>CM040243.1:89511677-89711908 GCA_022545495.1 Chrysanthemum lavandulifolium | reverse complement strand
GCTTAAGATTCATCTTACGCGCAGACTTAGTCCCACGCATAAGGTAATCCCACGCCTAACTTTCACGCCTAACTTATCGCTTACGCATAACTTTAGTCTTTTCTCCCGCCACGCCGTAAGCTAAATCCTCTGCAGTAACTATTCTTGTTCGCGTAACTTTTGGTGTTTTACGCATAAGTGCTACTTGGTTCTTGTCATTTCTACGCCTAAGGATACTTCATCAACAAAGGTTCATTCGACTACAAAGATCCATTCTTACTACACAAGTTTATCATCATGTCTCAACCACCATACTCTAACTATTTCCTCACACTTATAATCATCAACAACAACAACAATTAACTCCACAACATCAACAATGGAATCAACAACAAGCTATTTATCAACAACAATTTAATCAGCAACATACTCCACAACTTGGTGCAATTCCACAACCACAAATGGTTCAACCACAACCAAGCATTCAAGTTCAACCCTACACAACCGATTTCAATCAACATCCATCACGGACCACTATGAAGGAACCCACTTGGTTTGCTAAGATGTGTGAAGCTTTAAGCGACCAACAATCAATTCATGAAGTGGATCACTGATAGACCTCCAATGCTCACTCCGAAACTACGATCAATGGGTGATAAGGTTCTTTAGGTTCGTGATCCAAGAAGCCACATGGAAAGTTCTTAAAGAAGGTTATCTTGGAAGGTCCATTTGAGATGCCTCACATCACTGTGCAGGAGATCCAAGCTGCGTTCCACCAAGAGATGAACAAATCAACATTGCTCTGCATTGCAGATTTAAATCCCTGAACTTCTACACTATGAAGCTGATGAACTTGCAATGGAATACATCCTCTTAGGATTACCAAACCCAATTCTTCGTAGTGTTGATGCTCAAAAGACGCACAAAAAATGTGGGATCATATTCGTCTTCTTATGGAAGGATGCATGACTCAATCGGGAGGATTTGGAATCCAAAATTTACTTGGCTTATGAATACTTCATGATTGAACACGGAGAGACACTAGAGTCCTATCATCATCGTTTTCGAGATATCATCAATGATTTGGATAAACACAACATCATTATGCCAAGAATTGCGATGAATACTAAGTTCTGAGTAGTCTTGGTCCGAATGGGAGAAGTATGTCATTTTCTCCGTCAAGCGAAGAATATGCATCATTCTACTTATGGATTGTTGTACGATTACTTGAAGCCTCATGAAAAGGAAGTTGATCGAGAAAGGATTTTCCGTGCTCAAATTGCTAAACAATGCACAACCGGACAATCAACAACTTGCCTTATATGCTCAATGTAATTATCCTCTCAACCAAAGAACTCAACGAATCGCTTCAAACGCACCTTCACAAAGAACAACCTCAACCTCAACAAAATCAATTGGTTCCATACAGCAACAATGCTCAAGCATATGTCGTTGAAGCTCCGAGAAACAGATCCGTTCGAAGCATTGCAACAAGGATTTGTGATGATTGCTAATGTTTTGGCCGTTACACCAACAAATCCAACAATCGTATTCGTTCCTCATCTAACACGGACTCAAGTCAGTGAACAATGGACGTGTTGAAGTTCGAATCGTGATTATGGTCGTCGGATGGGCGGTGGTCAAGGGTTTAATCTTGTGGGTAGGAATAACAACAGAGCTCAAGTGGTGGAAGCGGAAATGTTCAAAATCGGTTAAATGGTCTTGATGCTACAAGCGCAATGAGAAGGACACTTGGCTAATGCATGCCCAAAGCCAAGGACTAGGGGCGTGCTTATTTCAAAGAGCCTTACTTTTGGCTCTTAAGGATGGGTGGTGGATCTCTCACAACCAAAGCGAGCTTTATGGCGGTATGCGACTCGGATGATGATATGGAGGATTTGCGTGCTAATCAACAATTGTTATGTTGATGGCTAATATGCATGAGTGCACATAAGTGATCTGAGGCCAGGTGTATGACAGCGATGGCTTGTCTCAGTGCCGAACAAACCATCATCATATCGAACTAATATCTCCGCCAATATTCGAATCCGCACGGATCGGTTGCTCAAATGAGTCTTCTACATCTTCTTACGATGATTTTCAAGTTAACCACAGTAGTTACATTTGACGATCAAGATGACCTTATGGTCTCCTTTGATAATCAAATTGACTCCGTGGTCGTGCTTGAGGATCTAAAGAATGATCATGTTGCGACTCACGTTGAACAAGATGATCTGTTGCCTCATCCGGATTTTGCTCGGTTAATTCAAGACCATAAAATCAAAATGGAGGAATGTTATGCATTAAATCAATCCTTAAAAAGTAAAATGCCTTTGTTAACCAAGGATTTTGAATGTTTACAAATGCAACTCAACTTTTTCAAAACTCAAGAAAACCGTGAAAAAGGTTTTGAAGCCGCTTTGCAAAATCTCATCAAAACGAAAAATATTTAGAGACAGATCGTGATCTAGCAGCCTCGAAGAATGCTTTGTTGTCCGAATTAGAACAATGAAACATGAACATAAAAAGCAAATTAACGCTCTCACCTTGGAATCAAAATGCTAAGGTCGAGTTGTTAAATTGTCAAAAGCAGTTCCGCATACAAAAAGCATTCAACTAATCGAGTAGATGATCTTCTTGCAGAAATTCTCGGTTTGCAAAACAAACTTAAAGCGTTTAAAGCATTGTTTACAAACATGGTGAATCGATATGACTATTGAAAAGTTTACCTTAAAACCTAATCCAAATGGATATGGAAAAATCTAGTGATTACAAACCAAAGCTTTCACTAAAAACATTCAAACCAACTCACAAGTTTCGGTCTGTAATACAAAATTGATAATCTTGTCATGAGTGTTGTTGAATATCATCGTCAAGAGGAATTAGATGCGAAGGCGAGAGTCGATCAAAATTAAAAATGTTGTTTACAACAAACCTTTTAGTTATAAAACGCGGTCACTTTCGTCACACCAACGGATTCTTCTAACACACCAAGGGTTATCATCAAAACACTCGAGTCTTCTATTGTTAATCCCAAAATGTCTTTGCACAAACTTACGGTCCTTTACCTTCCATTAGTGAAGTAAACTCACAACCCGAAAATCGAAAAATTCTTCGATATTTTGACATTTTCATGGTCGACCTCAAAATTTTACAACATGAGATAGAATATCGATCGAAATCAAAGTTGAACATTTTCAATCGCCTCGCGCGAGAACAAAGAGACATTTTCGTAAAAATCTTTTACCTAATGTTAAAACTTGAAAAGTTGTGCAATTGCACAGAAAAGGATTTTCATAAGGAACTTGGGGTAATGAAAAACGCCGAGAAAGCGAAACATCTATTACTAACACAAAACGGAAAAAAAGCGTTGAGAAAAGATGTTGATCGACTCTTGGAAGATGTTATCTCGTCTTGATATCCATAATGTTGTGATATTCTATTCGTTGCCATATGCATCGATCATATCTCTGCGATATTGTTGACAATTTGTTGTTCTTGTTGAAAACACCGATAATGCTTCGGATCGAGTCTTTAAAAGCGGAAAATAAACGATTACACGGAAATTCACAATGCAAAGCGTCGTCTTCAATGGTGTGAAAAGATATTCACAACCATCAACTTAGTTTTCAAAAGAAAATCGCTCAATTGAGTGCACAATCTTCGATCCTAAAATTGAGCAACTGGATGATCAAAGCGTGTCTTTGAAAACTCAAATCTCAAAATATGAACAAGAACTTTTAAAAGTTAAAGCAGAATATGGTGTCATATTTGATTTACTCAAAAGACTCGAGATGAAGCATCTAATGAACTTGATCACTATCTTGCTCACACTAAAGATGTCATGAATTTTCTTGGTAATATTCGTTCGAAAATCAAGATCGATTCACACCATCTCTAAGTTACGGAAATGTTAGGAAAGTATGAACAACTCCGCCTCTCGTGATTAAGAGATTAGCACCAGTCACACTTAGTAATCGTGAACCTAGAATTCCCTTTGCCAAATCACAAGTTGCTAATGTGTTTCCTCTCTGAAAGCAGAATAGTTGCATCTTTTCCAAGCGTCCGCTTCACGACCTAGAGCACTCAAACGAAGAATAGGAAGTTGCGACCTAAGAAAAGATCAATAAGGAATGCTAAAGTAGAAGAACACCCTAGGACTCGAATAAAACTCATGTTACTTCCACTATAGATGTTGCGTCTGCAAATGTAATAGAAATAGTGATGTAACGAATGCTAAACCGTTAAGTACCTTTGATACTCGATCGATGCACCTTGTGATATTTGTCAAAAGAGTATGAATTCTTATTGTCATGACAAATGTGTTGCTAAAGCTATAATCTCTAGATTACGGAATCCTAAGAATCGGAATACCTCTAGGCCCACTAATCATTCTAAGTCCGTGCTTGGTAAACCACCATCTTTAGATTCTAAGGCAACCATTGCTATCACAAGTGGCTCCGCTTCACCTCCTAAGAATGTAGTACCACCTAGTGCTTTCACTAAGACTAAAGCAAAGAGTAGTTATAGATGGCGAAATGGATATATAACACACTAGGATTTAAATGGATGCCTAAAATTATAAATGTGTATGTGTCTAACATATACGCTTGGAACCCTCTCATTTCGGGTTCCACATCTACTTCTATTCCATCCGTGTCGCCTGCGTGTAATGCAGGTGATCTGAGATCATTCTCGGATTGTTGATAGCGGATGTTCCCGACATATGAGCAATCAAATCGTTATCAAACTTTATTGCAAAGTTCATTGGCACCTGTCGATTAAGAACGATCACTGCATAGACCATCATGGGCTACGGAGATTATGTTAATGGGAACATCGAAATAAGCGGGGTTTACTATGTGGAAGGCCTCGGTCAATCTGCTTTCGATGGGTCAATTTTGTGATGGAGATTTGGAGGTTGCTTTCGGGGAGAAAACTTGTTTCATTCGTGATCTACAAGGAAACGACCTTATGTCGGGCTCGCGTAATTCTAGTCTCTACACTATCTCTATGCAAGACATGGTTGCTTCCTCTCCCATTTGCTTACTTTCAAAGGCAACATCTACAAAATCATGGCTATGGCAACGTCGTCTCTCACATTTAAACTTTCAAACCATCACCAACCTTGCTCGACACAAACTAGTTGAAGGACTCCCACGATTCCGGGTATTCAAAAGATCACCTTTGCTCGGCCGTGAACAAGGGAAAAGCACTCGTGCTCATTTTCCTTCAAAGGTAGAACATGCCTCTCAAGATGTGCTTCATCTTCTTCACATGGATTTGTGTGGCCCGATGCGCGTGCAAACGATCAATGGCAAACGCTACATCTTAGTAATTGTTGATGACTACTCACGATGGACTTGGGTCTATTTTCTTCGTAGCAAAGACCAAGCTCCACAAATGATCATCACCTTTCACAAAGATCTGAGTTCACTCCGCAACACCGTCGGGATTATTCGGACGGACAAAGGAACCGAATTTGTTAACAAAACCCTTCGTGAATTTTATGAGAAAGTGGAATTCAACATCAAACATCTATTTCACGGACACACGAACAAAACGGAGTTGTTGAAAGACGAAACCGAGCGTTAGTGGGCGCAAGAACAATGTTAATCAATGCTAAACTTCAGTTACTTATGGGCGTAAGTCGATTCATCGTGCATGCTATACTCAAACCGTTCTATGATCACAAACGCCACAACAAAACACCTTTTGAGCTTGTCACAACTACAAACCGAACCTCAAACACTTTCATGTATTTGGATCCCTTTGCTATCAGAATAATGATCGTGATGATTTTGGAAAGCTCAAAGCAAAAGCGATATTGGAGTCTTTATTGGATCTTGTGATGACAATTCTAAAGGTTTCCGAATGCGGAATCGTCGAACTAAGGAGGTAATGGAAGCGATTCATGCTCATTTCGATGAACTCACGGAAATGGCTTCGAGTATAATGACTTAGAACCGGTCACAACCGCTTAAACTTCCTCAACCCCATCATCACCGCAGAAAGCCCTCGCCTAACTCGTCAACAAATGGAAAGGTTATTTGCTCCTGCTCGCGACGATATTGATGAAGCGTGCTCTGGTGTATCCATTGTTGCATTGCACAACAACGATAATATTCCTATACCGATACACTGCTACAACAACTACTTTTGAAGATGCACCTACACCAATTGACTCCAACACAACAGTTGAACACACCGCTTCCAACAATGATGAACCGGTGATGATATTACGAATGAAGTACCCCACCGCGATTTTGATCCAAATCGCTTTTCAACCCGTTTGCCAATGAAGCTGCCGCACCGGATGTTGCGGAATCTTCAACAAACCATTTGAATCCTCGAATCGCATAATGTATACCAACATCAACCCTCTACATAGATGGACAAAAGACCATCCTCCGCTAACATTATTGGCAACCGAATCAACCAATCGTTCACGAGACAACGTCTTCACTCGGATGGTGAACACCGCATTTATGCACTCCGTCTCGCTAATCAACCTAAAACATTAAGGATGCAATGACAAAGGACAATGGATTGAATCCATGCGGGAAGAACTCAACCAATTCAAACGTCTTGAAGTATGGGAGCTGGTTGAAAGACCAACAGGGTCTCGTCATTGGTCTAAAATGGATTTGGAAAAACAAATTGGATCTTTGAAGGAATGTCATCCAAACAAGTCACGACTAGTTGCTAAGGGTTATCGTGTGGAAGAAGGATAGACTTTGAAGAATCTTTTGCTCGGTTGCTTTCGTCTTGAGGGCATGTTCGGATATTTCTCGCGTTCACGGCTCATATGAATATGACGGTCTATCGATGGATGTCAAAACGGCGTTTCTCAATGGACAACTTAAAGAAAGCAGTCTATGTCACCAACCGGATGGATTCGTTGATCCCGAGTTCCCGAACCATGTTTACAAACCGAACAAAGCTCTTTATGGTCTCAAACAAGCCCTCGGGCATGGTACGATAAGCTATCATCTTTCCTCATTGCCAATAATTTCACCAAAGGCTCGGTTGACCCAACTCTTTTTATACAATATCACGGGGCACACATCTTAATTGTTCAAATTTACGTGGATGACATCATTTTTGGGTCAACACATAAAAAGTTTTCAATAGCTTTTGCAAAACTCATGAAGAAAAATTTTGAAATGTCCATGATGGGTGAACTTACGTTCTTTCTAGGATTACAAGTTCATCAATCACCCCGTGGTATTTTCTTGAGTCAGTCCAAATATGCCCTTGAACTGTTAAACAAATTTGGAATGATTACCTGTGATACTTATGCCACACCAATGGCTCATACCAAGAAATTAGATCTTTGATTTACATGGGAAATTGGTTGACCCTACCAAATACCGAATTATTATTGGGTCTCTCATGTATCTAACGACCAGCGACTGATATTGTCTTTGCCGTTTATCTATGCTCCCGTTATCGATCGCGACCAACTGAAACCCACCTCTCGAGGCTAAAAGAATCTCCGATACATCAAGGGAACCATTAATTTGGGGATCCGTATCCGAAGGATTACGGTTTTGAACTAATAGCTTTTTCGAGACGATCACGCAGGATGCTTAGACTCGAGGAAAAGTACTTCAGAGCTCTACAATTTCTCGGTGATAAAGCGGTGTCTTGGCAATCTAAGAAACATGTGTACATCGTCATCAACAAGCGAGAATATGTAGCCATGTCCGCGTGTTGTGCTCAAGTCATTTGGATGAGAACACAACTCAAAGACTATGGTTATGTATTTGAGAATCCGATGTCTGCGACAATCGGAGTGCCATTGCAATCTCGTGCAACTCGATTCAAACACTCAAATCAAAGCACATCGATCTACGCTATCATTTCATCAAGGACCACGTGGAGTGGTGCCGTTGAATTATACTTTGTGGTCTCGAATACCAATTGGCGATCACGCTCACCAAAGCCTTGCCTCCCGCTAGGTTTAATGAGTTGGTCCACCGAATTGGTATGAGGTGTTGTTCAAGAGGAATTGGATAACCTCTTAAAGCAGTCTTAAAAACCACGTCAAACACCAAAACATCTTTTGTAAATAAATTTTCAAAAACAAAATACAAAAATATAAAATCCGATAAAACAACAAAATATTCTTCTAATCTATATTTCTTTCAACATGGCAAGTACATTTCTTCCGTCAACACTTTTATCTTTCAAAATTCAAGTATTTTTCCGATCAAGTGTTGAGGGGAGAAAATAATCCATTAACGCTTCAAAACAACTCGTACTTGCATGTTATCACATCTCGGTTGATTTTTCTACAAATGGTGGTAAATTTACGGTTCATTGACACTCCGGACTTTAATTAATAACCTTTCATTATTTTCTCAAGTCGAGGGGGAGTGTCGTCAAGTTTCTTTCCCAAAAATCTTCGTTTGGTAATCAAAATGGAAGTTAAAAGGCTTTGTGTGAAAAAGAAAAGGTGGAGGGACTATAACTATCAAAACTTTAAAGTTACTTTATACAAAATACTCCACCCACCTCATTTATTTCCATCACATTAATTATTTCACCTAATATCATCTACGGTCCATATTCGTTTTACAAATCCGTGCTTTCGATTATCAATCTGTAAGTGTTTCTGTGTTTGGATCATGTTTCTAAACAATGGTTTTGAATCTCAAGTAAATCCTACGGCTAAAACATGTTCTACGAGTGATTTTGTGTTCTACGCTTATGCGTAAGAACACACAATCAATACTTGTGTGTTTGGGGTGAAATGATTTGTGTCAAAACGTTCTTATTACATCACTGATACCAGTTTAACCATCAAATTCCACCCAGAACCACTAATTGAAGATTTTTGAAAACTAGGGTTTATAAGTTGATTTGGGTACTTTCGAATGATAAGTGATTTGATCAAAAAGATTGTTGTATTATACTCTTACGTTGTTGAATTGATGATTTCCATAGTCTATAACCACCCAGAAACACGAATTGGACATCAATTCGAAACTAGGGTTTAAAGTTCATAAACTTTGGGTGTTTTGATTCATCGCATAATAAGTGTTAAAACTTGGTCTACATGTTCTCACAACGTCTATGATATACCGAAAAAGTTTGGTGCTTAATCTATGGCTAGAATCCATAGCGTAGATCTAGGGTTTAGTCCGCGTGATGCAATTCACGACAAGCGTGTAACATATGATCTATTGATTAAATGAATGTATGTGTTAATGTTGATGATTTGATGGATTTATTTCGTGCCTTTGCTACACGAATATCGAGAATCAAGGTGGTTACTAATCTACGCATAAGGATCACCTTACGCCGAGATTGTTATGCGTAAGACTTGTCTTACGCGTAGCTTCTACGCAAGGTTCTACAATGGACTACGCGTATCCCGTGAAGGATATGCGTAAGCGATGAACCCTACGCTAAGGTCAACTCTTCACGAGTAGCCTTACAGCGTAAGGATAATATATGCCTCACGCATAAGCTCCACGCATAATGTCTCTTTTTCCCTCGCGTAACATTTCACGCGTAAGATAGGATTCTACGTGTAAGTCTACGCCTAAGCATATATCATACTGTCACGATAACTTTGCCAAAACTACGCTTAACCTCGGATTGACCTTCATGATGAATTGTTACTTGTACAAACTTGTAAATAAACTAATCATATCATCAATCCAAAAAAAAAAATGTCACTAATAAACTTAAATCGTTTGATATGTTGTGAACAATAAGTGATAAAATAAACTTTAAAACTTAAAGTTAACTAACTCACGAAACATTTCACGATAGCATTGAACTATTGAATATACAAGTGACTTAGGACTCAGAACAATCATTATCACTATACATTCAATAACTAGACAATAAGACCTTACATTGACTAACATTATGTCTTTCGATATGTTGGTTCTTTTGGCTAATGTTATTTCGATCACGACATGGTCGAACAAATGAATGTTGATGCACGAAGTTCTCTCCATTCTCGATATCTATCCTCATGGCTATCCAATGAAGATTGGAAAGAATAACCTCCGTGTTGACTTTGACACCCTCACTTGCTCACGAATCTTCATGTCTTATTGCTATCGATATTCTCAAGACTCATCCAGATCGTAACATGCTTACTCTCTGCAACCATTCCCGAGATCTACATCCAACAGCCTGGAACACTATGGAAAGGGTCAAAGGAAGGATCATTGTGAGTGACTCGAACCACAAACAAGTCACTATTACACCCGCAGACTTAAGGGTGCTCTCCTTATTCCTCAAGTCAATCCAACCAAACTTTATGCCACACCTGTGAAGAGCTAACTCTCCAATTCTTAATCAATATCGGTTATGGCGAGGCTACAGAGTAATCTCAAGCACTCTCATGTAGAGCTTAAGAGTATTCCTCAACCATGGAGAACACTCTACATGATCATCACCAAGTCATTTACGGTCGGTGACAGTGACTATGAGCATCCTAAGCTCATAGAACTTCAAATATTTTGGGCATTCGTCAACATGAAACACATCGCTATCAAGCTCGATTTGGGATGACATGATGTCATTTCTCGACAAACTTGGCTCAAAGATTCCCTACATCGATATACTAAACTGTTGATACAAAGAGCTCTTGGACTTCATCCCGATATTCCCAAAAGGCTCAATGACCGAGACAATCACGACATGTTGACGGAGCCTATTCTATCAGTAAGAATCAAGGAAGCGTCTACAAAGAAACAAGGTGCCGTGCTCCCTGATTTCCTTCTAGCGAAGATGTCGAAAGCTAGAATCGTACCAAAGGTATCTCGAAGCAATCGAGACAAGGCAAAGTTGGTCATCTTGACGAAAAATCTTCGGAACACAGTCGAGAGAAGAGAAGAGGAAGCATGCAGGAAGCACAACAAGTTACGTGAGTCAAAGGAAGGTTCCTAAAAGAAAGCTCCTTCTAAAAGGATTGTTCCGTAAAGGAAGCCGAACCTATTCCCACACTCGAACCTCAAAGACAACTTAGGGATGAGAGCTCGAAGATACCGAGACAGGATGAAGAGGTTCATTACTCAAGAATCGCAACGAAACACACCGCCTTGACAAAACCTCCAAGTCCTCCAAATTGTCCAAGAAAAGGGAAGACTCGGCTATTGTACCTTATGATGAGAGCTCGAAGAAGAAGAAGAGCAATTGGACAAATCATACAGAAAAAGTTTCACAACGTCTGACACATTCAAAAGGTGAATTTGCTAAAGATCAAATGGGTGGCCCGGAGGATCAAGTGGTCTTGCCCACTCTCTCCGCATCTCGATGCGGTTAATCAACCGGTAAGGGATCCGTACCACCACTCTTCCGCAACAACAACCGCTGTTGAAGACACCATTGTGTATGATTTTGAGAAGGTGCGAGCCGAGAAAGAAAAGTCTAAGGATGACGAGGATGATTATACAAAGTTTCTTCCGGGATACCCAACTCACTCAAAGGAGAAACCTCGAAACTCCTAAGGACATGAAGTCTCCTCAAGTCTCCTCATCATCGGACTCTTCATCTCATTCATCACCACCACCATCAACTAAGTCAACCGGATCATCATCCAAACCGTGAAGAAACCACCTAAATCTTGGATTTCTCAAACACATGCAAGAATTGTGAAAGTTGTCAAACAAGTTAGAAAGAAGGACATGCTTCAAAGAAAACTTAATTGGTATCTTTGAACAAATGCGGACTTACATGATGAGAATGACGAGATGCGGAAAGATAGGAAAGCTATTCAGAATTCATGAGAAGTCATCGTGGGGAACTAAATGAAATGATTGAAGGTTACACTCAAAAGTACCTTCGGGATATCGTTCCAAAAGTCCAAAAGGAACTGGAGAAGTCGACAAGAGAACAAACCCACAAGTTTCTTCTCGACATCGTCCCCGGTGTGACAAAAGAAGTATTTTCGGACAACTCACCCCTAACATCGTAGCATTGGTCAAACATACAATGGCAAGAAGCAGTCGATCTCTCGAATCGAGCTAATCGCTAAACTTGTGATGCAAATGTCAAAGAGATGCGAACGTTTACTTCAGATGAAGCTAAATTTTTGAAGGTCTACTTGCTTTTCAACTCGGTTCATCATGCAAGGAGTCACCGATCAACCCAAACGGCCAAGAGATGACGATGATAAGGATAAGGACTCGCACCTAAACGTCGAAGCGGCCCGTCAATCTACATCTATGCCACCTCCTCCACATCGGACTTCTTCTCAACATAAGTCTCCATCACCTCGGTCTTCTCTCGATAAACCTCGGGACGATTCGAGTTACCACCCGGACTCATAAAGCGGTGATCACTTTGAGTATACGGGTGGTGACGATGAAGAGGTCCCTGAGCCCCGACAACAACCCACCTCACCAAAACAAGTGTAGAAACCAAAATCATCATCAAGGCCTTCAAAACGAAGAAGAAAACGACTTTGAATGACGCCGTATCATGGCTTGATGACGATAAAGCCGCAGAATTTGATTGGTTTTCTACTCTTGTTAACGACACTCCTACTCAAGAAGGTCAAGAATTGGTGAGCGGTAGTACCTTGGAGCATGCAAAATCTTGCAAGAAAGATTCCGTGAAGAAGATGACGAAATCCGAGTTGAGCGCATCAAGAATGACGCATTCTTACGTTGAAAAACATTTCGGAAAGTGCAATCGAGGTTGAATATCACCTTGAAAACATTGCTCGAGCCATGTCTAACAACATGGATTGGCTCAACCGAAGCAAACATCGACTTCACTAAACGGAACAACCCTCCATATTACACTTGTTGGACCAAACCTCTACCTACAATCGGCCAACCGGATGAACCAAGGATTCCCTTCGGATATTTCTTCAACATGACACTGAATTTCTTCTCCATGGTGGCGATGGTTCACAAAAATACGCTACATCATTGACTCTTCCATTCCCGACTATTTACTCAAAGCGCATAGCTATCGAGGGCGTGCAACTCACTTGTTTTTCGACAACGTGCAAGCATATGACCAAGATGCATTGTATGGGATTCATCATTGGCACGAACGCAGAAGAATCTACTACGGTTGCCAGTTTGAAGTCTCAACATGAAGTGTATTGCTCTAAGGACATCGTGGCCATCAAACACATTGATCTCAAGTCTAAGTGGGACTACACATTCTTGAAGAATATCATAGTCAAACGACAAGATGAACAGACTATGAATTCTCGAGGTCGACTTTGAGAACTTGTCACCAACGACATCGAAGACATGTATCTTGCCAAAGTGCGTGGTCGTATGAGACAATTCTCGATCGAAATTCAACGTGAATTCATCAAGTCGGCTCATCTTCATTAGACGATTGTGATCAAAGAACGTGTCGAAGATATCCGGATGGTCGTTGAATCATATCGTAAACGTAAACTTCACTCCACCACGCCTTGATCTTCCCGACATCAACCACTCAAACAACTTACGCTCATCAAGAAACCTTTCGGCATTGTTTATCGCGATGAACTTCGCGTAAACCGCTTAATGGCGTGTAGTGAGCTCCATAAATTCGGGATCATACCTTGAAGATGGTTAGGGATGGATTGGCGCATGTTGAAGGATATACGCTTGAAGGTTGGGAATCCTAAGCTACGGAACTCTCGGGATAGAAGGGATGTGAGAAGGATCATCACCATGATTGATGAGCGGTTGTTGAAGGGATCTGCCGAGACGCTTGAGAGCTATGTTGGTGGTCGACCCGGAGAAACATCACCGCTTTCACGCCGCGTCCGCACTCTGGGAACATCAATGCACTTCCGGTACCCTTGAATTGTTTCTTCATAAGATTTTGGATGTATGATTATATATGTGAATGGCTTGTGCACACATAACGTTGTACAACCCGATCTGTCAAGAAAGGACCACGTAGTACGCCTCGGTGCCACAATCCTTATAAAAGGAGCGAAAGCTTCTTATTTTTGAGTAAAACCTATCAAACCTTTCATTATTCAAGGTCTTGCTCAAAAGACAAGTACTTCCCATAAGATTTTCAAAACCTCAACCGTTTATAACACTAATTGAGGAGTATTTGAATTAAAACTTTGTTCACAAATTGTTCACAGTGGTCACTCTTCCGCAACACTCAAACCGGTCATATTTATTCTCAACTGCACAAAAATAACATTTTATATGCCATTTTGAGGGGAGAAAATTGTGTGATAAGAAATATGTTTTGTAAAGCAACATGTGCAAGCCCTTGGCTTTACCAGGTGTGCAAAGACTTAACCAATGAATTGACGATCCTTAAGCGCATCGCAACTCGAAAAGACTTGTCCGGACGGGTAATAATTTCAAGCTAGTTCGCTAGTGATGTATACGTGTCTCGCAAAGGACTTGTCCGAGTAGAAAGTACCATTCGAGAAACTTTTGATAGACATGAACTCGACGGTATGACAACCTTCGAGGTTTGTCTACACCTTCAAGGTAGTTATTAGAGCTAGTTGTCACCTAAAGGCGACAATATATCTCTTTGACTATTCAACGTACTTGATGTCTCGCGGAGATTGTCTATCTTTAGTGGATCAATTCAAAAGTGCGCGCTCTTTCCTCATTGTGCATTTAACCATTAAAACTATTAAGCACATGTGGGGGAGTATTTATGCAAAAACTTATCTCTCATTGTGGTTCAAACATGTTTTTCATTTACAAACCCTTTGAAAGATATTTTAACTTACGGTGGTTTTAATGGCAAACATAGGTTAGTCATGGAGTTATAAGGTGACTAAGGTTAGGAATAACTGTCTATGATCCGCCAGAGTCGGAGGATCTACCAAGGACACTACCATTAGTTAGTGTTAGAAGTCCTTAGAATGATTATAAAAAGGAGAAAATGAGAATCGGAGAAAGAAGGAGTTGAAGAATCAAAAAGAAATGTAAAGTAAAGGGTGAAAAGAAATAGCCCTCAGCATTATTCAACTTAGGGCATACATCGGGTTCAATTCATATACTCTTGGTTGTCACTAAGTGACACCGGTATTGAAGATTAAAGTCGTCATGGACCCGGTGGCGCATGCACTAAACCTTCTTAGCCACTCAAGTTTCTCTCGACGTAAGCTTGTTTCATTCTCACAGGAACCCTACATTAACTATTAGCTTTCTCTTGAGATCGGCGATATTGAAGAAGGAGACCTCTCCCTAGTCTCCTCAGAAAACCAAAACGCACTGTTGAGTCTAGAGCCACGAGATTCATCAAAAGATCTCTTAGAACACTTGACATTTAATCACTTGTTGATCAACAAATAAGATCTTGATGATTCAATGGTTCATATCGAGTCCTTCATGGATCTTAGCAATGTCGAGAATATTTATGAGAGGTTCACATCGTGATCCTCAATGATTGAATGGAAACTCCGCCGTGGTCAACATCAAACGACCATAAAGGCGGTCGCTTCGGTAACTCCCCGTGGATTACGCTGGAGTGTGTCTCAAACGGTCTGATCGTGAGGTGATGCTTGATGTACCTCAATGACTCATCGAATCTGTAGATGTACTTCGGCACATCGCTTATCTCACTGTGGGACTCCAGTTCAGAACGGCCTTTGTAAGAATTAGAGTTGTGCTTTCACACTATGTCGTTACACTCTCGAAGTTCAAACTTGTAAGTCTTGGAAACCGCTTATTTCTAACCGTTTGCAATGTTTTCTTCTTATGGAAGCTCCGGAGCGGGATGATCGTCCGATTCTTCTCATGTTCACGCCAACATCATCACTAATGAAAGTTCTATTCAAAAGCAACACAATCGTCGAATGATTCTTCGTCTAACCAAAGAATCTACAAAGTCAAAGATTTAAAGAACTTCATCAAGATTGATTTCCAACGTCAAAGAGCGTGTGAGCATGTTGAAGAATGACGTGGAGACACTTTGGAGCAATGCGAAGGCACTGAAGCGCATCGATGAGACAACAACATACTCTCACTTTCACCACAAAGAACAATGATCAAAGAACAAAGTCAATGATGACGCCAAAGCGTAACTGCTCAAAGTTAACGATCTCTACACCGGGAGATTGTTCGAATCAAGACTATTCCTCTCACAAGAAAGAAGAATGTCGATGATCGCCTTCACTACTATTACATCAACGCTTCACCGTTTACATTCATATATACTTGAGGGGAGATTGTTGGAATCACTCCTAAACGATATTTCAAGTATTTATATTTCATATGTAATAGGTAGCTTTATTATGGCCTTTATGTTTGTTTAAGGTCCGACTTATGTAGAAGGCCTATAAGTCGAGGCCCAAGCTCAATAAGGAATAGGGAAGGAGAGGAGTGTTGCCCTAGCTCCTTGCCTATATAAACTATTGTAAACCCTCATTTGAGGGTTGGTTGTTCAAGTTATTCTCTCATTCACTCTTATGCATAACCGTTTCATATCATACGCATGTGTGTGTGTGTTTAGCTTGTTCATCCGCCTTTATCTCTTCTCTTATAAGCTTGTGTTGTAAAACTAGTGACCTAACACCCTGCATTAGATTGTTAGCATACACCATTGTTTTAAGTTATATTATCATCCTACATAATAAAAACAACTAAATAGTATCAAACATTAACGATAATGCATTGTTCCAAACACTCCTTAAAGTACCCTTATTTGTCCAACTTCTTGTAAATCTTGTTCATCATCCTACCAAGGCACTTGAACATTCCCTTAGTTTTCTTGAATTACTGATTCATTCTCAATCTCGGGAAGAGATGCGTAATACTCATGAGGTGGAAGATGAGAGCTTGGAAGACCATCCTCGGAGCTATTTGATGATGATGATGAAGGAGTTGGAGGTTTAGCTCTCTTGCCTTTAGTCTTAGCAACTCGAGCATCACTCAAAGGTACAAAGATGTGAGGATGAGTTCATAGTGAAGGTGCATCCCTTTTGGGGTTGGTGGAATTGGTGCGAAGTTTACAGAGACGGGTGAGAACCATCCCGTATGGAAGAGCAACCGATCCTTGAGTTGGAATATCAATCATTCTCCTAGCTATGTAGTAGGCCAAGTTGAATGGTTGTCGAGTGGACAAGTTGTAGAGCATGTGGCAAAGACAAGCGTTTATGTGATCCCTATTTCCTATGGTGCTAATGACGTTGGCTCTAAGTAACTCCTCCCATTTCTTAAATTCGGGCTTAAGTTCATTTAGCTCCATTCCATATGGATCTCGGTCTACCTCTTTTCCCTTTCGGGTTACTCGGGTTGTATAAGTTTTTGGGTTAAAAAGGTGTTCACGGATGACATCCTTATCGGCCAAACGGGTTAGATAGAGAGAAGTACGGTCGTTGATTGCATCAAGAGCGGTGAGTGACCACTTATCCGTGTAGACACAAGTTCCTCGGTTGGGAATTCCTAGTACTTTAGCAAATTCGCTTAAGGTGATGGTGTAGTCATTTTGGTTGATTCTAAAGCTAAGACAAAATTCATCATCGTCTTCATCACTAAAGCCGGTCACACTAGCATAGAATTCTAACACAAACCTAGGACAAATTGGTTCATCAATGTCAAGAAGACAATCGAATTGAATGGCGGCTAGTTCTTCACGAAGATTGGTATGTTCAAGGAAGGATGGGTGAATGGTTCTACCTCATGGAAATACCTTGATTCTAGACCCTAAATATTTCTACTTGTTCCTTGGTAAGTCCTTTGGTTTTGTGGTGTTTGGGAATGTAGTTAATGGTGTCTTTGTGATCATAGAATCTTGCGGCTACCATGGTTATTCCTAAGGACAATAATTAAAAATATTAGAATAAATTTTGACGTTTTTGGTTCTAGTGTGTGCGTACATGAAAAAATTTGGAGTTGTGGTTATCTCGACTCATTTTATGCACAAAATGGTTTTAGTGGGGTGTTTGGTAAATACCATGAGATAACCCAAATGCTCCTAATTCAATGTGGCTTCATTTGAATATACCCAGGAATGCATATTAGTTATGCAATACCTTTAGTATTCAAGAGCATGCAAGTGATGAAAATTTAACGTTTCTATTTGTATTAGCAATGAGAAAAAAAATTGTTTTCCTACAAGTGAGAAGCTTTTCAAAAACTTTTGACATGGGGTGTTTCGTTGTTTGAATAAGGTCTTATATTCATTATCTATCAATTAGTGGGAAACATGATTTGTTTATGCAATATGATAATGTATTACCTAATTTCAATGACTAGTTATGCAATTTGCCAATTGAATTCATATTTGGTATAAAAGCATACATAAAACCCCATGTAATGATTTGTGATAGTTTTGTGCATAAATAAGAATCCTAGACTCGAGTTAAGAGATGAAATGTAGTTAGGATACTTACAATGATGTTATCTTGATGATTAGTGAGTGGGAAGATGACAATAATGAGCTTGGTTTAAGTTTTACGTTTTGGTAAAGTGGGGTTTGAGGAAGAGGATGATTTGTATATAGCGGTTTTGTACAGAGACACCACGGACGAGACATTACAAAAATTTGGTTCCATCTTTGTTGTCGTTTGTGCCGTAGCTACATGATGGTGTACAAGACAAAATTGTTTTGTTTTGATTATTCTAATGTTTTGGGCTATGTTTATCCTACATGTTTGGTTCCATTAATCCTAAACCAAGTCTAAGAAGATTAAAAGGTTCTCGTTTAAGAGGTTTAGTTAAGATGTCTCGAATGTTGTTTTCGGAGGATACTTTCTCGATTGAAATGTTTCCTTTTGAACATTGTCGCGAAGAAAGTGATGATGATTTCAATGTGCTTTATGCGAGCATGTTGAGCGGATTCTTCTTGAGATCGATGGCTCCTTTGTTGTCATAAAGTATCACAATGTCGTTGAGATGAATTCAGTAGTCTCACGAGCTTGCTTCATCCAAAGAGCTTGTTGACATGCTTTTCCTACCGAGACGTATTCGGCTTGATGGTTGAGATAGCTAAAGCCGTTTTCTTCTTTGCAAACCATGAGGTGAGACAATGTCCAACAAAAGTGCAAATACCACTTGTACTTTTTCTATCGACATAATCACCGGCATGATCCGAGTCGGCATACACTATGGTTTCTATACCGTTCCTTTGGGATACCATAATCCTAAACACGTTGTTCCCTTAATATATCTAAAATCCTTTTAAGGCTTCTAAGTGTGATGCCTTTGGGTTTTCTTGAAAGCGAGCACATAGACAAACACTAAACATAATGTCGGGTCTACTAGCCGTAAGATAGAGTAGGCTACCAATCATTCCTCTATATTTAGTGTTATCTACGGATTCACCTTCTTCGTCCTTGGTGAGTTAGGTGTCCGTGGACATGGGTGTTTTAGTTGGTTTGGAATCTTCAAGACCAAATTTATTAAGCATGTCTTTTATATATTTAGATTGGTTAAAGAAAATGCCATCTTCTAGTTGTTTAATTTGAAGTCCTAGAAAGAAGTTTAACTCACCCATCATACTCATTTCAAACTCGTCATGCATGATTTTAGAGAAATCATCACATAGTTCTTGACAAGTTGATCCGAATATAATATCATCAACGTATATTTGAACAATAATAATATGTGATTCTTTTTCTTGGTAAAAAGAGTATTATCTACTAATCCCATAGTATATTTGTTATCAATAAGAAAAGTCTTAAGACGGTCGTACCAAGCTTTAGGTGCTTGTTTAAGGCCGTATAATGCTTTATTGAGTTTGAAGACATGATGTGGTTTCTCAAAGTCGGTAAAACCGGAGGTTGAGCAACATACACTTCTTCGTTAAGAAACCCATTAAGGAAAGCACTTTTAACATCCATTTGAAATAATTTAAAGTCATAAGCACATGCATAAGCAAGTAATATTCTAATAGATTCAAGTCTAGCTACCGGTGCATAAGTTTCATCATAGTCAATTCCTTCTTGTTGATTATAACCTTGTGCAACAAGCCTAGCTTTGTTTCTAGATACTACACCATTTTCATCCATTTTGTTTCGAAAGACCCATTTTGTTCCAATTATAGTTTGATCTTTGGGTTTTGGAACTAGTTTCCAAACATCATTTCTAACGAATTGGTTTAATTCTTCTTGCATGGCAATTACCCATGATTCATCTTTTATCGCTTCATTTATGGTTTATGGTTCAATGGTGGATACAAAACAAAAATGATTACTTTGATTTTGGGCTTGTGACCTTAAGGTTCTTTGATTAAGTTGTCCTATGACCTTTTCTAATGGATGACTTTTAGATTCTTTGATGTTGACAATTTCCTTATTTGATGGTTCATCTTCCTTGTTATTATTAATTTGACTTTCTATTATTTGACTTTCAACTAAGTCATCATCTACCAAAGGTGATGTCTTAGAGGGAGGTGGACTTTCATCAAATGTTATGTTCAACGATTCCTCGACTATCATTGTTTCTTTATTAAGAACAATGTAAGCTTTACTAGTTTGAGAGTAACCAAGAAATACACCTTCATAAGACTTTGGGTCAAACTTGGTGAGATAATCCTTAGTATTAAGAATAAAGCATTTACAACCAAAGACTCTAAAATATCCTAATGTTGGCTTTTTACCTTTATAAAGTTCATATGGTGTTTTGTTTAGGAAAGGACGATTAAGACTCTATTTAAAATATATGTAGAAGTGTCAAGCGTTACACCAAAACTTTTGAGGAATGTTTTGTTCATTAAGCATTGTTCTATTTTTACATTCTACTACTCCATTTGATTGTGGTGTTAGTGGAGCGGAAAAGTTATGTGTTATACCATTTGTATCACAAAAGTTTCCAAATTGAGTTTCGTTGTCAAATTACGACCATGATCCGTTCGGATCGACACAATTTGACACCTAGAAGATTTTGAATTTTCTTGCTAAGTATTTCAAATTTATCAAAAGCTTCATTTTGGTTTTCAAAAATAACGTCCAAGTAAACCTTGAGTAATCATCTACTATGACCAAAGTGTATAAGTTGCCTCCATAGCTTCTTATAGCGGATGGTCCAAACAAGTCCATATGTAATAATTCTAGACACTTAGATGTGGATACCATATTTTTAGATTTGTGACTACTATGTGTTTGTTTACCAATTTTGCAAGCGTCGCAAAAGTGTTGGTCATATTTTAGTTTTGGTAAATTCCTAACCAACTCTTTTGAAGATAGGTTTTGTATAAGTCTCATATTAGTGTGACCTAAGCGTCTATGCCAAAGAGATGAGCTATCGTCTAATGTTGTTAAGCAAAGTTTGACATTATGTGTTTTATCTATTTTCATGACGTATATGTTATTTTTCCTAACTCCTTTAGCTATGGTGATACAATCTTTTAGTATTTTACTACCATTTTCATCAAATAGTACTTTATACTTTTTATCACATAGTTGGCTAATACTAAGTAGATTAAATCCTAACCTATCCACATGAGCAACATTTTTAATAGTTAGGGAGTTATGAGCAATCGTACCTTTGCCAATGATTTTGCTTTTGAGATTGCTACCGAAAGTGACATTACCTCCGTCATACTCTTGGTATGATGAGAAGAGACTTTGTTGCCCGTCATGTGTCGTGAGCATCCACTATCTTTTATCCATTCATCAGGTTCCAATCCAACTTTCAAGCATACCTAAGAAGCAAATAACTCAAGCATTTGGTCCCCAATATCTCATGGGTCCGTTTGGGTTAAACATACCATTTATTTGATTCATGTATGGAAATGATGGGTAAGAGTTCCATGGCATGTAATCGGAGTTTGATATGGTCTAGGAAAACTTTGATTCCAACCGTTGTGTTGGTAGTTAGGTTGAACGTTGTGGTTGCTCTTAGGAAAGGCGTTTGGAAAAAGAGGTTTTATATCGTTGTTGAGTAGTTTTGATCTAAATTCATTTTAACAAGTCCTACTCGATATAATAGTCGGTTTTAGTTTAACATTATCATTGGTTTTCTTTGTTACTTTAACAAATTGAGACGGTCCGTATTGCGAACATTACGTTTCTTTGAAGTACCCATGTACCATTTTACAACGGACGGAACCCTTATTTTGGTTCCGTCTCGGTCCGTCTTTATCTTCGCTGACAATTTTGATGAGAATGTTCGTCCTTTTCGCCGTTTTGTTTTGACACTTTGGAATTAATACTTCATTAAAACCTAGCCCATTCATGTCTCACGGTGTTTTATGGATTTTAACTATTTCATCGGCAAGAGCGATGTTTTTGTTAAACCTTTTAAACTTAGAATTATTTTCTATTAGAACTTCTTGTGTGAGCTTTAGTTTTCAATTTCAAGATTAAACTCTTGACATGATTTACAATCATCGTCATTTGCTTTTCCTTTTCAAGTCGTTTTGCTTTTCTTTCAACTCATATACTTCATTTTCCAAAATTCCTTTTGGTTTTAGAAATTTATTTTTAGTTATGATTTTTAGACTTAGCTCACACAATTGATTATATTGTTTTTGCAAGGTGTCATCATCTATAGAAGAATAAGAAGAGTCGGAAAGTACCTCATTTGACTCATGTGCCATTAGAGCGATCTCTTCCTTGCTTGATTCTTCATCGTCTTCACTATCACTCCAAGCACCACTTACAAAAGCTCGTTGAGTTTTGCTTTTAGGTGGCTTGGGACATTCTCCTATGAGATGACTTGCATCACCACATCTAAAACACTTTCTTTCACCTTTACTCTTCTTATCATCCCGATCTTTTCGAATGGCTTCTTTTCTTCTCGAGGTTGTCTTACAAACTTTCCTCTTCTTCTAAAGAACTTCTTGAAATCTCTAACGCCATGGCATACTCCTCATCTTCACTACCGGAACAAGATTCATCATCATCGCTGATTCCGCCTTTGCTTTTAGAGCAACGGATTTGATCTTCTCCTTTCTTCCTTTGATGATCTCCGAATCTTTCTCCATTACCATTTCGTGAACTTTAAGGTTGCCAATTAGCTCGTCTAGTGACATTATTGAGAGATCTTTTGATTGTTCAATAGCGGTCACTTTAGCTCTCCATTTTGGATGGAGTGCTCTAAGAAATTTCCTGACAAAGTTCTTACTATGAAAAGATTCATCAAGTGCTTTAAGTGATGTAATGATAGTGTTGAAGCGAGCAAAGCCACAATCAATGGTTTCATCTTCGGGATAACAAATTGTTCATATTGTTGAACAAGAATATCAATTTTGTTATCCTTGACTTGTGAATTACCTTGATGTGTAACAATTAAAGATTCCCAAATGTCTTTGGCGGTTTCACACATAAAAATTCTTTCATATTCTTTTCTAGGTAAAGCATTATAAAGCATCATTTTAGCTTCATTATTTTTAGCAACTAATTTCTTTTGTTCATCAACGGAAATATCCTTTGTTGTAGAACTAAAATCTCCTTTAACAATAATAAACCAAAGATCTATATCTTTTGATTTTACATATGTTTCAAAACGGTTTTTCAATAGATAAATCCATTGGTTTCAAAGAGTGGTGGTCTTTGCATAGATTGCCCTTCTTTAAAGTTTTCAGAATCCATGAATCGTTTCAAGTTTATAAAATACAAGTTATTTTAGAAATTCTTGAGCAACGAGGCTCTTATACCAATTTTAGAAAACTAGAAGGGGGGTTGAATAGTTTACCAATTAAAAACTTTGTTTTGAAACTTATTGAAAGATCAATTGATATTGATCTTGAGTATGTTAATGAAATATGCAAGCAATGTGTAATAAGTAAATAGGGAAAGAAATGATCAAACCACAACAAGTTGTTTATAGTGGTTCGGCCTACAAGGACTCTTTTTCCTTGCCCTACTCCACTCCCCGAGTCTCACACTCGAGTTTAACTTCACTAGTGAACAAGCTCCTTTCACCGCGGAGAAAACCTTTACACTTCGCTTACACTATTTCCGACACTAAGCTAGATGTCGAGTTCTTTCCAAGGTACAACTACTCCCACACACAATGTATTTTGAGGACTAAAATACTAACCACTCACACTCACAAGATTATGATGGTTTGATACAACAATGAAGTATGGATCAACACTAGATCATACAACACTAAACAAACAAGACTTCCAACTTCGTTGAAGCTTGAATATGACTTGATCTTCTTTGCTACAAAAGAGATCACTAATATGATATGAAACCGAGTTAGAAAGGTTAGAGAAGATATGTATGAGAGTATGTTAGAAAGGGATGAGAAAACTACTTGGCTTGGCATTGCTATTTATAGCCAAAATGGACGAGGCGATCCACGGACCGCGGAACCCTTAAAAGGGTTCCGCCGTGTACCAAATTGGTCTTGTGGGATTCGGCGACCAAGATATCAAATCATGCTAAAGTCAACTATATCTAAGTTAGATTGTGCAAGATATGAAGAGTACAAATCCACACAAAATATCTAATGAAATCTTCTAATGATTTCCATGATGCATAACATGATGTCATATGTTGTATTTCTATTTTAGAAATATGCAAATGCTTAAGTAGTGTTTGGTTTTAAGAACCTAACACATTCTAAAAACTACTATCATACATAATGATTAGAGTCATATCAAGATGTCACTAATCACAAATGTAAATGCTTGAATGATGAATATATTGTTTGAGAAAGCTTGTTTTAATATCTATTAAACTTGACAAGCTTTAAGCTTTTATAAATTAAATTTACTTTTGTCATTAACAAAACTTAGGCAAAGATCAAAAATATAAATAATGTTTAATGACGATATTTGTATTAACAGATATCATCAACATAGACTTGAACTAACATGATATCCTTCTTGTCTCTTTTGATGAACAAAGTCTTGTCAATAGCTCCCCTCCTATAACCATGTTGTAATAAGAATGTGGAGAGCCTCTCATACCAAGCTCTAGGTGCCTGATGAAGGCCATAAAGAGCATTAACCACCTTGTAGACTTTTTTAGGATGTTTAGGATCTTCAAAACCAGGAGGTTGTTTTACATAAACTACTTCTGTTATAGTGCCATAGAGAAAGGCACTCTTGACATCCATCTGGTAAACTTGAATTCCATATATGAAGCAAAGGCAAGAAATATCCGAATAGCTTCAATCCTTTCTACAGGAGCAAATACTTCATCATAATTGACTCCTTCTTCTTGTCTGTAGCCTTGAGCTACGAACCTTGCCTTGTTCTTGATGACATTACCTCTTTCATCTCTCTTGACTCTGAAAACCCATCTGGTTCCAATAACTTTCTTCCCATCTGGAAGATCACATAATACCCAAACTTCTTGAAGTTTGAATTGTATGATTCTTCTTGCATAGCTTCAACCCAACTTTCTTTTGTCAATGCTTGAGCAATATTCTTGGGTTCCTCTTGAGAAATAAAGCAAGTAAGCAGACATGTTTGATGGTCCTTATGATTCACTGATTACGTTTTATAGACAAAGCTAAGTAAAGCATTATGAGGTTTAGTAAAACTCTTAGCTTTGTGTCTTGTCATCACTCTAGAAGTAGAAGGACCAATGATTTGATCGATGGGATGATTCTTATGAATTCTTAAGATTGAGACGTGGAACTCCATACGCATAATCCAAGCTAGTATAATCGGCACCTTCATTGGAATCGAGAAAATACCTTCATCTTCAAACTCATCATCGGTTTCCTCTAATCCGGGCATGGTAGGATCATCCAAATCTTCCAAAGTACTAGTAATCGTGAAAGAATACTTTGGTCAAAATCTTGTCCCAATCTTGTAAGAGTATTCTGTAGTATTAGTCTTTTTCTTTCTTTGCTTCATAAGCTCTTCTTTGTTCATCGGTGTAAGAATGTGCTAAAATATCTTGAAGAAGCATCGATTAAGTTCTTCTGAATAGATTGATCCTCGCAGATAATGAGGATTTTGGTTCAACAAAACTTTGTTTTGGTGAAGCGATGATTTGCTTTGGACTAACAAATGATTGGTTCTTCATCGGGAACATCATCGGGACTAATATGAACTCCATGAACAACATCTTGTAATTCTTCTCCATCATGTACAGGTTGATTTTCTTCTCTAATGGTACATAGTTCATAGAAGGAGTTAGAACTTCAAGATCAAACATCCAATCGGGACCTTTACCCTTCGATTGTCTTGATCTTCTAAAACTCAACATGAAGACAATCTTGAACCTTCTTAGTGACTGTTGTACACTCTAAAGCCCTTATTGTTGGTAGAATAACCCAATAAATATCCTTCTTCCGACTTGCCATCAAACTTTCCCAGTTAGCAATTATGTTTAAAATAGTAAGAGGGCATCCAAAAGGCTTCATAAAACAAATGTTGGGTTTGTTGCCCATCGACAACTCATAAGGTGTCTTCATCTGTGGTTTTGTGGTGATACTACGTAAAGTACATAGCAAGCATTACTTACGACTTGACCCGAATTGAATAGGTAGTTGTGAATGCAAGCATAGTTACGGCCGCTTCAATCAAATTCCTATTCTTCTCTCTCGCAACACCATTACATTGTGGTGTTCTTGCAATCTTGAACTCCTCTTGATTCCTTTGTTAGCACAAAATTCATCCATAAGCTTGTTCTTGAATTGGTTCCATTGTCACATCTAATACCTCGACGTTGAGTCTCAATTGATTTTCAAGTGCTATTATTAGTGTCTCGAATAGCATCAAAAGTATCATCTTTAAATCCCAAGAAAAATACCCAACTGAATCTCTCGCAATCATCAGTAACAACCAAGCGGTACTTTTTCTTGTTTAAACTTGCCACGTAAACAGTCCAAACAAATCCATATGTAACAACTCAAAGGTTCTCTAATTGTCCTCTACTCAAGCTTCTTGCATGAAGCTTTGTGTTGTTTTCCCTTCTTACACGCCAAACAGAAGTGATCATTCTTGTAAGTCTTTGAAGGTAAACCTCTAACTAAATTGCCTTTGACCAGTTTGTTGATATTCTTGAAATTTACATGTCCCAATCTTCTATGCCACTGATGTGCTTCTTCAGTTGTTGCTTTTGCCACTAGACATGTCGCTCTCCCATAAGAGTGAAGACTCTTCATGTCCAGACTATACACATCATTGGTTCTTGGTACTCTGAGTACTACCAAGTTATCATCAACAGGCTTGAATGTAGAGGAAAGAATGAGACATTATGTGTCAGTGAATAACACGGGATGCTTTTATCACATTTGAGAGGCGATAATAAGTTGAACTTGAGCTCCTTCACATATCTAACATTCTCAAAATCTATATGTCTTGCTTTGATGGTTCCTTTCCCCGGTAATCCTTCCTCCATTGGGATCATTCCCAAATGCAACTCTTCCTCCACTAATAGATCTAAAATCGCACAGAATATCCTTGTCTCTGTCATACTTCCGAGCAACCACTATCTACAATCAAATGATCTTTAAGCTCCGCCTCGGGTTGCCACGCACAAATATTTAGAGTTAGTTTCTTTTAAGAACCCAAGCCATTCTTGACTTGTGTTCCCTTGTGGAGTTACAAACTCAAATTCTTTGAGTATGTAATTCCCACTATTTTTAAAACATGATCCGAATTATCTTTTGATTTTTAGCATGTGGATTTTCAAAACTTTACGGATTTTCAATAGAACTCTCTTTTGCAAATTCATTCTCCTTTTCTTGTATTATAAAACATCTAATTCACTTTTTGTTGAAAGTCTTGTTTGTCCTCTTGAGATTTTCCTCTTAACCCATTCGGTTTAACACTTGGTTCCTATGATCTAGATCCCTATGTGAATTGTAATACCTTCTAGGTTGATAGTAATGAGATCTCCTAGGATTTCTATTCCAAGTGATATTCGCGATTACCTTGGTTGGGTGGCAAGTACTTTGAGAAGGTGCTTGTGTGAATCTTGGTGGTTTAGAAAAAGGTCTTCTCGGTGGGGTACCTATGGTCCGGTGAGAAATTGTTGTGATTAACCCTATTTGAATTATTCCGGTTGGTTTGTTCTCTAGGTTTACGGTTAGCGAGACTATTCTTTGGAAAAATTTTAAGGTATTACGAGTGATGTTCACAATCCTTGATTAAATGAGTAGGACTAAAACACACAAAACATGTTTTTCACCCATACTCCCAAAGTGACTTCTTCTATGTCTATGACCAAAACTATTGTGCCTTCTAGGTGAATGATTAAACTGTTTTGACCAAAATTATCCCAAAAGGTTTAGCGATCTTTGTTTGAAAAGGTTTTCCTAAAGGTCTTGCTTGTGGAGCGATACTTTGAGTAGAAGGTCTTGTTTGACTTTGAAAATTTGTTTCAACAGTTTCTTTTGGGGTTTCAGACCTAGATTGACCAATAAGCTTCTTCCTAAATTCTAGACTGTCTACACCAAAACGTGAAACATCGGGTCTTATGGGTTGATGACTACCAACTGGATGTGGAATAGCATGATAACCTCTGTCTTTCTTATACTCAAGAGGTGATTCACTAATTGAACCCTCATTACTAGATGTGTCTACATAATTAATGAGTTCATCATCACTAGTGGTTACATCCTCAAAATCACCTTTTTGCTAACAAATCATCTCTCTCCTTAGTTAGTTTCTCAATTTCAGCAATTTTACAGTTTAGTTTCCATTCACTAAGTTTGAACTGGTAATCCTGTTGTTCATATTTTTCAGCCCAATCCATTTCATTATTTTCATGTGTTAATATTTTGGCTTCCATTGACTCTAAGGTTATTTAATAACCGCTACCTCGAACCTAGCCTTAACATAATTATCTCTTTCAATCACATAACTATTTAGCGGTTTTGATAGAAATCATGACAATTGAGCATACCTCGAGATAGGGGTTGAACTTGGTGAAGTAGCTACCATTGCAAGTAGAACAGGATCATCTTTACACTCCAAGCTCCAATCAAATCCTCCATACCCATCTCCGATTCCAAAGCGGCATGATCAACTTCCTCATCAAATCTGATGCTCGGTCCAATTCTTCTACCGAATCTTCAACCGCTTCTTCCACGGATACCATACAATAAGTCATCGGTTCATCATCAAACTCTTCACTCCAATCAACTTCGACAAATTCTCTTGAGAAACCAAAGCCTTTGTTTCAATAATGGGATTTCTTTTAGCTCCACTTTGGTTTCAGCATCCTGTTTGCTTGATACTTAGCAAACCCGCACTCCTTGCAAAGTGTCCGAGATTTTAACAATTGAAGCATTCAATTTAGGATTTGTCAAAAGTGATTCCTGTTTTGGTTTGAAGTCAATGCTCTTTCTGTTTTCTTCATGTACTTCTTGATCCTTTCGGTGATCAAAGCAACTTGCCACCGATATCAATTTCTTCTAAAGCATCCTCGTCAACGGGAGAGATCTTCAATAAACTATAGGTAAACTAGCTTGTTGTGCAAAGAAGGAGCACACAACTTCATCCGAGTGCATAGTAGTAGGTGGTGGGGTTTCTTGAGCATAGGTGGGAGCAAGATACGAGGCAGATTGAGTCACAAGATTTTGAGTTGGAGAAGCAAGACTTTTGGTGGAAATCGCCTCTCTTCGATGATAGAAAAGCAATCTTGTGAGACTTAGAACTTGTTTGACCATTCATCTCATGCTCATATACCTTCGATGGTTGTAGAGATCATCAAAGTCCATGACATCCAAACCAGGTTGTCCTCGATCATTGTAGCAATCACATGCCATGTAGATGGCAAACTCTTAGAAACTTGATTAGCATCTTCAACTGAAACTTGTGCTTTGTATAATTCCAACATGTTAAGGAGATTTTGAAATCTATCATATGCGACATCAAGACTCTCTCTTTCACCCACGGTGAAAGTTTTAAACTCTTGCTTTAGTAGATTTCATGCATCTTCTTAGAAGCTTCATTCCTCCAAATCTTGTCTTGAGTGCACCCGGAGTCGCTTAGCATCTTTAGCGTCATGGAACTTGAGAAGATGACCATCCGGAATGGCGCACAAGAGAATGTTGAGTGCTTTCTCTTGATTCCTTAATGTTCTTCTTTGGTAAGACCGCCTTAGGTGCTTTGGGTTGTCCAGAACATCAATAGTTTCGGAACTTCTTCATTACCATTGACAATTACATTCCATAGTGCATGGTGCGTAATGGAAATGTCTTGCCTCATCTTCATACACCATAGGTCATATTCGCCTTCTTGATGACGAGGAATCCTCATTGAGGTGATGGAAGGTGGTGGAGCGAATCGATCGACATCTTTAGGTATGTAGTAGGTTTTAGGGTTTCTTCAGTCGATTTTCAACACAAGCTCGATACCACTTGTTGGATCGATGTACTCTAACCAAACTAACTTAAATAGCTTGTTAAGGTTTAATAACCTCGGATAAATCCTAAGTTATTAACAGAGAAACACCGAGCAAACTCTATTAAGTATGCGGAATTTACTTAACAAAGCTAAGAAGAATAACTTTAACTTTGAACGATTTTATTAATAACTCTAACTCGCTTATTATGCGGATCTTTAACAACTCTAATAATATTGAACTCTCTCTAAAACTCTAATAAAATCACGTACATCTTATGCCAATCTAGGGGTCCTTTTATAGGCTCAAGGATATCCTAGTCGGTTTACAATTTGTAACCTTGTACGACAAGTAATCTAATAAAGAATATTCTAGAATTACAAGACTTTCTATAAACGAATATAACAGTTCTTTGATTTTTTCGGTACTTTGACTTCTTTGACTTCAACAAAGAGACTTTGACTTTATCTTTAGCGAAGACTTTGACTCTTTGACTTTTCCAAGTACTTTAATTTTACAAGATACTTTATCTTTACGTAGTACTCATCAATCTTGACACTTTCATATCCCAACAAATATGGTTAAGGAAAACATTCGTGCTATACACGAGCATTCTCTCCTAGAAGAACGTAAAGAATATGAGCAGGTCAGATATGTTGAGTCATTGGAGGAAGCCGTCAAAAAATTCTCTGAAAATTTAAAAAGGATGCATGACTCGAATGACGAAACGATTAGGAAATTCAAGGAGGGTGCGGACTTGAATTTAAAGAAGCTTGACTCTAAAAGGAAAAGCTTGGAGGCTAAACTTGAAGAATTAAACCAAAAGGTCCTGGAAAGTAAAAAGAATGCGGTTGGAACTATCAAAACAACGGTGGGAAAGATGAAAGAAGTCAACAACGAGCCGGTTCCTGGTGATTTACCTTGTATCAGACCTTATGTCCCACCTATCCCTTTTCCAGGACGTTTGAAGGTTGTGAGAAATGAAGAAACAAGCAATGATCAATTGAAGAAGATAGAAGCATGGAGCTTACAGGATGATGAAGCAATGCCACAAGCTAATGTGGAATCAATTACAACGCAAAATGGTAACACTTCTAACTCTTCTTTTATTACTAACAATCTTGCTAGTTTTCCTATACATGTTGCTGAAAACATGGATGAAATTGCGCAACCCTTGACCTCACAAACCTCGCTTGTTGCATCACCCGATGATGGTTATGTAGCTCCGGCTACTGAACCAATTTTAGTTGATCTTGCAAAGGAATTAGAGGACAAGATGTTGGACACTTTAGCGATTAACGAGAAGACATATGAGCCGATTAATCAACCACATCACAAGGTAAACCAATCATCAATACCATCAAATAAAACGGGTAAGATATGGAAGGAAATGACATCTCCTTTTAGGTATGATCATAATTTATCATTTCCCCATCCCATAGCAAATTCACACCCTCATGGTGTTTATTGCTATTTTCACCCACACTTGATTTCAAGTGAGGGGATGAACGCCTTTTACATAGTAAATAAGGGTGGAGTCAAGCTCGTGACTCGAACAAAAACAAGCGCTTAGTGGGAGGAACCCCATGCTTATCTGGTCTTTTCCATTTTATTAGAATAGTTGGGTTTGGTATGTTTGTATTTATATTTTGCAGGAAATGGAGCAAGGAGGATGGCGTTTAAGCTCACCAAAATTCAGAACCAGTATGGAATTTCCATTTTGTGCAGTTGTTACGACGTAACCATAACCTTGAGTTACGCCGTAACCCTCCTCCAGTATTGAAGGTCTCCAGGTTTTATCTAATTACGGCGTAACTCACTTATGTGATTACGCCATTACCTCTCTTGTAACCGAAATTTTCATTTTAAACTTACACACCATAACCTTGTATTAGTTTTAAATGAACTTTGTGGGTGTGTTCCCTGCAAACCCGCACGAGACTTCACTCGTCCGCTTGGGACACCAAGTGGTTTAAAAGGCTTGTTGCATATGCTAAATACAACCGCAATTCCTACGAAAGTGAGTTAGGTTTTTGTTTTCTTTTATTACTTGTTGTTTTTCTAGTATGATGCATTTGGTTGTCTTAAGTGAATTCATGTTATTACGGTTTGCTCATAAATATTAAAGCGGAACACGTTTACTCGTGTATCTTCAATCATGCCGAGCAAATCCAGGGGAGTTTTCCGTTCCATCTCTAACCCTTCTTATTTTTTTTAATTATATGCTTAGTATGACCCAAGTGGGGGAAGGGATTAGACATAGACACCCGCTTGATTTTACTTGCCTTTATTTTTTTAGTTTTTGATGAAAAGTGTTTCATTAGTAAAATTTTGACATGTTTTTCATTACTTAATCAGATTAATCTTTCTTGAGCACACCTACCCTATATTTCCATTGTGTGAGGATAAGCCTTTCCGTTTTCCCCTTATACATAATACCATAAAAATAAGTGTGCCGGTGGCTGTAGTAGACTTTAGAACTTGGCCTTGCATATCTTTTCGAGACCATTATCATGAGCATTACACTGAGGTAACTTGGTGTGATCGGTGCAACTAGGATATAAGGCAATTTTAGGATTAAACCCAAATAGCCTATATATGTATTGTGTATATTGACTTTTCACATCGATCAATCAATCCCCCTGTTATACCCTTTTTGTTGCACTCACCATTAGTGCAAGATACCCCTAGATACACCCTTCAGAGCCATCCCTTTCATTTTGTTCACCCAATATAACTGTTTTCGTTACACCTATCGCCTAGCCTACCCTCGTAGTTTCCTTATGTCCATGGTCCGGGGTGTTGGTTAATTTTGGTTCCACTAGTGAAAGTCGCGGGTTTTGAATAAAGGGTTGTGGAAGAATATCGGGTTTAGATAATAGTTGATCTCAAGTGGGGATGCTTTATATGTTCATATTGTTTTATTTTTATTCATGTATACCTTGTCTTGCATCAAAAAAAAAAAAAAAAAAAAAAAAAAAAAAAACATGAAAAAATGAAAATGCAAGCAAGAGTTTTTTTTTAGTTTGTTTATAGCTGATCGTAATATAAATCAACTTATGTGTCGTATTGTGATAAGTGTTCTCGCCTTGTTTCAGCTGGCATAGTTTTTACAAATCCGTTTTGTTTTACGGATAAAATTAGAAACCCATACATTTCTATCTCGCCTTTCAAATTTTAATCAATATTCGTACAATGGGGGTATTGTACATTTCAAGTGGGGGGATGGGAGATAGAAATGGTTGATTATATTGTTTTTGATCTAAATATGTGCTAAAATTACCCAAATTTTAATTTCTTTTATGGCACATACCTTTTTTTTCATTGACGATGAAGGCCGAGTTAATGCATCTTATTTGCCTAGTTTATGGAGATTATGAGGCACTACACTACATTTTATATTCATTGACTCATGTATTGAAGACCCCTTGACTTTTGACCCTCTGGTTTTGCTATGGGATTGAATGCGACTAGTGGTGGGGCGACTGTGGACTTAGGAATCTATTTGTTTCGTGTCTTTTTATTTACACCCATTCAAATTTTCCCATGTCTTATCCTACCCTTAGTCATGAATCGAGCTTAGGTGAGGAAGCGAGCAATCATTGGTGTCTTGGCCATGGATTTGGTCATGTATCATTGATTTTGTCCCTTCGCCGTAGCTCGTTAGTAATGACAAAATAACCCCATAAGCCTTTATGTTGTGTCAACCCATTGCCTTTTAAAATAGAAAATCAATTATCAATCAAAAAAAAATACCTTTTGGTTTGAAAAATGAGTACGGTCGATGTGCTAAAGAAAAGTTGTTAAGCACAAAGACCGGTTTTGCATCTATAGACTCTAGTGATGGAGATTAGTATCTTTAAACCAAGCGTATAATAGAATACTCGCCATGACCGAGTAGTTGAGTGATCACCCAAAAGTAAACACGTGAATTATGAGAGAGTGTGATTTCAATTACGCCTAAGGTTGAATAAATTTGCTTACCGAGACTTCATAACTAGAACCTTGTTGGGTTTATTCCAGTACTAGTTCGGTCTTAGGCACTCTTCCTTATCTCATTTTTTCTCCTTTTATCATCATACCTAAGGACTTCTACACTAACTAGTGGATTGTCCTGGTAGATCCTCGGTTACGGCGGATCATGGGAACCAATACCTAACCTTATCATCCTTATATCACCGTACATAAAGTAAAGTTGGTGGGTCTATTTGGTATTGTTCATAGGTGCTCGGTTTAAATCCAACATTCTCCCCGATCACAATTATCAAATCATTTGAGATTTGTGATCTCTTATAGATTTAAATTGATTTTGAAAGCTTTAAGGAGAAATGTGACTTGATTATGAAAGCTTCTTAGCGATAATGATCGGATTTTAAGACTTTTAACTCCATTGATAGAACATGCATGTACATCTTTTGAAAACAATTTAATGCTAAATAACTTTTAATTTAATTGAAATCATTCTCTCCCTCAATCAATGACATAGGTTGTTGATTGAGATAGAAATTTTGACAAATAAGTCCCGATGATTATCAAAAATAGAGATTGAATTGAATTTTGAAAACATGATAAAACATGGCTCGTTCTTTCTTTAAAACCGGGTTATTGCACGAAGATGACAATAAACCATTTTTCTCTTTCTCCCAAAATATTTTTGATTTTTTTTTTTTTTTTTTTTTTTTTTTAAGAATTCGAACAACATCTAAAGTCCCGTGTCATTCTTTGAATGATGACACAAAGACGTAGATATAATCGAACCGAAGAAAGAAAGAAAAGAAGAAGAAAGAAAAAAAAAAAAAAAAAAAAAAAAAAACGTGACAAAATGACAATATTTTTTGAAGATTTTTCAATTTTTCAAATTTTATGGATTTTGAAAGTTTTATAATTTTGTATTTTGTTTTCAAATAAATATATACAAGAGATAGATGAAGATAGACTTTTACTCGTCGTCTTCCTACGTTTGAGAGTTTCCGGTTGAATTTTCTAGCAACTAATCGAGCCTTTTTCTTCAACGCGTCACCATGCTCATCAAGTTTCACTTTGAAGATCCATTTAAGGGCTATAATCATAGCACGATCCTGGAGTGTACTAACTCCCATACATCAAGACGATCAAACTCATGAATTTCATCTTGCATGGCATTGAACCGCTATCTTCATTCATAGCAGTTTTAACATCTTTGGTTGATCTTAGATAGTACAGAGTTGAAGAAGCACCATAAGGCATCGGTTCGCGAGTTGCTTCCGGGTTGATCTACAGACGAGAGGATTTCCAATGATGTTGTCTAGGGGTGATCGTGAGTCCATTTTCCGAGGTGTTCATGTGGCATTTGTTGAGGAACCGAGGTGGTCGAGTCGATGTCTCCCAAGAAGATGGTTCGATGATGATTCGAAGTAGCAAATATGTTTTCAAATGGAGCATCTTGAGGTCGCAAAGGGATTAACTTCATCATTGATGCGAAACATTTCCATGATGTACATTTGAAGAATGATGATTTGTTGATGAGATCAAGGATCGTGACGGTGCTTCTGACTTACGAGATATTGAGACCGATGGATTGACTTCATTCATCGGAATATGAGCAACCTCATTGTGCAGGATCACACCTCATTAGTAATTGAATCATACAGATTCATCAAACATAGGATCAAACAATTTCTTTACATCATCTTCGGATGGGTACATATGGAGTTTCTTGAGAGGAGTTTGGAACAAGGATGAACCAATGGACTTGTTTTGAAGTGCGGGTCCTGGTGGAGTGTCTAGGAGCCATTTGACCGTCGACTCATCAAACATAACGTGAATTGTTTCCATGATATTTCGGGTTCTTTTGTTGTAGATTCGGTATCCCTTTTTGTTTGATGCATATCCTACAAATACTCCAATGTCACTTTGGCCCTAAGTTTGCCTAAGTCTTGACCCTCATTAGTTGGATAGCACAATGCACCAAACACACGAAGGAAAGATAGATTAGGTTTTCGTTGTGGACAAGTTCATATGGAGTTTTTCCATGAGTGGTGTGAACCGAGGAACGATTTTGTGTGTAGCATGCGTTGGCAATTGCTTGACCCGAGAAACATTGGAACCTTTGAGTAGATCGGCATTGTTCTAGCTTCAACAAGAGTACGATTTCGTCTTTCAACTACACCGTTCGTTGAGGGTTCGTGGAACACTTCTTTGATGGTGATTCCAACGCTTTCATAGAATTCACTAAGTTGTTTGTTGACAAACTCGGTTCCATTGTCTGTTAAATAATTACGACGGTTTTGTTAAGTCTAACACAAATTTGTTTGATGAGTTTGATGATGATATCGGAGTTTCATCCTTTGTCCTTAAGAACTTGACCCTGTGAATCTAGAGTAATCATCAACCACAACTAACACATATTTCTTCCCAAAGATATTCGCACCCTCATTGGTCCACATAAATCCATATGAATCATATGAAGAACTTGTGATGAGTTAGTAGGTTTGGGTTTATGGGCATACTTCTTGCTTTTTCCCAATTGACATGTTGAACAAAGATGATCCTTTTCATACTTTAGTCTAGGTAAACCTACAACTAAGTCCTTTCGGAAAGATCGTTGATGGTGCCGAAGTTCAAGTGATTGAGGCGACGATGCCATAACCATGACTTTGTTTTGAAGCCTTAGATAACAAGCGATTGGAGAGGCCCTCATCATGTCATCGATAGAGATGGTGTAAAGGTTTGAGCCACGAGATCCTTTCAGCAGTTCCTTACCATTAAGATCTCTAACGAGCGGTATGTTTTCGAAGGCTACTCTAGATCGAGTCACGAATTGACCAACGAGAGAATGATTATGACCTAAACCTTCCACATAATACACTCTAGAGATGACACTATCACCAACAACATAATCTCCATAACCCATAATACCACGAAATGATCATTACCAAATCTAACGGTCCGATGAATTTGCTCACGAAGTTTATGAGCCGTGACCGGTCTCCAATCATATGCTTGGAGCGACTGAGTCCGGTACCACGAGCGATTTGAGCGATCCGCAGTTGAACACGAGACAAGAATGGATAAGCGGATAATTGGGATCCCCATGCAAGAATGGGTTCCATTTGGTTAGTTACAATGGTTGGACCACCCACATCGTAAATAGAAGCATTCATATCGAAAGTGAGGTAATGGAATCATTGTGAATAGATGCAATACTAGTGTCTCATTAGCCACATTTACGGTGTGACCACTTCTTAAGGAATAGTTCTACCAAGAGGCATCCATTTTCTAGTGGGCATTATCGATTAGTCTTATGACCAACGGTATCCAATAAAGCCTATTCTCACGAATGTTCTTCCTGTGGGTTTCCATTGTTTCTAACTTTCTTTCGCTTTTGCCTTTTAGCCCTTTTAGCATGAATATTAGCCTTAACAATATTAATCGGACAATTAGCATCATTAGGCGTAACATTAACATCACATTCATGATTAGAAACAATTCAAGCGGTCATCGATTACAAGGTTTGCAAATAGTATCGAATTGAATTAATTACGATGCGCTATGGCTAATACTAGAATCAACACGATTCGTTTTATTCGATTCAAACTTAAAGTTCCTAGATTGTTCTTCTACTTTCTTTTCGATGCACATTCTTAGCTTGCGAGGTCCTATCATTCCTTGTATTGTCTTGAGACTTTGACCTGCTCCCTTTAATGTCACCGATTACTCTATAGAGGAATGGGAACATTAGTTTGTTTTACTACTCTTTGCACCACATTTTAGATGTCTGGGATCTGAACTACATGCGGGTGCACTAAGGTTCACTTTCTTAACACTAGAGTCTTGAGACTAGTACTCCTAGAAGGCACATTTGAGTTCACTTTCCTAGCATTGATGGATCTAGAATCGAACTACTCAATGGTACTACTCCTCACATTCAAGCCATTGGGAATCGAGTGCATATCATATTTGGCCTTAGGCATTGAGCATGGAATCAAAGGGTTAACTCTCTCACCTAATGTCTTTGGGCATATTGTGATCAAACATTCTAAGATTTCTTGAGATCGTTTGGCATATAAGCATGCATGTCCAATTGCATTATCATGAGGTTTCTAGCTTATCCTCTTCAACAATCTCACGAGTATTCTAAGCAATTCTTAAGGGATGAGAAATATGTTTGAATGGCAAGTTTGTTGTTCCTTAGATGAGGGGACATATGTCATGATAAAGCATATTTATTACTAGAGTGAACCTTAGATACAACATTATCCTCATTGATCATTGGCATTTTCCTTTTACGACTCTTGATTCTCAATTTCCTTTTGCAATGAAGTTATTTGTTCGTTGTTTTGTTACGAGTGACTTTAATTGATTCAAACAACTCATTGAAATGACGTTTAATCTTTCATTTTCTTCTAGAAAACTTTCGCTTTCCTTTTGTAAAGCATTTACTAGGTTTTGAAGATGAAACGTTTGGGAATTCGAGAATCTAAAGGAGGAGGCATTTGGGAGCTCGTCATATTGTTCGTTTGACCCTTTAATTGAGAGATTTGGGCTTTCAAATTTACGATCGTGTTGCATCGAGCTTGAATCGTTCATCACGTTTGTTAATTTGAAAAACTGCATCAAACTCGGAGCATCCGAAGATGTCTTGATATTTGAAGTTTTGACATTTTCTTTGAGATGTTGATATTTTAGTTGTAAATTAAAATACTCAACTTCTAGTTTAGAAAAGTGTTTAACCAAAGTGTCGTGATCATCCGGTTCAATTTTCTCGTTTAGTTTAGAATTAGTTTTTCAAGCTCAATGACACGATCATGGGAGACTTTCGGGACCACAGATAATTCATGAAATTTGGAAACATTAATAGAGCAATTTGAAGCGTTGAAAACACATCTTGAGCAACACATTCAAGTAATAAGATTCTCATTTAATGTATGCAAGTTCTTTCTCTCAATCTCATTATATTTCAATTGCACGCTCATAGTCACTAACTTCAACAACCATTGCATCAAATTCCTTTTCCATTCCCTTAATATCGGTTTCTATTCCCTTTTAAGACTCTCAAAGTGATCTTTTAGAAGTTTAAAGAAGGGCATGACCTCAGTCAAATAGCATTCTTTCATTTGTTCAAACCCTTTCTCCTTCATTATACCATGGGTGTGATCCTTTTCTTGCAAGTTTTCTCAAAATCAACAAATAGTTGAAATGTAACGTATTGTCTAATTAATGTCTTGCTTTTAGTGGAAATTGTTCTAGGTACAAGATGCATTGGTGTATTAGGAGGATACAGGTCGCTCTAGGCATTTTCCTAAGGGAGGGTTTGTTTCAACAATATTTTCCGCTTTCGCTTATCTAAATCCTTTTCCGAAGACTTGTTCGGGAGTCAACAAAGTCCGAGGCTTAAACTTGTTCAATGAAATCCAGTTTTCCTGCTTGTAATCATGAGGAGAGATAATTATGTTTTCTCTTTGCATTTCGGTCATCTAGTTTTTGTTCATCCTTTCCTAGTGACTTCATCGATTTCTTATCTTCCTCGGTGCACTCAACACAACTAGGTTTCGCCTAGGCTTAAGAATTTCATTACCATCATAAAGCACCTTATGAGCATTTCTAGCCTTTTAATTACCTCGTGATTTGGTTCCTCAACAAGGGAATGCTATGCTTATCGCTTAAGACTCGATGTTTAGTGACCATGTGCGATCGAATGGTGTTTCCTTGTATGTACAACTTGTTCTCAAGTTTGTTTTCAAAGTTTTGATTAGAAAAATCTCTCAAGAGTTTTGATTCCTTTGCATTAAATTCTTGCTTAAGCATTTTCACATTTTCTTGAAGTTCTTGTTTTGTTTAGTTGTTTTAGAAAGTTTTTCTTGCAAGGAATTTAATTCTTGTTTCAATACTTCTTCTCTAAACTTACTTTTTCTAATTCTTGTACTCACTTGGTTATCCATTTCCGCTCACGAGTGGTCAACTCAAACTTAGCACGTTGTTCATAAATAGCAACACGTTCTTTATAGGCATTTAGTTCGAAATTACGGACTCATCGGAGCACATGCGGTGTATTCATCAAAGACATAGTCATTGTTGATGCGAGAAGATGCAACACTTGGTACAACTTCACTTTCACTTTGTTTCACGTATTGATCGTATGGGACAATATTGTTATTACCCATATTTTCAACATTTGATTCAATAGTTTCAGTTGATTGTACTTTGTCATGCATCCTTGCACATCAAGATCATCGTATAGTTTTAATACCTCGAGATGAGTTTGTCCTTGGATAGGCCGACTTGTGGTGAAGAAGAGATCTTGGGAGAAACCATTGGAGAGATGCTAGCCATAAAGATTGTGTGTGCGATGAGGTCCATCATCTACATCAGTCGTATGCATCACGGTCGGCGACTTGAAAGGCGTTCGGCGATTGTGACCTATCTCTGAATAGTTGCTCATCCACATACGCATCATAGGTCTTGGCATTGCCTCGGAAGAAACAATTCCTCTTCATCCAACGCAGACACCATTGTCACGAGCTTGTGCCAAGCAACATCTTATCTACAAGTAATCGGCGTTCGTGGGCGCTTTGGAGATGTGCGTTCCTTGCAATGTGTCCCTCACCACCACGCTTATAGCATTTGATCGGCTTAGGAATCATTAGGCGAGCTTGTCTCTCCCGGTTAGTTTTGAACCGATTGAGAATCAATTTTTCAAACATAGCATGTCTTTCATTCTCAAGGAGGAAGGCATAGAGTTGCTCATAGTTTGTGTTCTTCAATCCTTTAGTAAGCTTCACAATGGTAACAAACTTGTGCCATTCGGATTCATGTTGTTCACAAATTTTGAATTCAAGCGAATGTTAGGCATAGTCATTCGATGTTCCTCATGTCATTAACTAACTTATGAAATCTCACATAGTACTCATAGACATTCTCATCCGGTTTCATCTTGAAGTGCTCAAATTAGTCATAGAGTTGAGATTCTCATCTTCCATTTTTAAACTCATGTCTTCCAATTAATCTTGGGAGATATCTTTTTAAGAATTATTTAAATGGTCTACTTGAGGGAAAGTAGAGTTCAAGTGGGGGGATATTTGATAACATCAAATTACCTGATATTTTACATATCACATTCCCGTGTTTATTGCCTCATTTATATTAATATGGTTCTTAATTCGTTTATATTTGTTCATATTTGCATTACAGGATAAATGAGGCGTTGGAACGGAAAAGATGTGATATAAGGCCAAGAAATATATTATGAAGACAAGTTACGACGTATGTGGCACTTTTGACTATGCCATAACCCAAACTACGAGGGCTTGATAATTATTTGTGAAGGTTACGCCGTAACTACTTTAATTGCGTTACGGCGTAAATATGTTGCCATGAAGGATACGGTGTAACCTCCTCTTAAGGTTATGCCGTAATTATTACTTTGAAGGTTACGGCGTAACACGACAAATTAGTTACGCCGTAGAGATAATTTCGGAGCAGATAAGAATATGCTGATAAAGAATTACTACGTAACCCGGTGATTTAGTTAAGCCATAATATTACTATATACGAAGTTCGGTGCTCAATTAACACGTTTTTATGTTGGTCTCCATCATTGGAATGAAGAAACTCAAGGTCCTAAGTTGAAATATTACTATTTTAAAAAGCTGAAGAGGTTAGGGAGTAACCCTAAAATGAGTTCCGCCCTAAATAATAGTTACGCATTAACTATAAAAATAGTTATGCCCTAAATATAGTTACGGAGTAACTCTTAAAACAGTTACGCCCTAACTAGTTAATGCGTAATTTGCACTTAAGGTTACGCCGTAACCATGTCACGGCCTAAAAATAAAGCCCTAAATCTGCATTTTTAAGTATCTCTCTTCACCCCTCTCCTAGGGGTCGATTAGGGCACCACTCCAGGGCAATTTCCAGCAGTTCCAAGCCATCTTTTAAGGAAGAATTCACTTGCAATCATCATCATTATTAGCTCTACATCAAGTAATTTGTATCAAACATTATGTTCAATTCAATTCATGATTTATTCATTTTTATTTGTATGATTTACTATATGTTTGGCTAAGCACCTTGGTGTTGGTCTAGTTATGATTCCTTAATTGTTTTGTTTGCATTTACATTGCTTCCGTATAATTATTTCTAAGTGTATGTATGCATAGTTTATTGGTAGCTACCCTTGTTTCGGTAGTTTTGATCATGGTGAGGCCAATTGCTTAGGAGATATGACCAACTGACCCTAAGTGAGCGGATCGAGACGGAAGGGTAAGATATGACCAACCGATCGACCCTTTCTACTTGTGCGATTTGACCAACCGATCACCTACCATTTGGATGAACTTAAGAATTAGGGGTGAGTGTTTGTTGCTAACGCTTGGGCACTCACTATTATAAGTCTAGCATGTAGCGGTACTTAATGACTCGGCTTAGGGGAGCAGGAACAACTAGACTTATGAGGGTACACCTGACTTCTCCAGTGGTGGCATCTTTGCTGATAGGTTAGGGCAAATTGACCAAATGCTGTCCTCTCGACTTTGACCCCACCTGAAGTAATTGAAAGTAATTAGACATAAACATTACTAGTTACGATGAGTTACTAGGCTAGCACCACTTTCCTCTATTGATCACAACTCTGCCTTCATCTGCTTTCTTTTATTTCCTTGTTTTATTAGTTAATTTTATTATTTCAATCTTAAAAGCAATTAAAATCGTGACATAGACTTAAGTTAATTTCCGATCCACGTAGCTCTTGGGACGACCTCGGTTTTACCGAATACTACACTACACACGACCGGGTACGCGGCCGTTAGTGCATTAGGGTAAACCATAGATATAACGAGACAATATAAATACTAAAACTTGGTCAGTAAAACCTGCATCAATTGTATTATCAAAAATACTAATACTTGAACTTTTTCTGTAGAAATGGCTCAAAACAACGATAACACTACACTAAGTTCTGCGTTCAAAACCTTTTTTGATCAAGAAAAGTTGACTGGCTCTAAGAATTTCAATGATTGGCACCGCTCTTTGAGAATTGTCTGTAGAGTTGCTGATCGGTTGGATTATTTGTACACGCCTTGCCCTGATGAGCCACTAGCGGATACCTCTGACGAGGTAAAGGCTGCGTGGAAGACTGAGTATAAGCGTCATAATGATGTAGTTTGCTTGATGTTGGGAATGATGGAATCTGCTCTCCAAAAGCAGATTGAAAATTACTTCCCATACAACATTCTTAATGAACTCAGAACTATGTTTGAGAAACCTTCGGCTATAGAAATATATGATTTGATTGATGCACTTCACAGCTGCAAGCAGGGAGAGGGTAAACCCGCAAGTGCTCATGTATTGGAGATGAAAGGATACATGGACCAATTATAAGCACTTGGAAAAGTTTATGGAAATGACATTGCTATGAACTTGATCAACAGATCCCTTAACAAGGATTTCAATGGTTTTGTTCGGAACTTCAATATGCATTGCGTGGGGAAGACAGTTAATGACCTACACGCATTGCTAATTGATTATGACAAAGGGTTACCTCAAAAGGTTCCTACTCCCCAGGTACTTGCTATTCATGGTGGAAGGATTAGTAAGCCAAAACCGCAGCATGCGAAGAACAAGAAGGGTAAAGGGAAAGGGAAGGTTGACAAGGGTAAACAAGTTATGGCCTATCAACCATAACCGAAGAAGAAACCTACTCAAAGGAAGGAAAATCCTAAAAAGGATCAAGCATGCCACCACTGCAATGTCATTGGGCATTGGAAGAGAAATTGTGCTCTCTATCTTGATGAATTGCGGAAAAATAAGCTAAAGTATGCCGGGTCCTCGGGCGCCGGTCCTTCAGGTAACTTATTTATGATTGAATTTTTACTCTAAGTCATAAAAATTCCTCGGTATATGATACTGGATGTGGTATTCACATTTGTAATACATCGTAGGGATTTAGAGTAGAGAAGTCGGCCTATGGGGAGCAATATCTGCATGTGGGCAATGGGGCACCTGCAGCTGTTGAAGCCATAGGAGTGTTTAGTTTAGTATTGCCTTAGGGATTAATACTGTTATTAAACAATTGTTATTATGCACCTTCTATAATTAGAGGTGTTTTTTCCTTTTTAGTATTGTTTTTGGATTTTGGTTTTACTCATACTATCACACGTAATCGAATTTCCGTTTCTTTGAATGGTGTATTTTATTTTAATGCGATTATTGTGAATTGTGTGTTTGAAATTGATATGATTGGAAATGAATCTAACGACTATAATAATTCGATGTTTAGCATCAATAAGAAAATGAAGTTGTACTTGAATTCTTCTTATCTCTGGCATTGTAGACTTGCTCATATAGGCAAGACTCGCATACAAAAGCTACAACGTAAAGTGTTTTTGCAAAATATCAATGATGAATCATTTGATAAATGTGACTCATGCATATTTGGGAAGATGACGAAGAAACCTTTTCTTAGCAATATGGAGAAGCATCTGAACTACTTGGTCTTATTCATACTGATGTGTGTGGACCACTTAGACATGTGTCTAAGAGAGGTGCTAGATACTTCTTAACCTTTACTAATGATTTCAGCCGTTATAGTTATGTTTATTTACTTAAGCATAAACATGAAGTGTTTGAAACATTTAAGGTTTTCAAAGCAGAAGTAGAGCTGCAATTGGGAAAGAAGATTAAAGCTCTTCGATCCGATAGAGGCGGTGAATATCTAAGCCAAGAGTTTAAAGATTACTTAGCTGAGAATGGAATTGTCCAGAATCTCACATCTCCATATACTCCACAACAAAATGGTGTATCTGAGAGAAGGAATCGTACATTGTTAGACATGGTGTGATCAATGTTTAATCTTACTACTCTGCCGTTATCCTTTTGGGATTATGCTTTAGAATCAGTTGTTCGCATTCTAAATATGGTTCCCACAAAGAAGGTTGATAAGACACCATATGAAATATGGCATGGTAAAGCTCCTAACTTGTCTTATTTAAAGGTTTGGGGTTGCGAGGAATATGTTAGACGTGACTCAGCAGATAAACTCCAACAAAGATCTGTAAAGTGTATCTTTGTAGGATACCCTAAGGAAACTATAGGTTACTACTTTTACTATCCAACTGAAAATAAAGTAATTGTTGCTAGGTATGGAGATTTTCTTGAAAAGGATCTTGTATCTCAAGAATTCAGTGGGAGATTTTATGATCCGGAAGATGATCATGAAGATACATTACCTTCTGAAAACACTAACGTACTTCCGGTAGAACCTGATAGTCTGGGTCCTCCACCAGAAGTTGAAGTGATTCCCATTCGTAGATCTGTAAGGACTACGTATGCACCTGAACGTCTATGTCTTAACGTAGAAGTTGAGGAAACTATATTAGGAGATCTTGGAGAGCTTGCTATTTATAGAGCTGCCATGGAAAGTCCTAAAAAGGACAAATGGCAAGCTACAATGAATGGGAAAATGCAATCCATGAAAGATAATAAAGTCTGGGAAGAGGTTGACTTACCTCCAAATGCTAAGGTAGTTGGAAGAAAGTGGCTCTATAAAATAAAGACTGACATGGATGGCAATGTACACATCTATAAAGCTCGTCTAGTTGCGCAAGGTTTTACTCAAACTTTTGGCATAAATTACGAGGAGATTTTTTCTCATGTAGCAGACATTAGAGCTATTAGAATTCTCATAGCTATAGCAGCGTACTGTGACTATGAGATATGGTAGATGGATGTTAAAATCGCCTTCTTGAATGGTCGCTTAGATGAAGACATCTATATGAAGCAACCTGAGGGGTTCGTGAATCCACAATTTCCAAACCGTGTATGCAAACTTCAAAGGTCCATTTATGGATTGAAGCAAGCATCGAGGCAATGGAATAAGAGATTTGATGAAGAAATCAAAAGGTATGGATTTATTCAAAATCTTGATGAGCCATGTGTATATCACAAAGTTAGTGGGAGTGATGTAATTTTCCATATCCTTTATGTCGATGACATATTAATTATGGGAAAAGACATTCCAAGTATGCAAAGTGTTAAGGCATATCTTGGACAGTGTTTTTCCATGAAGGATTTAGGAGAAGTTGCATACATTCTGGGAATCAAGATCTATCGAGATAGATCAAAGCGGTTAATTGGTTTGAGTCAAAGCGCTTACATTGATAAAATATAGAAGAGATTTAGTTTGCAAAATTCCAAGAAAGGATATTTGCCGATTAAGTAAAGCATGGTCGATAAGCAACGCCGTTCGGGGTCAAGGAAACTTCCCTAGCAAGTTTTATAACACCCCAGGCGATGAACCTAATCGTTGTAGTGTAGTAATTAGGGTAAGCCACGGGTATTGATATCGTTCTCTAGGGAATAGGAATGCTAGTGAGAAGTTACTACGCTAAGGTTGAGGTTGAGGAAGATTATTTTTATCTTTTATATTTTTTAGAAAATGGAAAAGGTACTGAATCTCGGTATTGGATTTGGGGGTTGGTATTGCTACCGATTACTCTACTATTATCTAATTATCTAAACTAAGGTTGTGATAGTCTATGTCTAATTTGATGTGTACTGTGATGATAGTTTAAAGATGTGTTTACTTAGGTTTTACTACTCCTTAATTATCTCCTATTGATGGTTGATTTGTCACGTCCTTATTCCTAGTTGCGTTGTGATTCTAAGGCTATAGGCGTGCTTGTTTCCTAACTCTTTGAAACTACCAAAGGTCTTGTTTACAAATCCTCTAGTGATTTATAGACGCCTACTCTACGGTTGTCCTTGAATACTTTATCCTACAATTACCTAGATAATTATATTCTAAAGTTCACAAAGAAATTTCAAGCATTATACACAACGAATAATCTAGCGACTCTAGATCATTAGTCAACTAAGATAAGTATCAACCAATCAATATTCAATAATTAAGTTTCATATTCCCTAAGCAAACACACAAATAAATTAGGGACATGGAGAACATGCAAGCATACACACAAATAATCAAAGACATAATTAAATTAATGAAGTAAATACTTAGCTTGATGTATAATAGGGTTTAGAACCCTAAAATATCGCACAAGAAAGCCTTGGTTCGGTTTTAGGTTTTACTCCAAAAGACTACACACAAAACCGAAAAATTCGGATTCTATATATAAGATTACATCCGCGACGGCCACCTTATGATTCGTGACGCCGTGTCGCCGTCATTAGGGTTTCGCTTGGCCACGTAAACCTTTCGACGGCGCCACCTTATGACCGTGACGCCGCCCCTTCACTCGACGCCGTCTTGGTCGCATCTAGGCCGCCCGAGTAACGACGGCCTACTCCTTTAGAACCCGACGTCGTCCCTTGAAAACATGTAATTTTTCCTCCGAGCCGTCATAAAATTCCTTCCCGACGGCGTCGCAGATATGCAAGGACGCCGCCGCTTTATGTTTCAAAGACTTTGAGTGTCTCGAATTTGACTTTGGCCATTTTCTTCAGATATTCGCGCCTTTTCGTCCAAATAAGCATCATTCCAGATTTTGCCTTCAAGAGACCTAAAAGTGAAAAGGAACGATATTAAGCAATAACGGATACAAAAGTGATCGAATAAGGGCTTAAATGACCCTCAAAAGGTACCTTTTAAAACCTTATCAAATATCCCTACACTTGGTATTTGCTTGTCCTCAAGCAAATGTGCTTTTAGCCAATTAATTTATAAGTTGGGGTCATGAAGCATCCATTCAAAACGGTCCACAACACATATAAGCCCAGAAAAGTCATAACAAGCACGGAATTACATACTAGCACCTCACATGGGGTGTTTGGATACTCACATCTCTCTCGGTGTATATATGAAATATAACAAATCGGAAATGGAAGATAAACACTCATTAACCGGTCCTAGTACATAGATTACCATAGGCTTGAGAATAGATCAAACCTCCGTCGCTTTGGCGTAAGCACCTAGGAAAGACTATCAAAGAGGTCTTTAAAGGGTTGTAATGTTAGGCTTACTGGAAGGAAATGAAGGGTTTGGTGGGATAGGCTATTTAGTGGTGGATAGTCAAAATCTCTATGTTGCAAGTATACGAAGAATGGCGTTGCTAAGCCAAGACTCGACACTCTAAAACTCTAGGCAACGAAAATAAACAAACATAATTTAAAAGATAGATGTAGGATGGTTTTTTTTTTTTTTTTTTTTTTTTTTTTTTTTTTTTTTTTTTTTTTTTTTTTTTTTTTTTTTTTTTTTTTTCATACACTTTACTCTACCATCCTCTACGGTACATCAAAATGATAATGATTTATAGACACATCCCTACACTTGAGTTTTATTACTCTAACACTAATTTGACCCGAATTGAAAAGATCAAAACACTTGGAGTACATTATTATGCAAACAAAGGGAATTTGAGTTTAACGTTCTCTTCCTATATTTCATAAACTTTAACTTTTCCCATGAATCCCAATCATCCCAAAATCAGATACAAAGGATATGACTCGACTTAGCAACTCATGCAAGCAACCGGATAATTGAACTAAGGGTTTTGGGTGATAACATAAATTTGCACTAAAAGTGAGTGCAATAAAGGTAGGCTAAGGCGATTTGGGTGTATATTTGGGGGGGGTGTAAACAATGTTTTCATTGATATTCCGAAAACCGAAACATCACGAGAACCGCGAAAAGGATAGGCTCGAGGGGTTAACTAGGGGTATCGTGTACTAAAGATGAGTACAACGCAGGGTGTGGGGAATTACTCAACCGAGGTGGAAGAAGTAATTATATTACGTGTATTAAACAAGGGTTATCCTAATGCCTCTTATCATTTAGTTATTCCTAACTACACAAGTGTAGTCTCACTAGCGATCTCGGAATGCATCACAAAACAAGTTCTAGAATCTAATATACTACCGGTTCACACTCTAAGCATTAAAGATGAATGCTTTAATTCCTACTAATCTAAGGGCGATCCTCACATTTTGGGTGGAATTTAGGTGGTAAGGGTTTTGTGCTAGTCATGCAACTTCCTATCCATGAGACGCTTTTGTTAAGACTAATGGCCCACTCTTATACGTCATGAAAAATTTTAAATTTGGCTAAAATTACCCTAACCTACATTTTCTCATGGTTTATTACACAAATACTCTTGGACAAAGCAAATAGTCAAGGATAAGCATAGTTTCAAAGTTCCGCTTTATTTTCCCTCCTACACTTAAACCGAACATTGTCCCCAATGTTCCCGAAAGTATCAAAGTTATGATAATAGAAGGTAATTAAAACGAAGAAACTAATACTCCCCGATTAGCTCGGTAGGATCCGTAAAAGTGGTGGTTAAATCTTTTCCAAGAAGAGTTTTTTTTTTTTTGCGTGAAAGGCTCCTTCCAAACTTGTGTAACTTCTTCTTGACAAACTAAACCTCGCACACTAGAAGAAAACAAACGAAACCTTCGCGTAAAATCGGCGGTAATAATATATATAAGACTCGATTTAAACTAGGATATAATGCTTGTGGAATGGATGTTTACATAATTTGTTTTGAAAATTAAGATCCGAAAATTCCAAAATTTTACAAGTAGCTAGAAAACGAGAAAAAGTAAGTCGATGTTTTATTCTTCCCGACGCCGTCAGTTGCAATCTCGACGTCAGTTATCATGACAAAATCGGTCTGCGATTTTTCGGAAAAATTCGGAAAATCTACATCTTTAGAATCGAAAAATTTCGCAAAACATTCATTATGACTCGATACAAGCATTTGACTCGAACAAACAAACATAAATATCTTTTAATTAATTGTTATTCTCATGTTTACGCTTTCTTTGAAAACGTGTGTAATCCTCCCTACACTTATCCCTTATGTAAAATACCTTTATATGCAATTAAGACGAGGTTAAAAACAAAATAAAGCATTTTTACAAATTTAAACATGAGGATAAACAATCAATAAAAGATATATGACACACAAATGAAAATGAAAAACAAATACACATGGGTTGCCTCCCAAGAAGCGCTTGTTTTGTTCGAGTCACGAGCCCGACTCTACCCTTATTTAATGAGATAAAGGGAAGTTTTCCTACACTTAAGTTCAAATGCGGGTGATAGTAGCAATACACACCCTTAGGGTGGAAATTTGCTACGTGAGGAGAGGGTGATGGGTGATTTATATGCTCAAAGGAGTGTGCTCTATTCATTATAACCTTACCTAAGTCTATTGGTGTAGCGAGAGAATCAAATCTCTCTCCTAAGAATGGATCATTTTCTATCAACTTCAAAAGATTCTTAGTTAAGGATCCATCTTGACTTAATAAACCCGGTTTAAACCCATAGTGTTTCTTGTTATCAACCATGAATGGGTGATATAAGTGTGTAAGGTCATGGGTTACTCCTATATTAGCTTCCACTCTACATGGCCTAGAATCTACCACCTTTATCAAGCAACTACCCGGACTATCTATTTTGATGGGTGGATTGGGGCCTAATTCAATTCCAAGATTCACATCTAAAGACGGAACATTGGGTAAGGTTTTGGTTGAGGCTCCGGTTCATCAAAATTAGGAACTTCCCTAGGACTAAGAGAGGTCATGACAACAATCATCTAAACCTACATTCTCTAGTGGCGTTTGGTCCAAAGGTTCTCTATCAATCGGGGCTCCTATAGTCTCTTCTACTTCTTCCGGGTAAGTTATAGGTGATGTGTGTTCCTCAAGTGATGGTAGGGCTTGTGGGCTTGGAGTTTCCACCTTTTTCTCCATTATATCTAGATCTCCTAAATGTTTGAAATCTATCCCACACATGCAACTAGGTATTTTAGCTTCAACCATCTCACAATCTTGTTTGGGTTTAGGTTTCATGTTCTTAAAAACTAGGTCTTTTTGATCATGATGCCTAAGGTTAGATAAATCCTTCTTATCCATTTCCTCAATTTGTAACAACTGAAGGTTTATGCATAGGAGGCTTTTCTGAAAAATTCTAAAGATGGTGTCACTAAAAGGAGTTGATCTTGACAATGATCGTTGAATAGAAGCTACACAAACACAAAATATATCAAATCCATCCAATCTTACACCCTTGTTCTTTTGGATATCTTTAAGATCACTCACAAATTTATCAGAACAATAAAAACTAAACCAATCTGCAAAATTCAATTGTTCCTCATTTGTTAATGATTCAAATGCAACTTCACTTGCCATAGCGACAAATGAAAAGGGTTTTCTGAACACAAACACAAAGAAGGGGATAGACTAAGAGAAAGCTAAAAATGAGAAAAATTTACTTGATAGGAATCAAGCAAAGAACCTAAACGAGGTGGACTACTAACTAGCTATTCTATTCCCCAGCGCGCCTAAAACTTGATAACGCCACACGCGTCGCTCGGGGTCAAGGAAACTTCCTTTTCTTCGAGCAAGTTTTATAACACCCAGGCAATGAACCTAATCGTTGTAGTGTAGTAATTAGGGTAAGCCACGGTATTGATATCGTTCTCTGGGGAATAGGAATGCTAGTGAGAAGTTACTACGCTAAGGTTGAGGTTGAGGAAGATTATTTTTATCTTTTATATTTTTTAGAAAATGGAAAAGGTACGAATCTCGGGTATTGGATTTGGGGGTTGGTATTGCTACCGATTACTCTACTATTATCTAATTATCTAAACTAAGGTTGTGATAGTCTATGTCTAATTTGATGTGTACTGTATGATAGTTTAAAGATGTGTTTACTTAGGTTTTACTACTCCTTAATTATCTCCTATTGATGGTTGATTTGTCACGTCCTTATTCCTAGTTGCGTTGTGATTCTAAGGCTATAGGCGTGCTTGTTTCCTAACTCTTTGAAACTACCAAAGGGTCTTGTTTACAAATCCTCTAGTGATTTATAGACGCCTACTCTACGGTTGTCCTTGAATACTTTATCCTACAATTACCTAGATAATTATATTCTAAAGTTCACAAAGAAATTTCAAGCATTATACACAACGAATAATCTAGCGCACTCTAGATCATTAGTCAACTAAGATAAGTATCAACCAATCAATATTCAATAATTAAGTTTCATATTCCCTAAGCAAACACACAAATAAATTAGCTGGACATGGAGAACATGCAAGCATACACACAAATAATCAAAGACATAATTAAATTAATGAAGTAAATACTTAGCTTGATGTATAATAGGGTTTAGAACCCTAAAATACCGCACAAGAAAGCCTTGGTTCGGTTTTAGGTTTTACTCCAAAAGACTACACACAAAACCGAAAAATTCGGATTCTATATATAAGATTACATCCGCGACGCGCCACCTTATGATTCGTGACGCCGCCGTGTCGCCGTCATTAGGGTTTCGTCTTGGCCACGTAAACCTTTCGACGGCGCCACCTTATGACCGTGACGCCGTCCCCTTCACTCGACGCCGCCTGGTCGCATCTAGGCCGTCCGAGTAACGACGGCCTACCTTTAGAACCCGACGTCGTCCCCTTGAAAACATGTAATTTTTCCTCCGAGCCGTCATAAAATTCCTTCCGACGGCGTCGCAGATATGCAGTGACGCCGTCGCTTTATGTTTCAAAGACTTTGAGTGTCTCGAATTTGACTTTGGCCATTTTCTTCAGATATTCGCGCCTTTTCGTCCAAATAAGCATCATTCCAAGATTTTGCCTTCAAGAGACCTAAAAGTGAAAAGGAACGATATTAAGCAATAACGGATACAAAAGTGATCGAATAAGGGCTTAAATGACCCCTCAAAAAGGTACCTTTTAAAACCTTATCAATGGCTTATGTAGGGATATGTGTGCTTCAACACCTGTTGAAGTGGCATGCATGCAGAAAGCTCCTTATGCTTCGGTAGTAGGATCTATCATGTATGTTATGAGATGCACAAGGCCAGATGTGGCGTTCGCTCAAAACATGAACATTCGATATCAACAGAATCCAGGTGAAATTCACTGGACTGCTGTTAAACATATTCTAAAGTATCTTAGAAATACGAAAGATATGTTTTTTAGTGTATGGTGGAAATCAGACACATAGCTTGGTGTTACAGGTTTATGTGATGCGTCCTGGCAGTGTGATAAAGATGATACGAAGTCTCGACGGGTTATGTCTTTGTCATTAATAGAGGAGGAGAGGCGGAAGAGCAAGAAGCGAGCACGATTGCGATGTCTGCGATAGAGGTCGAATACATACCGCTGCTTGAAGTCGCAATGGAGGTCTGTTTAGATTAGGAAATTCATTTCGTGGCTTGGTGTTATGCCTTCAATTGAATCGCCTATTGATATGTATTGTGACAATTCTGCAGTAATCATATTTGCCAATGAACACAGAGTCATGAAGGGCACCGGACATTTTCACGGAAGTATCACTAGGTTCGGGAACAAGTCCGCGAAGGTGAAATTAATTTATTGACATTCACATGATGACAACTTAGTCGATCCTTTCACTAAGGCTTTACCTAGAGAAAAGCTTATTGGACTTGCCAATGGCATTGGACTTCGTTTGGCTAATAGTTTCATGCATAACTGTGATTAGTATTTTGATAAAGGATATTGTAAACATTTATTATTTTGATGAAATAAAATTTTGATTATGATTATTTTCATTTATAATATTGTTGCCCTATATTTGCATGTTTAATCCATGAGTAACTAAGTTATTCTAAATTATTCGTTGTCAATTAGTGATATGGGAATATCATTAAACTAAGACAAATCTGAGAGATGTGGTAGAATATACTTGAAAGTATATTGATGAGAAAGCATACCAATTTCAGATGATATTCAATGAATTGAATATATGACTTATCCCAACTACATAATTTACTTTATGGATATTGTTATAAGTAAATTGTGAATAGTTATCCTCAGACTTGAGATATCAGAGTGTCAAAAATGTAGTGCATTTCTGTGGAGCAACTTAACGCTACACGTAACTGGTAGTCACAAGGGTTGTTTTCAGAAATGTTGCAAAGTTTACGGGGTTAGTCTCGTAGTTAAGATAGAACTTGTTCCTTCAAATATATTTGGAATTTAATACTGCTGGGGGCCTCGTAGGGTTGACAAGATCTTTGTGTGGCCACACCCAAAATCTCCTCTGAATATGTTCAGAATATTTAGTAATCTTGGTCAATCACTTAAAACGAGAAATAGAATAGTTGTATAAAGAATGACTTAATTCCATATCTTTATTTAACATGGTATTAGAAACAAAAGGATAATAATAATAAGAAATCATTAAAAGGTTTTCCAGGAGCCTTGCTCGAGTTGTACTAGAGGCATCGAAGTGTTGTTAGACGCTAACCGATGTGATCATTCTATTAAGATATATCCAAGTGCGAGCTGTTAGTTTTATGGATATAAATTAGTAGTCGTGAGTTATGATCGAACTCAAGACCACGGGATTGCACGCTTTACGTATGAGAATTAAAGTTAATAATTAAATTTAAAATGTTATATTTATTTATTAATTACACGAAATATATAACGGACGTTAAGTTAATTAAGTGTAATGGACTAACGATCGTTAAATGTTAAATGGAAGGACTAGATTGCAAAATAGAGATTGGAAAGGTTCCGGAATCCCCTTGGGATACCAAACCGATCGGCCAAAGGGGAACCCCAACCCAACCCAAACTTAACTTGGTAACAAAGTTATATTGTGTATAAATACAAGGCCTAGGGTCTTTGTTTTGCATCTCTTGTCTAAACCCTAAAATTGTCTAAACCCTAAAATTGTTTTGTGTGTGTTTTGCTCCAAACCGATTGTACACCTCTCCTTGGTGTTGATCCACTTGTTTTTCCATACTAAATTGTTTCGTGTGATTAAAACTAGCATTACTTTAATTTGATTTAGTACGTGTGTACAAGAACGTGGTACTAACATACTTTTGTTGGTATCTTGGATTGAATTACAAAAATGGTAAGGGGTAATTCTTATAATCTTATAAACGCTAATTAGGGTTCATCACTTGCTAGTTTTGTGGAATTGATTTTTTAAATTTAGAATAAAAAGATGACGCATATTTTATATTTATGTTAGTTAATTATTCATTATACGTTCCTATACGCTTCCGCATGTTTCTTTAATGTTTTATGTGTTTTATATATGACAGACATGTTATATAATTCCAACTGTGCGGTCATATTATATCCTAGACCAACATAAAAAAGAAACAAATTAGAGAGATGAATACAAAAAGAACATACCTTCTGGTTTAGAAGGTGTTGGATACATTTTCTTAGTTGCAGAGTCCCTACGACAGTAGTCAATAAAGTCCTTTTTTTTATCTCGTTTATACAACTAAGTTTAATGGTGGGTGATCAAATTACTCCCATTAGTTAAAGCCCGTTCCAATATTAACAAACCCAATCTTCCAATACTTAGGATCTGTAAAAGAAAAGGTGAAATACAATTAGCAGCCATTATACACACGGTAGCATACTAAAGTTTTAGTCCCCATTAACAAATGTTTCAAATAATTAGTCCTCACCTCAAGTTTGTCTTTGCAACCTAATAGAATCAAAAAGAAATTCCATTTAAATAACTTGGCATCTAGTTTCAGTAGTTCCAATAGTTTCATTAAACTCATTGGTTTTGAAAGTGATGTCTGATGGGGTCACATAATGCTTAACTTAAAACCTTGACAATAGAATTATTAATATAACTATTGAGCACATGACGAACCCCAAACATCAAGATAAATAAACTTTCATGAGTTGGCAAAATAAATTTTAGGTGTGTTTGAAAGCAGTCAACTCGACAAAATAGTCCATAAGGTTTAAGTGTCACGCAGTAAGTCCTTTATAGCAATTTAGCAAAAATAGTCCCTATCCAAATTCACGTCTACAAAAGAATCCATCACGATCGTGGAGCTTTTCATACTGTTATAATCTATGCATCACTCATCACATTTCACGTCATCCATTACTTATAAAACGTAACAATAACATAACCAAATCATATAATATTTATAGACTTGTTTAACGAAGAAAATTACTCATGAGATCTCTTAAATAGTTAAACGCAAAATATCAACGGTTCATATCATCTTTAATCTTTAATTAGGGGTGTTTGGTTCTGCTGCAGTAAGTATTTTAAAGATGTTTGGGTATGGTTGTTGTTGTTTTTATGGCTACAAACGTCAAGAAGTAAAGGGTGTGTGGTTTTACTACAAAATTACAGTCCGACATGGCATAGACAGAGTGGAATACCTTCAAATGATCAGTGGCAAACTCCACCCAGAAATAAAAGCCATTAACCCAATTAAGAAAAACCCCTAAATTAAAATAACTTCACCATTAATTATACAAAATAGTTATAACCCAGATAAAAACCCCAAATCTAACAAAACTAAACATAACGCACTTTCAATTCCTAATCTCGTAACCATCTTTATTGCTCCTGAAAAAGCTGTTGCAATCTTATCCAATGTCATCAAAGCCACCAAACTAACACAACAAACGAATCCACAACTTGTCCTCCAAAAACCACATACCGCCTCTGCTGTGTCTTTGCGTTATACCACCACAAAAAGCGCAAACCCAATAGCAAAGGAAGTTGAACTTTGAGAAGAGTGCAGTCCGTCATATGTTCTTGTTTGTTTCAGAATTATCCGGAAAACAATCGTTCGCGTTGTTAATGTCAAACCAAGAAAAGAAAGGAATCGTCTAACATTCGGGACCAGGACTAACACATTGGGCTGGGCCAATATGACACAATGTTGGTGTCAGTGTTGCATGTCAAAACGTTATCAGATTAAACGACGTATATATAATTATAGTAATATGAAATCACTATTGCTAGAAACTGAAGATCTTTAAGGGTTCGTTTGGTAGGACATAATAAAATGTCAATTGAATGGAATGAACGATGTAATGGAATGAAGAGTGTAATGTAATGATTCATTGTAGTTATTAATATGTTTGGTTTGTATAATAAGACGTAATGGAATCGATAATAAAAAGACTAAAATATCCATTAATAATAGAAAGTTTATTTAATGCGGTTAATTAATGAAGGAGTTTTATGTAATTTTGATTCCATTACAAGATGTAATAAAAAAGTAGGGACCCCAGGAATGGTTTTGGTGTAATGGGTCATTATCAGAATGAATGATTACATTCTATAAATGTAAACAAACAACATTTATTCATTACATCGTAATAATCATTTCCATTCTGACTTTGATTACGACATACCAAACGCTAAGTCTTCTCTTAAGAAAACATGTAAAAACATAAACTTACAGCATTAAACTTTTCTGAAAGGGTTTATGATTTTCTTAAAGTACTATAATATTATTTTCTAAAATTTTCAGTTAATAAACTTGTTTTCGTTATTTTAAACTTTGTCAAACTTTATAAATGGAGGATGCATAAGGCGAGTTGAATCCATTTTATTACAATAAAAATTTTCACAAACTTGGACTTATTTGATACTAAATTACCATAAACTTTTAGTTGGGATTCTATTTAATTAAAAAGGTAAATTGCAAAAAATGTTCTGTGATATCCTGATTTTTCAATCTATGCCATTTTTTTTTTTGTTTCAAATTATGCCACTAATGTTTACTTTTTGTAACAAGTTATATCCCTTGTGCTAAAAATCATTATTTTTTTTTTGTTAGTCAAGGTCAAACGCTTTGTGAAATGACTAATTAACCCTCGTCTTCTTCCCCATTTTTATTTTCTTTTGAATATGCACCATCACCCGTCCTGTACCAACACATAACCAGCACCACCACCCTCCACGCCATCACCACCCTCTACCACCACACAACCACCACCATCAAATCCTTTTTCTATTATTATTATTTCTTTTTTCTATTTTTTCAGCCCTGAGCATCCCCCGTTGACTGAACCAACTCAAAAAGCTATTGATTGGGCAAAATTAGTGAGAAACTAAAAGGTATACTTTCACATCCCTATATTGGAGCACGAGTATTCTTGTTTATTTATGTTTCCCTCTTTCAGTTACTAAGTTCATAAGATATGGTTGTGGTGTCTACATATTGCTAAATGCCCCTATATGATATTCTTCTTGTAGCACTTTATATTTACTTTAAAACACATTGTATTACTTTGTTACAAGAAACTAGGAAGACAAATGGAAAAAAGAAATGAGAAAGAACGCACGCCACTTAAGCAAAGGTTGCGGATCATTTAAAAAGTGTCAATTTTTTACAAAGGCTAAAAAGTAACGTGAACTGTTAGATCAATAACTGAAACCAAAAACGTCAGATCAACAACTGAAACAAAAATTAGACAAGCGTCAGGCATAGGGGTATTCTCGTCATTTTCACGATCAGTAATTCCTTCATCAACAACTACCATCTGCTGCTGATCGTTAAATCGATGATAATCATCCACCGGAACAAACGGCGGTTTAGTCGACGTAAACGGTAACCGCCGTTGTAATCCGCCGCCATTTACCGACGACGGCGCCGCCATCTCACGGAACGTTCTCACATTTCAGATCTGGGAAATGCGCCCTATTGTTTCCGGGCATTTAACAACACCAGCTTGTAGCTTAAAGAAAAACTTGAAGAAGATATATGGAAGAAGAAGAAAAATGGAAGAGAAGAAAGAAATGAAAGAAGAAAATGGAAGGGAACAAGATGCTGAAAAGAAGAAAATGTGTATGTTTTATTATTCAAGTAGATAAAACGAATATTTTACGTAACAGTGTTTTAGAAAGCAGTTGTATTTTTTCAGAAGAAATATCAATCTTCATCAATTTTGTAATAAAAAATATGGTTCATCAATAAAAGGTGTTGTTCATCGATAAAAATAGTTTTTATTTGTTCATCAATAAAAAATTTGTTCATCAGTTGTCTAAAAGAAATCACAATATTCATCAGTTTTCTTTGATGTTACATTATAATGTTCATCAGTTACATCACTTGTTCATCGGTTTTTTTTGGTTCATCAATTCATTAGTTAGTTTTAGTCATTAGTTAATTTTGTTCATCAGTTATTTTTGATAATGTTCATCAGTTCAAGTTACTATTGTTCATCAATTCATCAATTTTTTAATAAAAATACAATGTTTATCGTTCATCGATTATTTTTATATTGTTCATCGATTATTTTGATAACGCTCATCGCTTATTTTTATAATGTTCATCGCTTTTGAAAAATAACGTTTATCGCTTATTTTTATATTGTTCATCAATTATTTTGATAACGTTCATGAGTTATTTTTATCGATTATTTTTATAACGTTCATCGATTTCGATAAAAATAGCGTTTATCGCTTATTTTTATATTGTTCACCGTTATTTTTATAACTTTCATCAATTATATTTGATAACGTTCATCACTTATTTTTGATAACGCTCATCGCTTATTTTTATAACGCTCATCGCTTATTGTTCATCTTTAACGTCGCAATATCTCACTCATATCAAATCGGATTTGAGTGATTCAAGTTCGTGTAAAGAATGGTCAAAAGCCTACAATTTTCATGATTTAAGTTTTGTAAAATTCTGCTGTTAAACTAGTCAAAATTAGAGCCGAAAATCCCGAAAATTTCAAGAAAATTAGCACCCACTTAAAAAGTTAGAAAAAAAAGTTGCGATTTATATATCAAAATGTATACCAAATTAAAGAGAATCAAATTTAAAAAATTATGGTGAAATCGGTTTTTTATAAAAGTTTGTCGTTTGAAAGTTATTTACGTTTGAAATTTTGGGGTGAAATAAAAAAAATGTTAAAATGACCAAAATGCCCCTAACCGAATTTAATAAGAGAAAAGAGATGGATTAGGTGGAGGACACTTGACAATCAATGATAGGCTTTCTAGCATTTTTATTTTTTTTCACTTTGCAAGGGATCTCAACTCACATAGCATGTCATGGGGATTCCAGGCTTCTATAGTTAATCTTCCTCGAGCTTTTTGAAAAGCCCTTATTTTTTTTTTATTATATTCAATACGCCGTATAGGCCTGAACCTTATACGCCATATATAGTCACGCCGTATAGGATTTGACCTATATGCCGTATAGACTTGCAATACGAAAACTGCATAAACTGAATCTGATTCAAGAAAAAAAACTTGTAAACTCTAAAAACATATTTCATAAAATAAAACATGAAAATTCTAGATGTATTTCATAAGCGTAAGTGTAAAATACTACAAGTGCGGATGTTAAACCAAACACGCCTATTTTGACCCATTTTCAAATACTTGTTCTAAATAAATATACATTAATATAAAAACTTGATTGTTAGAAATCTGATATATAATTATAAAGTTTGGGGCGTTAACAAGCTCAATAACAAAGAATGGTTGAGAAGCTCATCACCTATATACCCGCGCATTACCGATCTCTTAAGTCATCTTCTTAATCTACAAGCCCCAACGTCCTTATGGCCTAACATGTAAAACATGGGAACTAAGAACGGTACGTCCAAATGACTTAGTGAGTAAACGGGTCTGAGTATGAATCTGTAACGTGAGCTACAATAAATCTGATGTGGCGGCTAAACTACACTGCATCTGATTAATAATGGAATTGTACTAGAGCAACTAATAACTGGGTCTGAAACTGAATCTAGAAACTGAATCTGAGGCTTAATCTGAATCTGTATCTGAAACTGTATATATTTTTAGTATCTTACTTTATTGTACAAATAAGACTATGGGTTTCATCATAGGTGCATCAGCACGGTTCTGAATATAAGCTCTAGCTGAAACTGGATAACTAAATATGTGATATCAACTTTCTGCTAAGTTGGAATTCCCTAGCCAACGAGTACTCTTCTTGGGGCTCTGACTTCTTATACGCGCTTTTGTGACGGGGGTCATCTACCAAGGATGTCATGAGTACGTACACGAGTCATCCACTTAAGAAGCTTTTATGTTAAGCAAGTGTCACCCACAAATGATGCTACTATGGGAGTTCCACGTCGTGCACTTCTTAGGCACGCTAAGTAACTAATGGTGCATTTCTTGTGCACCCATATCATGACTAATGAAGCTTCTTGTAAGCATCGTTTACTTGGCTTGTTTTCGGCTCTAACCGAATCATATCGTAATATATAATACTCGGCTATTCCCGAATCTATGAACATGGTATAATAACTGCAATAAGTTTCTCGATCAAACAATGCCACATGATTATAGAATATTGTACTGATCCTTAATTATAACCTTTTACAAATGTATCTTGTCTTATGTATCTGTCATATTAGATGGATTGTTGTTGCTACGAGTTCTTGTTATACCGACCCCTATAGAACTTGGTTACTTTAAGAGTGTTTAATTTTTTTTTGAGTAAATAAATAATGTTATCTTACTATTATATAAAGGGTGAATATTCAATTTCTAACTCCAATCTTAAAACCGAACCTAAAATTAAGCATTACACACCCGAACCTGTCCTATATAAACACAAACCCAAAATCCGAACCTAATTCCAAATGTAACCGAATGGAATTAATTGCAACAGTTTGGTCAATAGAATTAATTACTTTGTTACCAAAAGTATCATCGAAAAGATTATTGTTACTTCAAAAAAAAAAGATTATTACATTGCATGTTATGACGAAGTTAATGCACCGAATAATTTATTTCGCTCGACAATTCCTCATTTGCAAGATGCTTACTTTTGTAATTTGTGGAGTTCAACATCAGACTTGAAAATTTTATCAGGTTTGTTTAGAGAGACAGCTATTTTGATCCTGCCGATATTACGTTTTATGACTTTTGGTTTGTTTGATTTAATCTTGCTTGGTTAGTCAATGATCTATAACAATCGCTTATTAGTTCATTTAGGTTGTATTAGTTAGTAAATATCGATAGTTATTCATCATAATTTGAGTATCTTATTCCTAACTCCAATCTTAATATCCGAAACTAAAATAAAGCATTACACACCCGGCTCTATCATTAATTCAATCTAGACTGATTATGCAATCGAAAAAGGTGCCATAAAAAAATAAGTACTTTGAAAAAGATTCTCGCCGGAAAATATAATCACACAGGTACCCGCCGCCGCAACGCGCGGGTACCCGGCTAGTTATATCAAATGTATACACTATGCTTTAACATTGAACTTAATTAGTACAAACCAGAGTTTCTTTGGTATCACCTTTTAAGGTTTTAAGCCCTCTTATAGCTAGGAATAATAAGATAAGGTACATCAATTGATTACCGAGTTTGGTATCTGCTAATTTCTACAAAACATTAACACATAATGTTTGATTCCTTCTTGTGCAGGTTAGTAAGATCTTTGATTCACCCCAAGGGTGTTCAGGTTATGCCTTCCTAGCTGTCCAAATACCACAGAATATGCTGGTGCAGCCTTCTTCAATACACGCGGTCCATACCATTTCTTACCAGAACTCGACCTATCCAGCTATCTTAGCTACACTCCACTCATCATAAACCCTATTGGATTTACCCTAATTACCTACTTCAACTACCCTTCAGCTGTATACTTCATAGGACTTACTATACATCCATCAAGATTGACGGAAAAGAAGTTGATATCAACCCGTACCTTTTAACAATCGACAACAATGGATTTGGAGGGACAAATACTAAGCACAATCACACCTTACACCAATTTACACACCTTAATCTATAGACCCTTTATCCTGTTGTTCATAAAAGAATCGTAACTTAACTATATCAACCAACCCAGTGAGCCCGTTTGAGGTGTGCTCTAATGCAAGTGGAATGCAGGAAACGTGGTTTGAACCTAAGGTCCTAGTTATTGATCTTGTGATGCATAATGAGATGTGTTTTGGAAGGTTTATGGTTCAAATTTAATGGTGAAAGTTGAAGGTGAATATGGAGAAGGCCTGTGGTGTTTAGGGTTTGTTGATGGTGGTGATGAGGCAAGGACTTCTGGGGTCATTGGTGGTAAGCAAATGGAGGATAACATGGTTCAATTTGATTTGGAGAATGAGAGACTGGGGTTTAGTTCGCTTTTGGAGCATAAGACTTCTTGTTTTGAGTTTAATTTTACTGATGGCCTCTGGGCACAACCAAGTCTTTGACTGTGATTTTGTTTTGCATTGGATACTTTTGAATTTATTTTGAGCTACTTTTAATATTATTGTGACTTTACGTTATCCTTGCAAATCAAAAAATTTAAATTGCTATATCTCATTGATCAAAAAGTATTGACTTAAATAAGCTTCGATTTTATCTTTAGCAATGGCCGACCATATTACGATTGTAATACTGTACGTGTGTGCATCTAAAAGGAGTGCAAAGAAACTTAATTGAGTTGATGTGTACATGATGATTTTGTTTAATGTTTTGTCTTCACAATAATTCTATAACTGAAGGAAATTATTTAAGATTTGTTCCATATATAGCGAGCATAAAAAAACCTAGCACAATTCTTTTCTTAAATCAAAGGACAATATTTAAGATTAATTCTGGTTCATTTTTCATTAAACTTTATTGGTTGCATACAACCAAAGTTTCCTCTAAGCAAGTTTGAAGGAAATAAGCTTCTTGAACTGGATCAACGGTTTGTGACACACCACTGCTTCATAAGTATGTGAAATGCCATGATCTGCTGCTACAATCGTCAACCTGTGCTCGAGACCTGGAAGGTGCTGCCATGAAATCACTTTTTGAAACGTCAAATGATGATGATGGTCAAGATCATGATGGTCATGATCATGGTGGGAAGCAAGGTTGTGAGCTCTCACCACATATTCTCCTAACTCATGCAAGTAATGCTTTCCAGCATCCCATGTGCTGACTCCATTCAATGGGTCGCCATTGTGGCTAGTGGTCGTGGCAGATGATGCTCCAGAGAAGAGTAGTGCACCAAAGAAGGCTAGTGTTATGAGGAGAATGGGTTGAAAGTTTTGAGTCATTTTGATTTGTTGTTAGAGAACTTATGTGGTAACCAATTTATAGGGACGAACAAGACTCTAGTATTAATGATTCACACATTACCGTATTCCCAACTATAACCAAGATGAATTCAAGGCAGTGAATAAATGTGGAGGTTAAGTACATGTCTCTTTCGGTCTTAAGACAATCGTATTCACATTGCATGTACTTAATATCATTTGTGAATTGTGATGAGTACATATACAGCGATTGAATCAATGTACAAATCCTTTAAAAACGATTATTTAGTACTCATCATATTTACAGTAACAATATTTGTCAACCTTGCAGATTCTCAATTTTATAATCTTTTCTGTTCATTGCTGATCACTTCTAATTTTAGTATATCATTAGCTTATCGTGACTGAAAAGAAAGGCCAAGTATTTATGACCACCGTGTTCTATTGCATTCCCAACTAAAACCTACATGAATTAAAGACGAGTAATTTTTATTTGCAGGTAATGCATATATCTAGCTATTTGTGGATTGTGATATGCGAGCAACTTAACCTTTGGCATATGTACAAAGATTGGTGGGTCTTAATGATTACCCAATTAAGAAATCAGAATGACTTATTTTATTGGGCGGACACGGTTCAACCTTCTGAGTCTCAAAAAGTTGGTTTTGAGGCAATCATTCAGACTACAGGATGGGTAATATAAAGGTTCCGAACCAAGTTGGATTTCACGTAGAAACATGGAGACTAAATTCCATATGGATTGATTGGATTAATAATCCAAAAAAAAAATCCTTGTAATTAATCATATTATGTAATTCTCTCTTTTTTCCCCTAGATTCTCGTTTAGGCGTTCTAATGAGATCAACAGTTTAAAACAACATGCCTAGCTATTTAAAGTCTAAATTAAGGCATCACTTATGCATAAAACCTCATACATAGAAGTCACACGTATGTTCTGGATGCGTACTAATTATTAAAACGATGCGCAAATTCATCGACTATCTTTAAGTGATCAAGTCTTTAATAGTCATTATATTCACCACCAAAACTATTTATCAATAGTGCAGAAAGAATTAGTTATCTGCATAATTAGTAAATAAAAGAGTAAAGTACAAAATACATCCATATTGTTTGTCCTTTGGCTCGCTTTACATCTCTAAATTTTTTTTTGAAACAATTACATCCCTCCATTAGTAAAGTTCGCACAAAATCATCCCTTAGGACGAACGGTGCAAAGATATCTCCGTTAAGTCCCCCACGTGCTAGTCACGTGAGGGGTATTTTGGTCCATTTGTCACTAACCCCCACGTGTTACTCCTAGATATAACCCCACAGTCCCACACCCCTCTTAAAACGTATAATGATCTTCCCCAATTTTGTTTAACCTAATTTCACTATTTCCAAATCCAAAAAACCCTAACCATTCTAATCCAATTAATCTATCCCCAAAATCGAAAACCCCTAACCATGTCCCATACTATGATTTGCAGATGTGGGTTACCAACTGTTAATCGTACTTCATGGAGAGCAGCAAATCCTGGAAGACGCTTTTATTGTTGTCCAAAACCTGTAAGACCTCAATCGGTTTGATTTTATGTCTATTTTGAATGTTGATTTGTAAAGTGAACTCTTTTTTTTAAGGTACCTAATGATGGGTTTCAAGACTGGGTGGATCCTCCAATGTGTCAAAGATCCGTCATGATTATTCCTGGATTATGAATCAGCTTCAAGAATCATCAAGGGAAAATGCTTTAAAAGCTAGAAGATACAAGTTCATGTTACGATTCAGTTGGTTTTTTTTGTGGGTGATGATCAAATGAAATCCAGTAATGTAATGTTGTTGTTATGAATGAAATGTCTTTGGGTTATATGTTAATATGCTGTCTTCTTTTTTTTATCAATATGTTCACATGGGTTGAAATGCTTGAAATGGGTTGAAATGGTTGAAATGTGTTGAAATTGTTGACTTTAAATGGGTTGAAATGGTTGACTTACCAATTGGTTGAAATGACTACTGATAAGGGATCAAAATACATCTGCAAACCAAAGACCATCAAAGAATAAAAAATGCATAAGTGCAAACACTACAGTTGGAAAAACCACACATAGACCAAAATACATCTGCAAAAACCATAGGTGCAAACATCACAGTTGGAAAATGCATCTGCAAAATACATTGACCAAAAACCATCAAAGATTAAAAATGCAGTCAACCTATTTGCTGATGTGGCCTAAAAGAGATTGATTCAATAGGGTAATTTGCAGTCAATGTGTTGGTAATAGATAATGAAATGACTGGACAAGCATTTCCACATGGATGAGAATATTAGTGTCATTCAATACACTATTTTTTTCAACCCAATCTGCAAAAAGGGTGAGAATCTTATGTCTAATTGTAGTACCAAACCTTTTCACATGGTGTTTATATACATGCATAATCACAATGTAATTTTCATCTCACATTTCTAACTAATCCTACAACTGCAAACATGAGCTCCAACAAAAAACTAGGTATTGAACCCATCTTTTTATCTCATTTCTCATATTTTTAAATAACCATTAATTTTTATATATTTTTTGGTGTAGAAATCACAACAATTTCCAGCAATTATGACAAAGCTAAAGAAATCATAACAATTTCCAGCAGTGATGAATATGATGCAACATCTCCAATTTCATGGCCTAACTACTTTCCTAAGGTTGATGCTAGCAGATTCAAGGTTGAAGGTAGCATGACTCCAAAGCAAGAGTTTCTTATAGGATTAAGGTGTTAGGTGTGCCAAATAAGGCAACTTGTGAAATGCTAGGTATCAAAACATTTGCTCCCAAAAATCCCACAGATGCAAAAGGGAAGGGGAAAGGAAAAATGTTTTAGTATGCTTGGTTAAGTATCTTGGTTTAGTATCTATGGTTTAGTATCTATGTTTTAGTAGCATGGATGAAATGCTTATGTATGGCTTAAATGCCCTCTAATAAATATGTTGTACCAACTATTATGAATGCAATGCTTATGTGTGGTTGAGTATCATGTAGGACTGATAAAAAAATGCAACTGAAATGGGTTGAAATACTAACCAAATGTGTGAAATGGATTGAACTGTTGTGACTTGATTGTGGTTGAAAGACCAAAGACCATAAGCATTTACACATGCACAAAAGCATAAGCATTTACACCACTGCTTAAGCGTTTACAATTTAAAAAATTCAACAACCAAAGCATAAGCATTTACAACTACAAAAATAATAGAGCTAAATTACAACAAATACTGCATAAAAATTCAACATCAGGATAAACAAAGGAAACCACTGGATAAACATACCATATCATCCAACAAGACATACATTGTTTTTACCAACAAGACATAAACAGACCACATTACCAAAAGATCTAAAGTGTTCAAACATTACAGACCATATTACCAAAAGACCACATTACCAACAGTTGTGACATAAACAGACCATATTACCAAAAGACCAAAAGTAATTCATATCTTTGCATTTCCCTTAGTTCTTGTAGAAGCTTGAGATACACCAACACTTGAACCTTGTGTTCCAGTAACATTTGACCTTTGTGATCCACCAACACCAGAACCTTGTGATTCAATAACATTTACCTTACAAGTTCTTTTGTTGTGTCTAGTGGTGTGACAATTTAGGCATGTTACTTTTTTTTCCCACCCTAGATAACCTGCCATTTGCAGACATCCTTTGGCTTGATATCTCATCTGCAGTCTTTCTCCTTTTTTTTGGTGGCCTCCCTATTTGTGTTTTGATTTTGGGGGGAAGGATAATGTATGTACTAGGGTGTTTCTTCCACAAAGGTGGTCCAGTGCAAGGGTTGATTGTGTGACTGTATTGCTTTTCCCAAGTAGTTAGCCAATAACATCTATATACCTATGTCTCGGGCAATCCAACATCATTTGTGTTTCCAGCCATGTCATTGATCATGATAACGCTACACGCGTCTTTCGGGGTCAAGGAAACTTCCTTTTCTTCGAGCAAGTTTTATAACACCCTAGGCAGTGAACCTAATCGTTGTAGTGTAGTAATTAGGGTAAGCCACGGGTATTGATATCGTTCTCTAGGGGAATAGGAATGCTAGTAAGAAGTTACTACGCTAAGGTTAAGGTTTAGGAAGATTATTTTTTTTTAATTTTTATATTTTATGAAATGGAAAGGTACGAATCTCGGTATTGGATTTGGGGGTTGGTATTTCACCGATTACTCTACTATTATCTAATTATCTAAACTAAGGTTGTGGGAGTCTATGTCTAATTAATGTGTGCTCGTATGATAGTTTAAAGATGTGTTTACTTAGGTTGTACTACTCCTTAATTATCTCCTATTGATGGTTGAGTTGTCACGTCCTTATTCTTAGTTGCGTTGTGTGTCTAAAGTTGTAGGGTATGCGTTTCTCCCTAACTCTTTGAACTTACCAAAGGGTCTCGTCTACAAAACCTACTAGGGATGATAAACTCTTACTCTAAGGCACTCTTTGGATAATTTAGCCTACAACTACTCAGGTAATCATATTCTAAGGTTCACAAAGATGAATCAAGCATTAAGTACACAACGAATGACCTATCGCATTACTAGATCATTGATCAACTAAGATAAGAAACAACCAATCAATATTCAATAATTAAGTTTCATACTTCCTAAGCAAACACACAAATAAATTAGTCGGACATGGAGAACATGCAAGCATACACACAAATAATCAAAGACATAATTGAATTGATGAAGTAAATACTTATCTTGATGTAAGATAGGGTTTAAAACCTAAAATACTGTACAAGACACCTTAGGTTCGGTTTTAGGTTTTACCCAAAAGACTCTCTAAAACCGAAAAATTCGGATTCTATATATTAGATTACATATGCGGCGGCCACCTTATGTTTCGTGACGCCGCCGTGTCGCCGTCATTAGGGTTTCGTCTTGGCCACGTTAACTTTGCGCGGCGCCACCTTATGTCCGTGACGCCGTCCTCTTGACTTCGACGTCGTCTGGTTGCATCTAGGCCGCCCGAGTAGCAACGGCTACTCTTTTAAAGCCCGACGTCACTTGAAAATAGGGTATTTGGCCACCGATCGTCACAAAATCCTCCGACGGCGCCGCATTAACACCGACGCCGCCGCCTGCTTTCAGCAGACTTTGAGTGTCTCGATTTTGACTTTGGCCATTTTCTTCATATATTCGCCTTTTCGTCCAAATAAGTGCCATTCCAAGATTTTGCCTTCAAGAGACCTAAAAGTGAAAAGGAACGATATTAAGCAATAACGGATACAAAAGTGATCAAATAAGGGCTTAAACGACCCCTCAAAATGCTACCTTTTAAGACCTTATCAGATCACTGCAACATCATGCTTGCAAGGCATTCCAGTAAGCTCCCATTTTCTGCAGCTGCATATTTTGTCTTGGACATCAACAACACACTGGTCTTCCCATGGCCCACTAACTTGGTACTTTGTTCCACCATTGAAAAGCACCTACCATAAGCATACAAGTTGCAGCTGATTACTAAAACAATTCAATTTTTAATGACTAAAATTACTAAACATTTGAGAAACATAGCAGTTTACCGTATAATAGTTGGCCTCATTCTTTATTGCATCAAATAACTTAGTTGCAGCTGGAGTTAGAGGTCCTTGACTTTTTGAACATTAACAATTCTTTTTATCAAGTATTCCTTAACAAATTCTAGTGTTGTGAGAATTGGAGAATCTCTCCCATCCATCAACTGTTTAGTAAACACTTCACGTAAATTGTTTAACAAAACATCACAGTGTGCTCTACCTACATTCAGCAATACATATAATAAGCAATACATCTAATAAGTGACAGAGTAAATTAGCAAGAGAATAACAACTTTACCACTGAAATGAGCTCTTGACCGGTGCCGTGCAGGTATCTTCTTCGAATACTCATAGGCTTGTTCATCCAAGTTTTTCAACTGCTCCATTACTCTATCAAAGTACTGAACAGTTGTAGCTGATGCACACTTCCAAACCAAGTCCTTGAATTGTTTATCTCTCCAAGTATGCTTCATATTCTCATGTATATGTCTTACACAAAACCTATGCTCAGCGCATGGGAAAACTTTTACAATTGCAGGTATGATGCCCTAGAATAACATGTATTAGAATTAGTAATTATTAAACACAATCTGAAAGATAAATAGGAATTAAGAATGTTTACCTTTTGTCTATCAGATACAAATGTGAAATTAGACATGGGTGTCAAATCCAGATCATCACCCAAACAAGTCAAAAACCAAGGCCATGAACTTGTGGTTTCTGCTTCCACAATAGCATAGGCAACTGGATAAATCCCATGGTTTGCATCTATCCCAACAGTTGTGAGTAACTGACGTGGGTACTTTCTTTTCATGAAACAACCATCCAGCCCAAGTAAATCTTTTAACCCTTCTTTAAACCCTCTATTTAAAGCTCCAATATAGACATATATCCTTCTAAATTGTCTTGTAGTATCATTTGGATTGTAATCTCTTTCTAGATCTATCTAGATAGTTGTGTTATCATTGCTCCTTTGCAGCTCTAAGACATAATCCCTTAAACGAGCATACAGTTCTGTATAGCCACCCTTAACCTTCATCATTGCCTTACCCTTTGCTCTTTTCACCTTGCTTGTAGAGATACCAATTTGATATTTCTTTTTCAGTTGCTCTCCTAAGGCTTTAAATGGGATTTATGGGTTTGGCTTTATGGTTTCTTCAATATCCTTGGTAAGAAAGTTGTTTGTGCACTTCTTCACGTTCCCTTATTTGCAAACAAGTGTGTGAATCAGAGAATGTTTTCACAACCCATGTGCCTTGACTGTTAGAAGAAATGTGCAAAGTCCAAGGGCATGTGATGTCTTTATAGATATATTTGCCTTTAGTGCCACCTACTTTTATTCTCAATCCACCCTCTTTATTTATTCTCTCTCCACTATCATTTGTCTTATCCTTTTTGGACTTTACCCATTTTCCATTTACATTTTTAAGTGGACTGCTATTTAGCCCAGTAAGTTTGACCTTTGGCCCACTAGCATGTCTAAACACAGGACACTTTCCCCTACATACAACCCTAACCCTTCTTTTTATCATTCTTCCAGGTGTACAACTGCCTTCTAGTTGCTACAGCTTCAGCAGTCACCATTTTTGTAATTTCCTTTTTATTCCCAAACTATCTCCCCACAAAGAATGCTTCATTAGTACTACTTGGATTAACAATCTGCTTATCATGTTCCCTTCTTAGCTTTGTCAATGCTCTCTTTCTTGTATCAGTGCTACTATTATAACCCCTTTCATTACCACTACCACTCTCTATGTCAATATCCATATCAAAGTCATCTAGATTATACCCTTCTTCAACATCTAATTCAACAAGGACTTCAAGATTGCCACCCTTAACTCCCACCCATTCTACATCTTTGTCTGTGTTTCTAAAGAATTCTTCCATATCTACATCCACTAAATTTACCTCATTTTCCTCATCAACTATATAGTCACTATCTTGGCTATCATTACTCTCTGAACCAGACTCACACTCTGCACTAGCCTCACACTCTGCACTAACACTCTTACCACTCTCCTCAAAACCATCACTATGTAATTCATCAACATTCACACTTGGTCCTTCATCAAGAAGCAACATTGGCAACCTATTTTTCTTCACACCATGCTTCTTAAAAGGATTCCTAACTACTAAAGAAGTAGGTTCTTCTTCATCTATTTCCTCCAAACTCAGTCCCTTTGATGTATTAAATGGTGATTTCAAATAAGTATCTAGGACTGTAAACTCATGCTCAATGTTGACATCAATTAGTTTGACCTTATGAGCATACCTAACTTTCAACACATCTGCATCACCACCTAGTGCTTTTAAGCCATAATCTAATTTAGTGTTAGGTATTCTCCATTGATAGTACATCTTACAGTTTGGATCTCGGGTGAAAAGCGAATTTGAGATGAAGGATCTCGGTGAAGCAAAGATGATTCTCGACATGGAGATAGTCATAGACAGAAAATTAAGTAAGCTTTTTTTGACTCGGAAACAATATGTGAGAAAGATTCTAAAGTATTTTAGGTTCAACAAGAAAACAAACGAGTTAGTACTTCACTCGCTTCTCAATTTAAGATCAGTGCTACTATGTCACTGAAAAATGATGCAGAGAGGGCATATATGGAAAAAGTGCCTTATGTAAATGTTTTCGGTAGCTTAATGTACACTATGGTATGTATTAGAACTGATATTAACCATGTTGTTGGGATGGTGAGCAGGTATATGCATTTGGCAAGCTGTCAAATGGATATTACGGCACATCCATAACAAGATCGATGTAGGGTTAGTATTTGAGCATTGAAGTAGTCAGTGGGTAACGGGATATTGCGATTCTAACTAATCTGGAGATTTAGACAAGAGAAGATCTACTATAGGCTATGTTTTTACTCTGGAAAAAGCTCCAATTAGCTGTAAAGGAGGTAATTTGGCTTCAAGGGTTGCTCGACAAACTTGGAATCAAACAGAAATTTGTCACGATGCATTCTGACAGTTAGAGTGCAATTCATTTAGCCAAGAATCAGGTTTATCATGCAAGGACAAAGCACATTGATGTTCGGTATCATTTCATACAAGAGATACTGGAAGAAGGTGGAGACAAAATCCAGAAGATTCATACTTCTAAGAGTTCCGCAGATATGCTGACTAAAGTAGTAGCCGGGATGAAGTTTATTTATTGTTTAGAGTTAATCAATGTTGTGAAAAGTTGAAGATTGGTTTGAAGACTCCACCAATGATGGTTGACGACGAGATTGAAGAACTCATATTCGCCAAGGTGGATATTTGTAGATACATGGCTCAAATTTGAATAAGGCTTACATTCAATGAATTAAAGCAAGTGGGAGCAAGTTGTATGATGCAACTAGCATCTTTTAGCAACTTCGTAGCGGAGGTCTTGAAAGGCTATAAATAGAAGGCTTTGCCTTTGAGTTTATGCACACCAAAAATATACACAAGACACTTCTTCTAGTGTTAGATTTCTTTCTTTTTTGTAGTAGTATGTTTCTAGTATAAGAAATATATAAATTTGTTGGTGTTACATTCTCTTGTTCTTTTGATATTGTCTAATTTTCAATAAGCTAGTTTGGGGTATACTTGAAGTGTTGAAACATACACACTCTTTACCTAGTCGGTGGAATTTTATCACGATTATTCCACAACAAGTAAGGTCTTTGATTCACCCCAAGTGTTCACGTTATGCCTTTCTAGCTGTCCAAATACCACAAAATATTCTGGTGCAGCCTTATTCTACATACGCGGTCCATACTATTTCTTACCAGAAGTCGACCCCTATCCAGCCACCTTAGCTACACCCACTCATCATAAACCCTATTAGATTCACCTAATTACCTACTTCAACTACCCTTCATCCGAATACTTCATGTAACACCTCAACTTTTATTGTATTGACCTTATTAAATATTAAATCTTCATAGTTGACTTTCAACTATCCTTATAAACCATTATTTGTTAAAGAACCTCACATGAAATAAGTTTAAAATAAATAGGACTATCCTTGCAATAGTTCTGCCATCAGGGACCAAACTTGACAATTTGTGAAACTTGTTTAATAACACATATAAGGTTTCTTCGTGCCAAGGAAATGCTTCATTCTTAACTTGTTCATCCTGCTTCATGTTAAACGCAAACACTCATACAAAAACAAATTAGAGTTTGGATTATATTATGATTTCAAGCAAGATTGAGCTAAGGAATTATCATACCAAGTGTTAGGAACATGATTTCTACCTTATTCACCATCTAATTCGAGGTATGAATTATAGTTATGATTTTAAATTCGTGTTTAGAGGCTACCCGTTTTGGAATTATGCCTAAAGATTAAATTTTGAGGTTATAAGTGGGGTTTTGGTGAATTGATAAGTTTATGTTAAGTTGTGATTTTTTGAAATCACCAAGAACACATGTTAATCACTGTAGATGATAAGGAGCATGATTGGTAACTTGTTTTGATGCCATAACACCATTTCGTGGTGTTAAATTTTGATAAGTGTGCTTATGTGTTATATAAGTTGTGGAGCTAAACACCCCCTTATGGCTTATTCATATTTTAGTGCTTATCATGATAAGCTAAGATATCATCCTAATAAGCTCCATGTGGATTGTATATTCCTAGGTTATGAGTGTTAGCCGGGGACGTCTTTAAAGAAGCTCGTGATATTATTCAAGCGTACTTAAGGTGAGTAACGTATATAAGAGTAGACACGGGTGTTTAGTAACCCATTAAAAGTACCACATATTTTCCAGTGCTTATGCTCAAGTTTTATAGTATGTTTATGAGTTATACTCGCGTTACGAGTACATGTTAGTACAATTGCATATTATGACTTATGTGGTGTAAGATTATATGTGAAATAAAATAGATTGGTCAAAATAGCCCGTAGCTAACCATATGATCTTAATAATGTGTTTTTGGTCAAAATATTGTATTATAACTCGTTTAGTGTCCTTAGTGGACGACATGACTAAAATAGTCATTTATGTGTTCCGAAAGTGGAACTAGACATCCTAAGTGGATGACTTGCATAAGTATATGCATTATGACCCAAGATGGGATTAAAAGTCCTAAGTGGACGACATGTTTTATTATGTGATCGCATGTTCCAAAATTGAAACTTAGACCTTTTTGTGAAGAATCGAGCCTTAAAAGTGTTTTATGTCCTAAAATGGGACTTAGACAACTTAGACCTCTTTAGTGAAGAATCATGCCTTAAAAGTGGTTTATGTCCTAAAACGGGACTAAAAACATTCTAAGTGGATGATTAGTATGTTAAAAGGCTCGCTAGTTATGAAATATAGAATTTAGACATCCTAAGTGGATGAATAGCCCAACTAGATAAAAAAAAGTCTCAAAATAGGACTTGACGTCCTATATGGGCAACTAGAGCATTCCTAGTTACGTTGAACCAAATAAAGGTTCATTACGTCCTAAGTGGACGACTAGTGTATTCATGGCAAGCAAGAGTTTCTAGCATAACGATGTGAGAATATATTCCCGTGGTGAATTAGTGGTGTTATAAGCATCAAGATAGTTATGCAGGGGAAGTTCTTATAAAGCAACGCCTAGTACTATTGGCATGTTTTTTTTCAGTTTTTTTATATATGTTATCTCACTAACCTTATGTTTACGTTGCTTCATTCATGTTTTTCTTATAAGTGAGACTAACGACATTGCATCAAGGTACGAAAGTCGCTACTAGCTTTTGGTGGAGCTCATGGGTAACCGAGCTATTCCCTGCCATCTCTTGTACCAATTAATGTCCAAGTGAATGTCTTTTGGGTCATGGTTTGTATATACGCATAATTGTCATGTTAGATAACTAGGACATGTTATGTTTTTAAGTTAAAAAGGGTGTTTGGCATAATGTCGTTTCTACCCGTTTTTTACCCATTTGACATGTATCTGGATCTAGTCGTGTTATATATAATGTATGTTTCAGTTAAAACATTGTATGTTAGTCAATATGTTCACTTGGTTACACCAGGTTGTGTTTTCTGAAAAATGGGATTTCAGATGCAATACGCAGAAAATGGTACCACTGGCCCATATGGCCGCCGGGCATGTGGTTTTGCCGCCGGCCATTTTGGATCTGACACCATTTGGACGCCGACCATGGCAAACGCCCGCCGGCAAAAGGCCATAAGATAATTATCCGTTTTGTCATTTTTTAGTAAAGGGCGTAGGAAATGAACCGGACCTATGTGGGTGTAGTGCCACCTATCGTTGGAAAGGTAATCGAGTCTAGTTTCATGATAAAATAGTTTCAAGGGTTGAAACTTAATAGAAAAATAAAAGTATATATGAAAAGTAAATAACGTTACTTCGAGTCATGCTACCGTTAATTTTTTTCTAGTAGTGGGCGTTTCACTTTATAGGACTTACATCCATCAAGATTGATGCAAATAGGTCAATATCAATGCGTCCCTTTTAACAATCGACAACAATGGCTTTGGAGGAACAATAGAAGCACAATCAAACCTTACACCACTTTACACAACTCAACCTACATACCCTTTATCTAGTTGTTCATAAACGAATCAATGACACGTAACTTAACTATATCAACCAACCCCGTGAGCCCGTTTGAGGTGTGCTTTAATGCAAGTGGAATGCATGAAACGTGGTTTGGATCTAAGGTCCCAGTTATTGATCTTGTGATGCATAGTGAGGATGTGTTTTGTAATTTTTATGGTTCAAATTTAATGGTGATAGTTGAAGGTCAATATGGAGAAGGTTTGTGGTGTTTAGGGTTGTTAATGGTGGTGATGAGGCAAGGACTTCTGTGGTGATTGGTGGTAAGCAAATGGAGGATAATATGGTTCAATTTGATTTGGAGAATGAGAGACTAGGGTTTAGTACGGTTTTGAAGCATAATACTTCTTGTGTTGAGTTTAATTTTACTGATGATTTCTGGTCATGACCAAGTCTGTGAGTCTGTGACTATGATTCTGTTTTGCATTGGATACTTCTTTTGAATTTTAAATGTTATAGCATATGTTCCTTCATCATTTTTTATAGCATTGTTTTGCATTTTTTAGAAGACTATCTCAGATGCTTTAAGCAGAACTTGAACCCACAAACATTTAGTTAGGGAGCTTCTCAGTTCTCACACAACGGGTATGTTTGGCAAAAATAGATTGTCTTGGTCTTTGGTGTTGTTCTTGATCTTTGGTCTTTGGTCTTTGTTAATGAAAAAGATTATAAAAAGATATTATTTTTATAAGCTGCATGAACTAACCTTTTATTTTCAGAGATTATGAAAGATTATTTTTTTTATCATCTCTAATAAGTTATTTTGCAAAACAAGGATTATTTTTTAAGTAGCTTATTTTTTGAAAAAATTAGCATAACCTCTTCATAATCTTATGTGTCAAACATAGCCAACAAAGGTTACTATTGGGAAACAAGCCCTTTGGTTGTGACTTTACGTTATCCTTGCAAATCCAAAAATTTAACTTGCTATATCTCATTGATCGATCAAAAAGTAATCGAGTTAAATAAGCTTCGATTTTATCTTTAGCAATGGCATACCCTATTACGATTGTAAAAGTGTAACGTGTGTGCATATATCTAAAAGGTGTGCAAAGAAACTTAATTGGGTTGATGTGTACATGATGATTTTCTTTAATCAAGATTTATTTATATTTTGTCTTCACAATAATTCTAAAACTGAAGGACATTATTTAAGATTTGTTCCATAGCGAGCATAAAAAAAACCAAGAACAATTATTTTCTTAAATCAAAGGAAAATATTTAAGATTAATTCCGGTTCAGTTTTCATTAAACTTTATTGGTTGCATACAACCAAAGTTTCCTCTAAGCAAGTTTGAAGGAAATAAGCTTCTTGAACTGGATCAACGGTTTGTGACACACCACTGCTTCATAAGTATGTGAAATGCCATGATCTGCTGCTACAATCGTCAACCTGTGCTCGAGCCCTGGAAGGTGTTGCCATGATATCACTTTTTGAAACGTCAAATGATGATGATGGTCAAGATCATGATGGTCATGATCATGGTGGGAAGCAAGGTTGTGAGCTCTCACCGCGTATTCTCCTAACGCATGCAAGTAATGCTTTTCAGCATCCCAAGTGCTGACTCCATTCAGTGGGTCGTCATTGTGGCTAGTGGTCGTGGCAGAAACTCCAGAGAAGAGTAGTGTACCAAAGAAGGCTAGTGTTATGAGGAAAATGGGTTGAGAGTTTTGAGCCATTTTGATTTGTTGTTAGAGAACTTATGTGGTAACCAATTTATAGGGACGAACAAGACTCTAGAATTAATGATTCACACATTACCGTATTCCCAACTATAACCAAGATGAATTCAAGGCAGTGAATAAATGTGGAGGTTAAGTACACGTCTCTTTCGGTCTTAAGACAATCGTATTCAAATTGCATGTACTTAATATCGTTTGTGAATTGTGATGAGTACAGCGATTGAATCAATGTACAAATCCTTTAAAAACAATTATTTAGTACTCATCATATTTATAGTAAAAATATTTATCAACCTTGCAGATTCTCAATTTTATTATCTGTTCTGTTTAAAATATGTTAATTCCTGATCACTTCTAATTTTAGTATATCATTAGCTTATCGTGGCTGAAAAGAAAGGCTAAGTATTTATGACCACCGTGTTCTATTGTATTCTCAACTAAAACCTACATGAATTAAAGACGAGTAATTTTTATTGCTGGTTATGCATATCTAGCTATTTGTGGATTTTGATATGAGAGCAACTTTATTCTATTGGGCGGACAAGGTTCAATTTTCTGAGTCTCAAAAAGTTTGCTTTGATGCAGTCATTCAGACTACAGGATGGGTGATATAGAGGTTCTGAAACAAGTTGGGCTTTGATCGACCATGTACCTCCTAGGAAAGACATCCTCGTGAAAAATATTAAGGAACTTTCCAACTGTTGACTGTTGGAATTCACATAGAAACATGGGGACTAAATTCCATATGGCTTGATTGGATTAATAATCCAAACAAAATTCCTTGTAATTAAGCATAGGGTTAATGGTCTAGAAAATATACAAACTTTGCACTTTTTACTATTGTGACAATAAACTTTTTTTTCCTATTAAAACAAAAAAACTTTTTAATGACTATTATTGGAACCAAAAATGCCACTTGGCAAAATTAATTATCACTTAACCAAAAAAAATCATTTATACTCGTTTTATTTTTCTGGGGACCATTTTTGCCAACTTTCCAAACCTAAATACTGATATTTAACAAAAAACCTCTCCTCCTCTCTTCCCCATCTGTCACAATTCTCAATTTCAGGTCATTCCTCATACTCCATATTCATCATTTCATATCGGTTCATTCATGATTTTGCATTTTTCATTAAACGTATTTTCATATTAAATAAACGCTATCGCGTAAGTTATTAATTTGAACATTTAATCCGTTACTTTCAAAAATGATCCCGATATACTTTTATACTTATATTAAGTTTATAAAATGATATTTTGAGTTTACCCAATGTTTTAAACTTATTTTGTATATAAATCGTTAAATTTATATTATTACGACGTTTTTCTTAAAAACTACTCGATAATTATATTATCACTCAAATTTTTCAAGGAATGTATTTTTACAATTTTTTTAATCTCATTATACTTTATTTTGATCTATTAAAAATTTATTTTACCTAAAATTTACCTTAAATACACTAATGTATCTACAATTGTACAAAGTTACCTTTACTTATACTTTTCCTACACTTTTTAACAATTACTCAAGCATATACATTTTAAAAAAAAAAAATATTATGGGGAAACAAAAATCCCAAAAATCCGGCCCCTATGGGGTATTAATTAATATTGTTGGTGACTTTCTTTACTTGATAGTATATGTTTACACTCTTCATCAAATTCATTCACTTCTTCACTAAATAATTCACCAAGTAGCAAAATATTTCCTCTCTTGTTTCTCATCACAAAACCGGCCATAGGTGTTTTCAAGAAGGGATCACAAAGTTTTCTCAAGCACAAGTAATCACAATCTAGATAACACTCTTGTTTAGGTTTTGAAATAAAAACCTAGGGTGTTTAGGTTTAATCCTTGGTTCTAATCATCTCATCACTATCACTTGTAAGCTTGTTTTTATCATTTTCATGTTTCCTTTTCATTTTCATATGTTTCTTTTCATTTTGGAGCTTATATGCATGTTATGTGATTTATACCATTTTTCTCATGATTTTTAGAGTTATATATATATAGTCATCCTATAATTATCCCTTGTTATATATTGGTCTTGATGATGTTTAGGAACCCATGACACCCTAAGAAGGTGTATGGTAGGATTAGACTAGCTTTGGAGTTGATTTGAAGGGATTAGAATAGGTTTTGTACGAGAAAAACTATTTTCGACAAGTATAAAAGTGTTCTGTCCTTGTTTTGATTTTCTGGAAAATCCGACTGTTGGTACGAAACTTTGGCCTTGATATTTAGAAAATATACTTTAAAACGAATCCGTGGCCTTTTGAACGGATAAAACGGACTTATAACGAAGAAGTTATGGATTTTAAAGTTTGATGACGAAACGTATTATTTTCGTAAAATTCAGCGTTGTTGCTTTTACTTGTTCGGGTCAAAACTAGCCTTAAGCTTCACAAATTATTTCGACTTGTCAAAAATATATTAGTTTACTTGATACGAAGCTAAGGACGTATTATCGTAGAAAACGGATTTAAAACGACAGAGATATGCACGTTTTATAAAGTTGTCAGTAACTATTATTTTCGAAAAATTATATTATTTTTCCGTTACAAGTATTTCATTAGTCAGAACGACCATGTTTGCGCGCTTTTAACCATGATGTGAAACTATTTGGAACAAAATGTCTTCTAGTAAAATCAAGTTCACCGCCATATTTTCAAAACGACAAGCCGTTTGTATAGCGGAGTTGTAGTAAATTAATTACGGATGTTCAAACTTGGCGAAACTCATTTTACGCACACAATTAGCAAAACCACCATCTTTAGCCCTTGTTATCTTTATGATCGAGACCTTTTGGACGAAAACTCTGAATCGAAACTTTTAGATATCGATACAAACTTTCCAAAACCGTCGAGTTCGTTCTCTAACGATCGACGTACACCATTTTACGACTAGTTTCTCGGAGCCATTTTTATTAATTTCATGAAATTTCCGACGACATTGTTTTACGACGAAAAGTGATAATTTCACTATAAATCATTACGAAACTATTGTGGGATGACATTTTGACGTAAATACTTGTAAAGTAATCTAAGATTGGTCAAGACGTCAAAAGAGTATTTTTCGACGATAAGTATTATTTTCAAAACTCACAAATGGTATAAATAACATACGAAATGCATGCATATCATAACACCATAACTCATTACATATCATAACTCAAGTCATAACATTCATTTTAGGTTGCGGATAGTTTCCGAGCCTCATTTTCGTGCACATCATTTTGTTAGCATATTAATCACATCGGTGAGTTCATACCCACTTTACTCGTTTAAATTCTTATAAACTATTTGGGGCGAGATACATGCTTATTTATCAAAACATTTAAACTCTATTGCTAAACAATATTACTTATACTTTAGACTTGGTGCGTGTTGCGACTAGACTTAAACAAACATCCCAATATTTATATGTTGGAAGGCCATTAATTTGGATACACCCAACGTGAGTCGTTGGAGGAACATCCCCAAGATTCACATGTTGGAAGGCCATTTTTATGGATACATCCCAACGTGAGCGTTGGAGGAACATCCCAACACGAGTTGTTGGAAGACCCTTGTGGTGACATTTATACTTTTAACTACTTTAATGCGTATATTCATGATTGTCATTCTATTTTAGGCGTTGGGTTGTGAACACGCGGGTTGCAAGTTTTGTATGGGCGGAACTTGAACCGAGTGGATTCACAATGCCTTTCTTTGTGTGAACATTTCTCAAAGTATTTAGATCATGTAATTACAAACTTATGAACTCACCAACCTTTGTGTTGACACTTTTAGCATGTTTATCTCGGTCTTAAGATGATAGCACTTCATGGAGCTTTTGGGTCGCATGGCATACATTGAAGTCTTGTGCTTTTAACAATTACCATTCGACATGTTTTGTAAACTTTTTATGTATTATCAAACCTTGTGATTTCTTGTGGTGTAAACTTTAACTTATTTATCGAATGGTAAACTTTTCAAAACGTCTCATTATAGAGGTCGTTTTCGTATCCATACTTTGTGCTATGACGTTATACCCCAATGACACTATCGTTCATTGCGATATTTTGGGGTGTGATGATTGGTATCGAGCCTTGGTTATAGAGAACTAGGTTGCATTTTAGTTCCTAGACTATAACCGCCTCACGCCGATCCTTTCGTTTCCTATTGCCTTACTCACTTTTCGTGTGCATATGTTTTCTTAAGTATTCCTTCTAGAACCACCTCATTAGATAGCGTAGTTTCCTTGTACCAATAGGAGTCCCAAAATCTAGTTGGGTCATCAAAGATATGGAGCTCAGTGTGAGCACTTATCTAACTTGATCTCGTGACAGTTCTTGTTTGATGAGATGCGAGATCGAGCTAAATAAGTGTTACTATAAAGTCGGATAGATTTGATGATTTTGCCCGAGGATGGGAGTTCTCTTGAGGATACTTTGGGAACCGCTGGCGACTAAACCTCGAGTGACTTTAGCACCTAACGGAATTTCCTATACACTAAGTGCGACTCTTCCTAGATACCTACCCTAAATCCTCCTTCCTTGCTTAGAATCGGATGATAGGCGGCTACCTACTTAAGTAACACCAATCGCCGAGACATGTATGCTTGGTGGTATGCACACGTGTGAAATGAAGCAATTATAATTATGGTGGCCAACATAATTATAAATGCGTCACAACTCACGTGGACATATGCGACTACGCGATACGTAGATCGGTGTGGACACCTTAGGAACCAATTTGTGGCGTGATATTATGTTTGAGGACGTTAAGTATAGACATTGGGAATTCAACGGTTCTTTCCTTGCGAGATAATGGCACCAAAGAGAGTAACACGCAAGATCTTGGCCGAGGTGGTGCGGTACCAAGGGTGGAATGACGGTGGACGTGGAGGTAGAGGAGGCGGTAGCGATATGGGTAACAATGACAACAACATCGGCGGAAACCCCGACTTTGCCGCCATCATCGCTCAACAACTTCAAATATTGCTTCCACTATCGTCACACAAGTTGGAAATCATATGAATAACTCGGAAACCACGGAACGGAACGGTACTAGCGACACCAACAATGTAGTGGTAGTAACAACAACAACAACACCAACAACAACAACGAAATGGATGCACATATAAGGAATTTTCGGCATGCAAACCCGTGGAGTTTGATGGTATAGGAGGTGCTTTGGCGTATACTCGATGGGTAGAGAAGACGAGGCGATTATCGACATCGACAATTGTGCCACACATCGAGGGTGAAGTATGTCGCTTGCTTGTTATCGTGAAAGGCATTGACATGGTGGAACACACACCTACAAAGCTAGGCAGAGGCGACCATAGGTATGACATGGGACTAATTTAAGGAGTTCTTGAAGAGAGTCTTGCCGGACAATGAAATGCGAAATTGGAAGATGAATTTTATCACCACTCAATGATAGGGGTGGTCACGCACCTACACCGACCGATTTCATGAGTTAGCGGACTAGTTCCTCATCTAGTTACCCCCGAGTCCAAGAGAATCTCGAGGTACATATATGGTCTTGTACCGAAACCGTGGAACCGTGAAAACAATCGAGCCATCTACAATACAAAGTGCGATCATCGAGGCGGGAACCCCGATGCACGAGATGGTTAGAAATGGTACGTTGAAGAGCGTTGATAAGAGGAAGGAAGCAAGTGGGTCGAATAAGCGAGATAGACGTGGTAGCGCACAACAAAAGGCGAGAGTTTTGTGGCAACTAGTCTTGAACAAAGAGAGTATGCGGTACACATCCCAAATGTGCTAAGTGTGCTTATCATCACCAAGACCAAGCCCCGCCGCTTATGTACAATATGCAATCGGTCGAATCATTTTCAAGCCGATGTAGAGAGCGTGCAAGACCAACAACAACGGTTAACACGGGCAACATGAGGAATAATCAAAAGACTTGCTTTGAATGTAATGACCGAATCACTTCCGAATAATTGTCCTCGATTGAATAAGCCGATACAAGCTCATCTAGCTATGGCAATTGAAGGAAATAACCCGAACCCGGTACTCAATATCAGTCCACCTCGAGGTCGAGCATTCTATATAGGGACCGAGGAAGCCCGCAATGCGAATCGTACGCTTTTCCTAGACCATTAAGTGATCCACCGTATTATTCAGATTCAGCGAGTTTCATTAGATAAGAAGCCTAGACGCGTAAGTTTTGGCATAAGCACTTTGACCATACACTTGATTTCGCGAAACCTTAGGGTAGAACCTTATATATCATCGATTGAATCGCGAGGACGCGATTCTTCTATCAGGGGAAGAATGTCACAATTCTCAATTTCAGGTCATTCCTCATACTCCATATTCATCATTTCATATCGGTTCATTCATGATTTTGCATTTTTCATTAAACGTATTTTCATATTAAATAAACGCTATCGCGTAAGTTATTAATTTGAACATTTAATCCGTTACTTTCAAAAATGATCCCGATATACTTTTATACTTATATTAAGTTTATAAAAATGATATTTTGAGTTTACCCAATGTTTTAAACTTATTTTGTATATAAATCGTTAAATTTATATTATTACGACGTTTTTCTTAAAAACTACTCGATAATTATTTTATCACTCAAATTTTTCAAGGAATGTATTTTTACAATTTTTTTAATCTCATTATACTTTATTTTGATCTATTAAAAATTTATTTTACCTAAAATTTACCTTAAATACACTAATGTATCTACAATTGTACAAAGTTACCTTTACTTATACTTTTCCTACACTTTTTAACAATTACTCAAGCATATACATTTTAAAAAAAAAAAAATATTATGGGGAAACAAAAATCCCAAAAATCCGGCCCCTATGGGGTATTAATTAATATTGTTGGTGACTTTCTTTACTTGATAGTATATGTTTACACTCTTCATCAAATTCATTCACTTCTTCACTAAATAATTCACCAAGTAGCAAAATATTTCCTCTCTTGTTTCTCATCACAAAACCGGCCATAGGTGTTTTCAAGAAGGGATCACAAAGTTTTCTCAAGCACAAGTAATCACAATCTAGATAACACTCTTGTTTAGGTTTTGAAATAAAAACCTAGGGTGTTTAGGTTTAATCCTTGGTTCTAATCATCTCATCACTATCACTTGTAAGCTTGTTTTTATCATTTTCATGTTTCCTTTTCATTTTCATATGTTTCTTTTCATTTTTGGAGCTTATATGCATGTTATGTGATTTATACCATTTTTCTCATGATTTTTAGAGTTATATATATATATATATAGTCATCCTATAATTATCCCCTTGTTATATATTGGTCTTGATGATGTTTAGGAACCCATGACACCCTAAGAAGGTGTATGGTAGGATTAGACTAGCTTTGGAGTTGATTTGAAGGGATTAGAATAGGTTTGGTACGAGAAAAACTATTTTCGACAAGTATAAAAAGTGTTCTGTCCTTGTTTTGATTTTCTGGAAAATCCGACTGTTGGTACGAAACTTTGGCCTTGATATTTAGAAAATATACTTTAAAACGAATCCGTGGCCTTTTGAACGGATAAAAACGGACTTATAACGAAGAAGTTATGGATTTTAAAGTTTGATGACTAAACGTATTATTTTCGTAAAATTCAGCGTTGTTGTTTTTACTTGTTCGGTCAAAACTAGCCTTAAGCTTCACAAATTATTTCGACTTGTCAAAATATATTAGTTTACTTCGATACGAAGCTAAGGACGTATTATACGTAGAAAACGGATTTAAAACAGATGAGATATGCACGTTTTATAAAGTTGCAGTAACTATTATTTTTCGAAAAATTATATTATTTTTCCGTTACAAGTATTTCATTAGTCAGAACGACCATGTTTTGCGCTTTTAACCATGATGTGAAACTATTTGGAACAAAATGTCTTCTAGTAAAATCAAGTTCACCGCCATATTTTTCAAAACGACAAGTCGTTTGTATAGCGGAGTTGTAGTAAATTAATTACGGATGTTCAAACTTGGCGAAACTCATTTTTCGCACACAATTAGCAAAACCACCATCTTTAGCCCTTGTTATCTTTATGATCGAGACCTTTTGGACGAAAACTCCTGAACTGAAACTTTTAGATATCGATACAAACTTTCCAAAACCGTCGAGTTCGTTCTCTAACGATCGACGACACCATTTTACGACTAGTTTCTGAGCCATTTTATTAATTTCATGAAATTTCCGACGACATTGTTTTACTGATTTAAAAGTGATAATTTCACTATAAATCATTACTGAAACTATTGTGGGATGACATTTTGACGTAAATACTTGTAAAGTAATCGTCAAAAGAGTATTTTCGACGATAAGTATTATTTTCAAAACTCACAAATGGTATAAATAACATACGAAATGCATGCATATCATAACACCATAACTCATTACATATCATAACTCAAGTCATAACATTCATTTTAGGTTGCGGATAGTTTCGAGCCTCATTTTCGTGCACATCATTTTGTTAGCATATTAATCACACGGTGAGTTCATACCCCACTTTTACTCGCTTAAATTCTTATAAACTATTTGGGCGAGATACATGCTTATTTATCAAAACATTTAAACTCTATTGCTAAACAATATTACTTATACTTTAGACTTGGTGCGTGTTGCGACTAGACTTAAACAAACATCCCAATATTTATATGTTGGAAGGCCATTAATTTGGATACACCCAACGTGAGTCGTTGGAGGAACATCCCAAAGATTCACATGTTGGAAGGCCATTTTTATGGATACATCCCAACGCGAGCGTTGGAGGAACATCCCAACACGAGTTGTTGGAAGACCCTTGTGGTGACATTTATACTTTTAACTACTTTAATGCGTATATTCATGATTGTCATTCTATTTTAGGCGGTGGGTTGTGAACACACAGTTGCAAGTTTTGTATGGGCGGAACTTGAACCGAGTGGATTCACAATGCCTTTCTTGTGTGAACATTTCTCAAAGTATTTAGATCATGTAATTACAAACTTATGAACTCACCAACCTTTGTGTTGACACTTTTAGCATGTTTATCTCGTGTCTTAAGATGATAGCACTTCATGGAGCTTTTGGGTCGCATGGCATACATTGAAGTCTTGTGCTTTTAACAATTACCATTCGACATGTTTTGTAAACTTTTATGTATTATCAAACCTTGTGATTTCTTGTGGTGTAAACTTTAACTTATTTATCGAATGGTAAACTTTTCAAAACGTCTCATTATAGAGGTCGTTTTCTGTATCCATACTTTGTGCTATGACGTTATACCCCAATGACACTATCGTTCCGCTGCGATATTTTGGGGGTGTGACACCATCTTATCCAGCCGCCAACCATAACTGGTCTCCGGCTTTTTCTCCGGCCACCCGCCCTCAACAACACAGCCATCATCACACCACCATCTCACCGTCGTTCTAGATTAAGGGTACGTTTGGTTGTTCACGAGGCAAGGCGAGGGTTGCGACTAGGGTTGTTTGGAGCGGGTAGAGTACTACAACCGCCACCATAAATAGCTACCAGCCATCTCCCTCGTTATGGATATCCGTGTTTGGATCAGGATTAAAGGAAAGCCGCGACTTGAGTTGTTTTTGAGTCATGGCCACCACCGTCAACTACCACTGCCGCCATGGTCACGTTTAGGAGTTGTCTTGGTCCGAGCGCCACCACAACCTTCATCATCCTTGCTTCGTCTCTCTCATTCTCTCTCGAACTCGTGGGTAAGCCACCTCATCCACCAAAACCCACCGGAAAAACCCATTTCTTCAACTTTTATGAAATGGGTCAAGAACTTAGTGAAAAAAGGTTTGATTTTGCTTCTTGTGTATTGAAATTGTGTAATAAAGATAACCAGATGGGATTTTTGTTCCTGATATGAAATTAAAGGTTTTGATTGAAATAATTAGGATGGTTTTAGAAGTTATATATGATGATAGGTTTGCTACTTTTAGTTATGGTGGTAGGGTTGGTATGATTGAATTAGAGATCAACTTCCAAGTGGTGATTTTTTATCTTTAAAAAGAATTAGAGATCAACTCTGTTTATAGACGGGTTGTGTAAAATGAAAAGATTGGAAGAGGCAAAGAGTGTTTTGGAAGATATGTCTAAGGTAGGTGTATTACCTGATCATGTTGCGTATAGTGCGTTGATTGACGGGTTCATGAAACAAGGGTGTGTAGACGAGGATGGAAAAGGTTTGGGGTTTCAATTGGGTTGACTGATTTGGGGGAAAAGGTTTGGGGTTTTATTTACATATTTTGGTAAGTTGGCAAAAAAGGTCCCCCATAATTTTTAAACGCATGTATATGAGTTTTTCGGGTTAAGGATAGGTTAAGGGTGCCACGTGTCAGTTTTGGTTACAATAAGAGTCATTATGAAAGTTTTTTGGTTACAATAATAGTCATTAAGAAGTTTTTTTGTTTTAATAGGAAAAAAAAAGTTTATTGTCACAATAGTAAAAAGTGGAAAATTTGTATATTTTCTAGACCATTAACCCTTAAGCATACTATGTAATTCTCTTGTTTTTTTTCCCTGGATTCTCGCTAAGGCCTTCTAATTAATGAAATCAGCAGTTTAAATCAACATGCCTAGCTATTTACCGTCAAAATTAAGGCATCACTTATGCATAAAATCTCAAACATAGAAGTCACACATATATTCCTGATGCGTACTAATGATTAAAACAACGCGCAAATTCATCAACAACTCATCTTTATGTGATCAAGTCTTTAATAGTCATTATATTCACCACCAAAACCATTTATCAATAGAGCAAAAAAAATTAGTTATCTGCATAATTAGGATAATGAGTTGGAAAAAATCGGTAGAAAACTGCAGCATTGCTGTATTGTTAGACTAAAGATAGAAAATACAGCATTGCTTTCATGTAATACTATAAATAGAAGTGTTTTTTCATGACAACCTAAAAGAGTATAATTAGTCCAAGGTAGAAGCAATCACTTTTGAAAGTTGTGCTACATCACAGTGGCTCCTGTAGAAACTCCAACCAGAGCCGCAATATACTGTCACCGGCTCACCGCCATGCATCCACCACCGGCTGTCACCGGTTCAACGCCATGCATCCACCACCACCTAATCATCCTAAATGGCAGAACATAGTAAAGACTAAATAGTTTGCTTTCCCGATACCACAAGATATTGTATATTATTAGCATAAGTTTAGGCGTGACAATAATTTCTCAAACTCATCACTAAGAAACTACAACTACTCAACTATAAAATTCGCTTGCTACAAGTTTATCGACTATAATGTTTACTACTTTAATTTGTAATAAAAAATGGTAGAAGTTCCATCACTTCTGATATAATCATATCGTTTGCAGCCATATATAAACAATTAATATGAACCCATTTGAAGTAATCAAGCGCCTATCAATGTCTATCACCATCTACTTTTCCTACTCGTATCCCCATCGTTTTCAGCCTTTGTTGCCCCCATCATAAAACATCAAGTTCAAACAACACCAGATTACACCCAAAAAGTCCACCTCGAAACTCCTCAAAAACCCACCGATTTACTACTCCTGGTCGGCGCCACGTTTACAATAGTTGACTGCACCCGAAACTACACCTCCACCACCTCACGCCCCATCCCATGCAACTCACCCCTTTGTCGCTCCCTCCAATCTAATCAATCAAGCACAACCAACTGTGATACTATTGGATTTTATAAGTCCAAATGCTTGTATATCTTAAGTTATTGGCAAGACTTTATAAGTATTTAAGTAGTATATTTGCAGACATATTATTCAACCAATAAGGTTGATATACTAGGATTGATGACCTGTCAAATATGACAGTTATTATAGGTAATTGGTTATTGTCAGTTACTTTGGAAAGGCTGTGACTTTTCATGAAACGTTGCAACTTTTCATTGTGCTTGTACATAACCTATATATACCCTTGTATTTACTGTTTTATCAATCAATCAATATTACAGTTATAGTTTGTTTGTCTTTCCATCCAAAACTTGTATTCTATCCGATTTCTCACTGCACATCTATTTCATAAACCAAATTACAAATATTACTGCAACAATGGTTAACAAAAACCATTTCATTGAGAACAAATGGACCTCACCATATCAGAGATCTGTTGGCCATTGTAACAAGTGGCATCAGACCAAATCTCCTGGAAGAAACATGATCAACAGGTCTCAAACTGAATTTGTCCAAAGACAAATTAAAAGAAATAGTGAGGCCTTGATAAGCAATCAGATCAAACAAGTATCCAAAGCATGCAAAGATATGCTAAGAAAGAATATGAAGGAAATCCATGTGCATAACAACAAACTTGCACAGAAGAAGGCAATGGATGAAAGACACAAGAACTATATATGTTTCACGTGTAGACTAAGGGGACATATAGCAAAGTATTGTCCACAAGAAGAAAGTCACACAAAGTCAGAAACCCCTGGAATCATCACTCATACACCACAAATCCAAATTGCATACCCTGAATCAATTCACCTTTCTACAGATTTCATGATAGAAGGTACCGATGAACAAGATTGGAACCGATTGGTATGTAAGCAATAGGATTAATAGGCATGTTTGTTTGCAACATGGCCCTTTCTCAAAATCAAGGAGAAATTATGGTGGAAAGAATGAAGAACAAAAGAAACTCATCTTCATTCATGGAGAGGGAGAAGTGCAAATCAAAATAGGAACAGATGTTCTTATCATACCTGGCGTTCATTACACACCAGAGATCACTCTCAATATCCTCTCTGCATCACAAATGGAGGCACAAGGATTGGAACTCACTTTTAAAGGCAATAGATGCAAGCCTGTTCCAATGTTTAAGGACCCTGCAGCCTGCTTCTTTGATGCAAATAGGATGAACCAGAGGCACAACGAATACCTAGAAGGTTACTATAGAATGCTTCATGAAGACTCCAAACAAAAAGAAGATCACAAGGAAGAACACCACAAAGGAAAAGCAGTTACCTTCACACAAAATGCAATATTTGTGAAGAAGATGGGCATATCGAATACATGTGTCCACAACACCCCATGACTGCAGAGGACAATGGCTTTGTCATTGTAAAAGGTGTAAATCTTCCAATCTCCATTAGATCTTTTAATGACTGTATATCATTTTTAAACTTGCTTGAAAAAGAAAACTTAAACAGTCAAAATTGGAACATCTTTAGAAATAATTTCATGGAAGCATACACTTGGTTCTATTCTGTTATCTAAAAAGAAATATACCAGTACCCTTTCCACCCAAGATTTATGGAAAAGAAATCCATTTAATGGATCTTCACATCCTGGTTGAAACACTAGGGGGATACCTTGGTGTAGAATTTTCAAATAAATTCCCTTACATTGCTGAAATCTTTGGCTTAGAAAAGAAACAAGGTCAGGACATAAAAGAATGCTATAACAAATACTTGAATGTTTTCATTTGCTTCTATAAAACAGAAAATGTTTCACATAATGGAGCAGAAGGGCTTGCTTCCAAAGGCAAAGAAATATGCCAAGATGGTCGAGATGATCAAGTGACAAAACCTCGCAAAGGACATTCAAAAGATGGAGCATTTCGTGTAAAACTTGAAGACACCACTGACCCTTGCCAAGAACATTACATCAAGACTCACTTTGAACAGGGAACAACCAGCAGGAACATCATAAGGACCAAAGAGATCAAAGACAACAAAGATGACTTCTCAGTCATTGTCTGAAGAACAAGACATAAAGATCACATTTGAACTTAGGGGCAAGTATTGGATTTTATAAGTCCAAATGCTTGTATATCTTAAGTTATTGGCAAGACTTTATATGTATTTAAGTAGTATATTTGCAGACATATTATTCAACCAATAAGGTTGATATACTAGGATTGATGACCTGTCAAATATGACAGTTATTATAGGTAATTGGTTATTGTCGGTTACTTTGGAAAGGCTGTGACTTTTCATAAAACATTGCAACTTTTCATTGTGCTTGTACATAACCTATATATACCCTTGTATTTACTGTTTTATCAATCAATCAATATTACAGTTATAGTTTGTTTGTCTTTCCCTCCAAAACTTGTATTCTATCCGATTTATCACTGCACATCTATTTCATAAACCAAATTACAAATATTACTGCAACAATGGTTAACAAAAACCATTTCATTGAGAACAAATGGACCTCACCATATCAGAGATCTGTTGGCCATTGTAACAGATACCTCTACTAGGAACACCGTTGTTCCTGCTGGTGATTCTGGTGATGGTTGTGTAGTTTTACCTCATAACGAATTAGCCCTGTTTGACTCACTCGCGTTACATATATACCACACACAAAAGTAATGCGGGTCAGCTCATTGTGTTCCCAAAGTTTGTTTTAACTTGTTCTGACAAGTCATCAAGATTATTACAAGTCCATGCTAAGAAAGAAGTTAGCTGTTTAGCCGGTTTAGGGTTCTCTAAATATTCACTTCTGGCTAGTTAGCACTAGCTCATCAGTTTTTGCTGTTTGCCTTTCGGGATCACCTTTAGCTGCAGGCATCGAATTTTTTTACCTAGTAAACCATACTATTTCTTGCCTGGAATTGATGATTCAGATCACCTTAACTACACACTGTAGAAATCAGAGGGAATACTGAATATATAGTGATCAGATTCAATTAACTAAATACAATACAAAGACATTAAATAGAAAACGAAAACCTAACCCTAAGTGCAAGACGGGCCTAAACAAGTGGGTCGGGCCTATACGCCTTAACTAACATTCCCCCTCAAACTTAAAATGCTATATTGAAAACTCCGACGGACAAATGTAGAAAGGCAAATACCGATACCCAGTGTTGCAAAAACAGGTGTACAAGGCCAATTAATCACAGCCTAGGCACTACACGGCCACCAACCTTGCCGATTTATGTAACTGGGTCAAACAGATAGGTCAACCGTGATCAACGGCGATTAGCGGCAATCAATGATGGTCAAACTTGTCGGAAACCCACAAATCTTGCCAGAAGTACCAAAACTCAACGTAAACTTATTTTGATCACTTATAGTAACCGTTTTCATCTATTATAAGTTATTTTTTAGAAAAAATATTGCCGAAAATATGTAAAACTCGCCAAAAAGACACAATACTTGGCGAAAATACCCAAAATTTTCCATAAATGACAATCCGATTAATTACCGATTAATCCCGCCTAGACGATTACAAGGTACAAGGTGGTCGACCGCCCGACTACCGAATCGTGATTTTTGTAACCTTGCCGATACCAATACAAATACCACAGTCAATACCGGATAAAACCAATCCTAAACTCTAATAATCACGATCGATCCAAATTCGAACATGCTATATCAATTCAAAACTGAACAAACAATTAAATTCGTGCAAATTCCATTTTGCCGAAGCACAACTGATCCAAGAAAACCACGTGCCCCAAGTGAAATCAAATTCCTAGTACCCTGCTAATTAATTCTATCACATTGCATCCCACTAACTCAATTAACCAATCAAAATTAAGAAAATATGGTTTCTTTTACACAATAAAACGATTTTAAGCATCCATGTATTCGTGGCACCAAAAACAAATTTTATATCTTGCAAAGCAAATTAATTCGATGCAAACAGGTAACCAAACATCGGTACCGTATTTAAACAAATAAATTCAATCCGTCACTTTCTTATACTTATATGATTTTCCATGTGCATCGAGATCCAACCTTTCTAACCGACCACTAACATATATTTTGGCCAAATCAAACAAGTTTTTTTTTTTTTTTTTTTTTTTACCCAAAGACAAAGTGTAACCTATCAACATAAATATATTTTATCTAATAAAATAAGCTTTTGTACAAGCCCTTCTAAGCACCAAGCATTAAAAATTCGTTTAATGCTCATACGTGTCATACCATATTTAGAGTCATAGTACAATTCTTCTGCTGCACCAAACTTCTTATATACGCTTTCTCATTAATCACCAATTCAAAATCACCAATTAATACCACAACAACATTTTCTTCTATTCCATTCATAACACCAGATTCAAAAACACCAATTCAATTGCATTTCTTCTATACGCTCCCATTCCAATATGCAAAGAAGGTTAGATTTGTGTCTTGATTTATTCAAATTCAAATTCACAAATTGATAATATACGCTCCCATTTAAATTGATACAAATCACACATCTAAATCGTCTGATAGATCATCCGATGGTAAGTTTTCGCATCTACCCATATTTTTTATAGGGTTTTGATTTAAATCCTGTAGTATACCTGTTTTGACGTGTTGTTTTTTTCGATATTAATCCAATTGTGTTTTAATTCAATTTATATATTTTTCTTTCATTAAGTTCAATTCAATTATGCTATAATTTATTTTTGTAGGTAGAATGTGATTGTGGAAGATTAACCAGGTTCGCCAAGTTTTATCTTTTTTCATTCTTCAATTTAATTGTTAGTAGATGATATGGATTGACGAAAATGATTATTTGTAGTTTATGTTCTATGTGTGTTTTTTTATGCACACCAACTATTTGATAATTTTTTATTTATCTTTGTTTTCATTATTTTTTTTTTAAATATGTTAAGCTTTGACTCATTTAAAGTTTTTTTGTTTGCTGTTTTTAATTGCAGGCATGCTATAGATTTAGTTCAAACCTTTAAGAATTTCGTAAATGTTTCAGGTTGTTATATTTGTTTGTTTATTAAATGCATTTATTTTTTGTATGTGTTGGTTTTTAAATCATGATTTGTTTTTTACGAAATGAGATCTTATGCCTGTTTAGTGTTTGATGATATGTCTATGAACACAAAATGTGTCTATGATTAGTTTAACTGGGTTTGAAATGTGTCTACAGATGATAACTATTTGATGTATTGTGTTTGCGTAATTGTTTGTAGGGACTTGAATAAGGGCTTAAAAAGGGACTTGAATAAGAGAATATTATTACTCCTCATGGCGCTCTGCTACTTAGCTCGAGATATGTGATTTAGATACTCTACGGTAAAATGCCATTTTTCGGATTGACATAGTACTCAAAATATGTGATTTGGGTGTAGTAACTCTTATACCCTGTTTTATGTACATCAAATGTGGCAGTAAATTGTATTTTGTTGTTTCGACATGTTTATAGCATAAAGTTTTGAATTGTGTAGACTGATTTGTGCTGATGAGAAAAAGATGCATACACCAGTGGTTATTACGTTTGCTGAGAATAAAAGGGAAGTGTGTGCGGTTAAGAAGGTTCTGTTGGGGTAAGTTCATATGGAATTTCTTTATAGCACACAAGGTATTCTATGAAATTAAACAAGAGATTTTGCTTATTAGGTTATTCCTTCCATATATATTTGGCAATTTTTCTTATGGTGATGACCTAAAATATGTTAGACACTGACAAAGTTAAAACAGGTTATAACATGCACGGGCTTAAATTACGTCCTATAATAATCGGGTTCATGCGTAAAATTAAGCCTGCAAGTAAGGAAAATTCGAATATGTTTTTTTTTTTTTTTTTTTATATTTTTACCAATTTATGGTACATTATTCATTGGCTTTTAGTATTTGTTTTTCGTATATGGTATGAATTTTGAAGTACTGAATCACTTAATTTCTTTATCTATAGCTGGAGTCATGAGGTCAAGATGGGTACAAAGTAACATTATAAGGGATGTGCTTCCTGATCCGAACAACAATGCTAATGCACTAAGAGTTTCATACCCCCGAAAGGTTTTGACTCCTAAACTCTCTATGTGTTGTTGCTAAATTCTTTGGTCGGGTTAATGTCAAAATGGGATTTTTATGAACTCTCTATGTGACCCCCTGGAGATAAAAACTCAACCCAAAGTTTTTTTATGAATAAATTGATTCTGTAATTGTATGCATTATCAATACCCTTTGGTTGATTTCTTGCCTGCTTACTTTTTAGCGATATATAATTTTACCCAGGTGACCCCCTAATGATAAAAACTCAACCCAAGTTTACCCATTCATGAGTATACGTGTCCAAACTGATAGTTTACAGGTGACCCCCTAATGATAAAAACTTGACCCAGTTTATCGTGTTATTGACATTTTACTTATTATCGTGTTATTTCATAGTAGCAAAACGCTACTCATATGTATTGTTATAGGTGTAAAATAATCTATATGTATGCCTTTCCATAAAAAAAAAAAAAAAAAAAAAAAAAAAAAAATTCTTTACGTATAAATGTCTTTAGCTTTGTGGAGATTTATATGCCTTATGCTCCAACTGAGATAAAGGCACCATTAATTCCTTTAGCTCTTCAACTTGCAGCCCATCTGTGCATGTCAAAAGGACTAAAATGTTTGGAGCCTCACCCTGTCAAGAGCAAAAACGGGTACTTCTCAGCGACTATTCGTCTTAATTTGCACTATAATCTGTATCAGTTTGATCCAATAGCTTCCACTTATTCCTCATGCAATTATATACTTCTGTACCAATTCATACTATTGTTACGCACACTTCCACTCATATCATTGCTATTTTACTGCTTGATAGTGATTAATGTACTCACTTTACCCTGTTATGAGTTTCACATGCGTAATCTTATTGCATAAGTTAAAATACACTAATGAGCAGTAGTTAAATTTAGGGAGCAAAGTAATCAAGTCAAGTTGACCTAAAACACTTCCTGAACAATTTTTTAATAAAGTTTATAAACGGCTATCTGTAATTAAGCAATTAGCAGTAGGTTTTATGAATAATAAATAAACTTATGTTCGATCAATTTACCTTACAAAAAGACACTTAACTTAGTAGCCTCCACTTGTGATCCGAAACCTGGTACATGGCTCAGGACAATATTTCTACTTGTGACCCGAAACCTGGTAAAATTGCTTGAACCTTTTTATTTATGTGTATAACATCTATTAGTTGTTTCACTCGAGGTTCATATTGTTACTGCAGTATTACTAAATCTCTAATCATAATTTAAAGCCTTACTTATCATACCATCCTGACCTCTTTTAACGTTAGAAAGACCAAGTGCGGGGCTGCTACAATAAAAAATGACAGTTTGACTCAAAAATGAAATGTTAGATGTTACTAAAAAATGAAATGTTAGGTGATTATCACTAACATGTGAACTTTAAAACTTTTGGTCTCTATGTTCTTTTTAGTGCCACGTACAGTTATGATAACTTTTTTGAGCCTCTGTTAAGTGCTTAATGACCAGATTGTCGATGGATCCACCTAAGCAGGAATTTGAGATAGCCATATAGATGTTAAGGTGTTTGGGTGAATACCTACTCTCCAGGTATGTAAGTACATATTGATGTTTTTAAGTACATGAACCCACAAGTAAATTGATACTCAAGCTTAAGTAAAGTACCCATTTTCTAAATGGGTTGATTTTTAAAAATTTCCTTATAAGATAGATACAGGTCAAGAAAAGGGTAAAGTTTGCCAAAATGTTTAAATCATTTACTTACTATTATACCAAAAGTATTAACTGCCTGATGCAAAAGTTATTCTATAGTCTTTAGTAAATGCATTCTTTTTCATATAGATCTTTAAACAACATTTACATTAAGGAAGTTTTGTGACCTATAGTGCCTCTATCAAGGACAGGTGTTGCGTTCAAACTAAACTTGCTGAGGTTAGCGTCTCTTTTACTAAACCAATATAACATGCTTACAAATGAATGAAGAAATCGCGGTTATTTAAAAATTCAAACAAGAAATTATGGTTATATTTAAATTCAAACGGGTCACACAAATGAGGAGGTTAAATATTTCATCAATGGTGAAGGTGAAAAAGAAGGTAGTGGCGTTATGAGGTCAAAGAATTATGGGCGAGGTTTACGCGAAATACTTTTTGTTTAGTATTTCTATTAATGAGGTGTGAATATGATTATTTTATATTAATGATGTCTTTACATATTAGATAAAAGTTTATATGCTTGGGTGCCCATAGCTCTGATCACTCATCTGCGCTAAGTGTGATTATATATCATACAGGAGGAGACCATAACTTATTCAGTTGAGTAGTTCATGATGGTAGAGTATTTCATCATGCTGAGTTTTATGTCAAAGGTGAGAAAGATAATCACCTTGATCTTGGCAAGTCTTTTACGATTATATAATGTACATGAATTATATGTGAAAGTTGACAAAATATATTAATCTTCTTCCTGTTAAGTCTTGGTCCCATTATAAAATGTTCATCTTATTTATCTGCCTTCATACTATATTAATCGAGCTTCTTAAACGTCAATTTCGTCAAGATAGTTTTGATACTAGATGCATGTTATCATGATCTTAGTTCTCATGTGCAAGTACCTTTATTTTGTGTTCAAGTATAACCAAATTAATCAACGTCTAACTTTATTTCCACAATAAAATGTGCATGACGGTAATAAACGTAGGACTTCTGGTAGGGTCAATGACTCAGCTTGGAATCATAGATTATTAAGCATGTTTGTTGGAATCACTCCTAAACTAGAATTCAAGTGTTAGTAATTAATATGTAATAGTTAGCTTAATTATGGCTTTTATGTTAGTAATCAAGGCTAGGCTCATGTAGAAAGCCCATGAGCCTATGCCAAAGCCCAATAAGGAAAGGATAGGAACTTGGTTTGTTGCCCTAGTTCCCTCCTATAAATAATCTTGTAAACTCCCATTTGGGAGTTGGTTGTTCAAATTTACATTTATCCTAAGCATAAACCTTTCTCTCATATCTTACGCATAAGTGTGTGTGTTCATCCGATCCATTCCCTTATCTCATTTCTTATATTGATGCTTGTGTTACTAATATGGGAACCTAACAGTGGTATCACTCACCAAATAGTTGGGTGAACGATTTTGTTTTTGAAGTTTAAGTGTTCTACGCGTAACTCTCGGTTTCAAAACTTTCATACGCAAAAAGCTTTGATTTTTTCACTTTAAAATTCAAGATTCTTGTACTTTAAAGGTTATTTGGTGATAAAGTTTAAGTTTTTGGCAAAAAGTTTCAAACTTTACGTGTATTTCCTTAGTTTTAAGCTTGGTTTCATACGTGTGGATATTTCTACGCGTAAGGTGTACAAAAGTTTTGGATCATCAAGTTTCACACTTTTGTGTTATTTTGGTGATATTGAAGCTGTTTCATCACAAAAATCTGGTTTAGAAACACTTTGGGCTGAAAATCAGTTTTGGTTAATCTTTACGCATAAGTAAACCCTAAGTTTACGCGTAAGCTCTTCAAGGTTTGATCTTCAGTGTTCTTGGTTTACTCAGTGTTTTCTTGCTTGGATAAGCCTGAAAACACTTCGACTTTGGATATCTTCTACACTGGAAAAGTGTAAAGGATTTTTGGGATAAAACCCTAGTTTTACGCCTAAGCATAAAAGCTTACGAGTAAATAATCTTACGCCTAAGCATTTCCTACGCATAAGTACATCTTACGCATAAGAAAATATTACGCGTAAGTTTCTTACTTCTAAGTCTTTAGTTTACGCATAACCTAAGGTTTCACCTAGTCTACGTGTAAGCTACTCTTACGCGTAAGTTTCAATTCTATGCGTAAGGTGGTGTTTTTACGCGTAAGCTAATTTCTTTGCCTAAGCTTGATTTATACGCCTAAGGATACTTCATCAAGAAAGTTTCATTCGACTACAAAGATCCATTTTACAACACAAGTTATCAAGATGTCTCAACCACCATACTCTAAATACTTTCCTCATGTGTATCCTCAACAACAACAACAACAACTCAGTCCACAACAACAACAATTCAATCTACAACAACAAGTTTATCAACAACAATTTCAACAACAATTTACTCCAGGAGCAATTCAACCACAAATGATTCAACCACCCCCAAGTCTTCAAGTACAACCTTACACAAACATTCACAATCAACATCCGTCCAGGAATACTATGAAGGAACCATCTTGGTTTGGAAAGATGTGTGAAGCTTTAAGTAGCCAACAATCCATACATGAAGCTGGATCACTTGATCGACCTCCAATGCTCACTCCCGAAAACTATGATCAATAGGTGATAAGGTTCTTTAGGTTCTGTGATCTAAAGAAGCCACATGGAAAGTTCTTGAAGAAGGTCATCATGGAAGGTCCATTTCGGATGCTCACCGTCGTTACACCCGGAGATCCAAATGCCAATCCACCAAGAGGTGATGTCACCAACATTGCAAGTATTAATGACCTCACCGCCGATGAACTTCTACATTTTGAAGCCGATGAACTAGCAATGCAATACATCCTTTTGGGATTACCCAATCCGATCCTTCAAGTGTTGATGCTCAAAAGATCGCTAAAGCAATGTGGGAACATATTCATCTTCTCATGGAAGGCAATCGAACTCAATCAAGAAGACATGGAATCCAAAATCTACTTGGCTTATGAACACTTCATGATTGAACCCGGAGACATTAGAGTCATATCATCATCGCTTCTCAAACATCATCAATGACTTGGACAAACACAACATCATCATGCCAAGAATTGCAGTCAACACTAAGTTCCTGAGTAGTCTTGGTCCTGATTGGGAAAAGTATGTCATTTTCATCCGTCAAGCTAAGAATCTTTATCACGCTACATACGGATTGTTGTATGACTATTTGAAGCCCCACCAAAAAGAAGTTGACAAAGAAAGGGTTATCCATGGACAACCAGTTTCACCTTCACTTCCAGATAATCAACAATTAGCTTTGTGGGCTCAAACTTGTTATCCTCAATTCCCGACCTTACAAACTGTATTCACAAATCCTCCACAACCCGCTGCTCAACCATCTACTAAGATAACACCTTATGATCCGTCACAGCACCAATCTCAAGAAACTCAATTGGTCCCATACAACAACAACAATGATCAAGCACTTTACAGTGAATCTAATGAGGATACAGAAGCTTTTGATGCATTGCAGCAAGGGTTTGTCATGATTGCTAGAGCCTTCGGCCGATACTCAAACAAATCCAACAATCGCATTCGCACCTCATCCAACACAAGGAATCAGTCGTTGTTAACAATGGACGTGTTGAAGTTCGTAATCGAGGTAATGTTCGCCGATGGGCGGTGTTCAAGGGTTTAATACAATGGGAAGGAATAACATGGGTGCTCCACAACAACAAAGGGATCAAGTGGTTGAACAGGTAATGCTCGTAATGGGATTAATGGTCTTCGTTGCTATAATCTGTAATGAGAAGGGTCACCGCTAATGCATGCCCAAAGCCGAGGACTAGAGGCGTGCTTATCACAAATAGGCTTTACTTTTGCTCTCAAGGATGAAGTCGGTGGAACCTCACAAATAAAGAACAAAGTTTTATGGCGATGCGACTCGAGATGATGATATGGAGGACTTGCAGGCTAATGCAGCAAGAATGTTGATGGCAAACATGCACGAACTCCACATGAGTGACACAGCCCACCAGTATGACATCGATGGCTTGTCTCGTGCACCGGATCAAACCATATTAATCATCGATCGATATCTCGCCAACATCCGAATCCGACGAGGCTCAATATGTTCAACATGAGCCATCCACATCTCATTCTGATGATTCTCAACTAAATCCAGTAGTTACATTCGACGATCAAGATGACCTCCTGGTTACCATTGATAATCAAGTTGACTCCATGGTTATACTTGAGGATCTGAATAATGATCATGTTGAGACTCACGTTGAACACGCTGAACCTTTGCCTAATCCAGATATTGAGCTCTTACTTAATGACCAACAATCCCGAATGGAACAATGTTGTGAACTCAATTAGCAATTAAAAAATAAAAATGCATTGTTAACCAGGGATATTGAATGCTTAAAAAGGCAACTCAACGTTTTTAAAACTCAAGAAAAACGTGAACAAGGTTTTGAAGTCGCTTTTTCTAAATCTTACCAAAACGAAAAATCTTTAGAACGATAGATACGTGATCTAGTCGCATCAAAGAATGCCTTGTTGTCTCAAATAGAACAACTGAAATATGATCATAAACAACAACTTAATGCTCTTACTTTGGAAACTCAAAAAGCCAAGTCCGAGTTGTTAACTTGTCAAAAACAGTTCTCTGAGTACAAAAAGCATTCCACGAAACGAATAGATGACTATCTTGAAGAAATTGTCGACTTACAAAACAAAATCAAGCAGTTTTGAAATGTTGTTTATAAACATGGTGAATCAATCACAACGATTCAAAAGTTTACTTTTAAACCAAATCCAAATGGATATGGTCCGAATCTTGCGATTACAAACCAAAGTTTTCAAATAGAGCATTCAAACCAAACTCAAGTTTTAATGCAGAACATAGAATTGATGATTCCATTATGAGTGTTGTTGAATATAATCGTCAAGAGGAATTTGATGCGTATGACGAGAGTCGGTCAAAATGGAAAATGTTTTTTATAACAAACCATTTAACTATTCAAAAGCCGTTACTTTTGTCACACAACAAGATTTTTCTAACACACCTTGGGTTATCACACCTACTTCTGAGGGTTCCCTTTCCAATACTGTACAAATTAATGGTCCTTTACCCTCACTCAGTGAAATAAAGCCATTAGCCAAAAAATGTAAAGTTATAAAATATTTTGAAACATTCATTTAGGACATCAAACTTTTGGAACGAGAAATTGAATTTCATTCTGAAATAAAAGTTGAACATTTTCAATCGCCTCTTGCGCGTGCACAAAGAGATATTCTTCATAAAAGAATTTTACCTCATGTCCGAAATTTGAAAAATTGCGCTATCTATTTGGAAAGGGACTTTCACAAGGAGCTTGGACTTATGAAAAGAGTTTTCGAAAAAACAGAAACATCGATTACAAAACATAAAAAGAAAATGTTACGAAAAGATGTTGATCGACTCTTGGAAGATGTTATCTCTGCTGATATCCATAATGTTGTGTTATTACATTATGTTGCATATGCATTTGATTTTATCACTGCTGATTCTGTTGAAAATGTTGAGAATACTGATTCTGTGTCACAAATCACGTCTTTAAAAGTTGAAAACGAACGATTGTTAAACGAACTTTCAAATGCAAAACATCGTCTTCAATGGTGTCAAAAAGATTGTCATAATCGTGAACTTGCTTTGCAAAACAAAATCAACCAGTTGCATACCAACACTATTTGTCCAAAACTTGAGCAACTGGATGACCATAATGTGTCTTTGAAGTGTCAAATCTCAAAATATGAACAAGAAATTTCAAAAGTTAAAAAGGAATATGGTATCATATTTGATTTACTCAAACAGACTCGTGATGAAGCATCAAACGAACTTGATCATTATCTTGCACACACTAAAGAAGTCATGAATGTTTATGGAAATCTTCGTTCTGAAAATCAAGATTTGTTGCACACTATCATTGAGTTAAAAGAGAAGTTAGAAAAGTATGAACAAGTTAAGCTTAGTAACATTAAGAATCTTGCACCTGTAACACTTAGAAAAAGTGACACTCGAATGCCTAATGACAAACCACAAGATACTAATGTGCTTCCCTCTACTAAAACAGGAATAGTTGCCTCTTTTCCCAACGCCCGCACTTCACAGCCTAGGAACAATACAAGGAAGAATAGGAAGTTGCGCCATAAGAAAAGAACAATAAAGAATGCTGAAGTAGAAGAACACATTAGGACTTTGAATAAGACTCAAGTTGCACCCACTTTAGATATTGCGTCTGACAAATGTAATGGAAAAAGTGCTGTAACGAATGATGCTTCTTTAAGTAATTTAAATGTTATGTTTGAAGCTTCTTGTGTTGGCTGTCATAAAAGCATGTTCTCGGGTTGTCATGATAAATGTGTTGCTAAGACTATCTTGAACTGTAAGTGGAATAATAGAAAACGGAATACCTCTAGGCCCATTAATGCTTCTAAGTCTGTGCTAGGTAAACCACCCTCTAGTGTTCCAATTACAATCATTGATGTACCCATAGAACCCACTTCACCTCCTAGGAAGAACTTATCACCTAGTGCATTCACTAAGACCAAAGCTAAGACTAGTTGGAGATGGCAGAAATGGTTACATAATACACTTGGCTTTACATGGATACCTAAAATCATGAACATGTGTGTTTCATCTATATCTGCATTGGAACCCTCTAACTCTTCGGGTTCCACATCTACTTCTATTCCATCCGTGACATCTGTGTGTAATGCGGTGTGATACGATCATCCTCCTGGTTGTTGATAGCGGATGTTCCCAGACATGACAGCAATCTCAAACTGTTATTAAACTTTATTTCAAAGTTCATTGGCACTGTCAGGTTCGGGAATGATCACTTTGCAACTATTATGGGCTACAGAGATTACATCAATAGTAACATCGAAATTAGCAAAGTTTACTATGTGGAAGGTCTCGGTCACAATCTCTTTTCAGTCGGTCAATTCTGTGATTGAGATTTGGAAGTTGCTTTAGGGAGAAAACTTGTTTCATTCGTGATCTACAAGGAAACGATCGTATGTCTGGTCAACGCACATCAAGTCTCTACACAATCTCAATGCAAGACATGATTGCTTCATCTCCCATATGTCTACTTTCAAAGGCAAAATCTACAAAATCCTGGCTATGGCACCGTCGTCTCTCACATTTAAACTTTCGAACCATAACCAACCTTGCTCGATACAAACTTGTTGAAGGTCTCCCAAGATTCCGATATTCTAAAGATCACCTCTGCCAGCTTGTGAACAAGGGAAAAGCACTCGTGCTCACTTTCCTTCAAAGGTGGACCACAGCTCACAGCATGTGCTTCATCTTCTTCACATGGATTTGTGTGGCCCGATGCGCGCGCGCAGACGATTAATGGCAAACGCTACATCTTGGTAATTGTAGATGACTATTCAAGATGGACTTGGGTTTATTTTCTTCAAGTAAAGATCAAGCTCCACAGATGATCATCACCTTCTCACAAAATTCAAGTTCGGCCCGAACACGGTCGGAAAAATCGTAATGCATAAAGGAACCGAATTTGTGAATCAAACTCTTCGTGCATTTTATGAGAAAGTGGGAATTGAGCATCAAACATCTATTGCACGCACACCGTAACAAAACGGAGTTGTTGAAAGACGAAACCGTACGTTAGTTGAAGTTGCAAGAACAATGTTAATTAATGCTAAACTTCTAGATTACTTATGGGCTGAAGCCGTAACAACTACATGCTACACTCAGAATCGCTCAATGATTACCAAGCGCCACAAAAAAACACCTTATGAGCTTATCCACAACCGTAAACCAAATCTCAAACACTTTCATGTATTTGGATCCCTTTGTTATCCGAATAATGATCGTGATGACTTTGGAAAGCTCAAATCCAAAGCTGACATTGGAGTATTTATAGGATATTGTGAAAACTCCAAGGGTTACCGGATCTGGAATTGTCGTACAAGGGAGCTTATGGAAACGATTCATGCTAATTTCGATGAGCTTACAGAAATGGCTTCTGAGCATAACAGCTTGGAACCCGGTCATAACCGTTTAAACTTCCCTTAAACCCCATCATCAGCTGAACCTAGTTTACAACTAACTCGACGTCAAATGGAACAAACTATTTGCTCCTCTGTTTAATGATGATATTGATGAACGTGCACGTGTGTATCCAATGTTTCACCGCTCAACCCGATCAAAATCCAATACCGATACACTGCTACAACAACTACCGCTGAGGAAGCACCACCAATTGATTCTACAACAACAGTTGAACAAACCGCATCCAACGACGCCGACCCCACTAATGATCTTCGAACAATGAAGTACCCCACCGCAGATTATGATCCAAATGCGTTCTTCAACCCGTTTGCTAATGCTTCGCTACTCGATATTGCGGAATCATCTACAAGCCATTTGAATCCTCCTAATCTGCATAATGTATATCAACATCAACCTTCCACACATCGTTGGACGAAAGACCATCCTCTTGAGAACATTATTGGTAACCCGAATCAACCGGTCATAACGAGACAACGTCTTCACACGATGGTTAATATTGCATTTATGCACTCACCGCCCGCCAATCGAACCTAAAAACATTAAAGACGCAATGACCAAAGATAAATGGATTGAATCCATGCAAGAAGAAATCAATCGGTTTAAACGTCTTGAAGTATGGAATTGGTTGAAAGACCAACATGGGTCTTCATCATTGGTCTAAAATGGATTTGGAAAACAAATTGATGCTAAAGGACCGTAATCGAAATAAGTCACGTCGGTGGCTAAGGGTTATAGACAGAAAAGGGTATTGACTTTGAAGAATCATTTGCTTGGTTGCTCGCCTTGAGGATGTTTGGATATTTCGCATTCGCGGCTCACATGAACATCACGGTCTTTCGGATGGACGCCAAACCGCTTTTCGAATGGTAAACCGAGAGAAACGGTCTATGTCACCAACCGGAAGGATTCGTTGATCCGAGTTCCCCAACCATGTCTACAAGCTAAACAAGGCTCTCTACGGCCTCAAACAAGCTCCTCGGGCGTGGTACGATAAGTTATCATCCTTTCTTCTCACCAATAAGTTCGTCAAAGGTTCAGTTGACCCTACACTTTTCATACAATATCACGGGGCACACATCTTAATCGTTCAAATTTATGTGGATGACATCATTTTTGGGTCAACACATCTAAAATACTCAAACGCTTTTTCAAAACTTATGAAAAAACATTTTGAAATGTCCATGATGGGTGAACTTACGTTCTTTCTCGGACTTCAAGTTCATCAATCATCCCGTGGTATTTTTCTAAGTCAGTCCAAATATGCCCTTGAAATTTTAAACAAACATTGAATAGAAAACTATGACACCTATGCCACTCCAATGGCACATACCAAGAAACTGGACGCTGATTTGCATGGGAAATTGGTTGACCCTACCAAATACCGAAGTATCATTGGGTCTCTCATGTATCTAACAACCAAGAGACCGATATTGTTTTTGCCATATATCTTTGCTCCGTTATCGATCGAGACCAATCGAAACTCACCTCTTTGAGGCTAAAAGAATCCTCCGATACATCAAGGGAACCATTAACTTGGGGATCCGTATCCGAAGGATTCGGTTTTGAACTAATAGCTTTTTCAAATGCCGATCACGCAGGATGCTTAGACTCGTAAAAGTACTTCAGAGCATTACAATTTCTTGGTGATAAACCGTGTCATGGCAATCAAGAAGCGAGGATTGTACATCGTTGTCCTCATCAGAAGCATAATATGTAGCCATGTCTGCGTGTTATGCTCAAGTCATTGGATGAGAACACAACTCAAAGACTATGGTTACATATTTGATGTAATCCCGATGTATCGCGACAATCGGAGTGCTATTGCGATCTCGCAACTCGTTCAACATTCAAAATCAAAGCACATCGATCTTCGATATCATTTCATCAAGGAGCACGTGGAAAAGGGTACCGTTGAATTATACTTTATGGTATCGAATACCAATGGCGGATCTTCTCACCAAAGCCTTAGCCCCGCTAGGTTTAATGAGTTGGTCCACCGGATTGGTATGCGGTGTTTGACTCTGAGAAACTGGATGAACTTTTAAAACATTCTTAAAACTAGTCAAACACCAAAACATCTTTTGTAAATACTTTCAAAAACAAAATACAAAAATATAAAATCTGTTAAAACAACAAAAATATTCTTCTGTCTTTATTTCTTTTAACATGGCAAGTACAATTCTTCCGTCAACAATTTACTCTTTCAAAATTCAGTATTTTCTCGGTCAAGTGTTGAGGGGGAGAAAGTACATATTTTTCGTCTTCATAAAACCTTGTACTTGCATGTTACCTCATCCCGGTTGTTTCTTTGATAATGGTGGTCACATTTCTGGTTTACTGACACTCTCCGGACTCAAATTTATAAAATTTCATTATTTCTTAAGTCAAGGAGGAGTGTCGTCAAGTTTCTTTCCAAATATCATACTTTGCGTAACAAAAATGGAAGTTATGGGCGTTGGATGAAAATGGTTAAGGTGGAGGGACTGAAATTGACAAAAGCTCAAATTAGTTTTTAACAAAAACACCCACCAACTCTTTTAAACTCATTTACTTCACATCATTTATTATCCAACCACCCAAATCCTATGCCTATACTTCAATCTTCTAATCCGTGCTTTAATCTTCGAATCTGTAAGTGGTTTATGATTCATTGAGTGTTTCTAAACATTGGTTTTGAATTTTAAACAAATCCAACGGTTGGATATTGAGTTTGAGGATTTCGTGTTCTACGATAAGCGCAAGAACACAAGATCAAAATGAAACGCTTATAATGATTATTATTGAGTCATAATGCTTAAAACAAGTTTTATAAACACTTCCAACCTTGAAATCTACCCGTAAAACGTTTTGAATCACATTCAAGTTTTAGGGTTTATCGTGGAATTGGGTGTTTTCAATTGAGAGTGTATCCGGACTATTAGATGGTCTCATGATGTTGTATGCATGATTAATTAACCTAAACCTTGCTTGAATCTTACCCAGAATCACCAATTTTGTGAAAATTGAAAATTAGGGTTTATGATCGTAGCACTTGGGTATTTTTTTGATTCGCTTAGGTTTTGATGTTAAAACTTACATAAAACAACTCATTAGGCTTCTTAGACATCCAAGAAAAAGTATGGTGCAACTCCTATGGCTAATACTCTTACTCGTAAAATTTGAATCTTAGGGTTTAAGTTTTACGCATAAGCAGTTTTCTATGCGTAACTGTTTTGATTGAGACTTCATGATTAGACTAAAAGTGATTGAATGTATGTGTTAATGATAGTGTTATGATGAATTATTTCAGGATTATTACGCGTGAAAATTCAGAATCAAGGTTAATTGAGCTTACGCATAAGGATCACCCACGCGTAGAATGTTATGCGAAGAGAAATCTTCACGCGTAACCCTTACGCGTAAGGTTCTACAAAGAGGACTAAGCGTATCCTGTGAAGGATACGCGTAAACAGTAACCTTTACGCATAAGGTTCACTCTTACGAGTAAGCCTTACGCGTAAGCTCTATGCCTAAGGCCCTCTTTTCCTATGCGTAACATTTCTTATGCGTAAGTTAAGATCCTACGCATAAGCTTATGCTTACGCATATAACCTCTCCTGTTTACGCATAAGCTTGGAATTTTACGCCTAAGCCTTAGATCAACCAAAATTATGAATTGTTACGCATACAAACTTGTAAATAAATAAATCATAATGTCACGAAACCAAAATGTCATTAATAAGCTTAAATGGTTAATAAGTTGTGAAAATAAGTGAAAACTTGGACTTTAAAACTCAAAGTTAATCTACTCACGAAACTTTTCACGACGTCTTTGGACTATTGGACTAACAAGTGACATTGGACTCGTAACAATCACCGACATATCACATTTAATAAATAGACAATAAAATCAACTGTTGACTAACGTAATGTCTTTCGATATGTTGGTTCTTTTGGCTAAATATCTTTCAGATCACGATATGGACGTTCAAATGCAAAATGTGGATGCACCAAATGTTCTCACTGTTGAAGACATCTTCCCTGACGGTTACACAATGAAGATTGGAAAGAATAACCTCAGAGTTGATTTTGATAACTTCACTTGTTCTGAGTCTTCGTGTCAGAAACAGTGGATATTCTGAAGACTCACTCTTACCAGAACATGCTCACAAATTACGCCATCGTGCCGTAGATCTACATTCACCACCTCGCATACAATACATAAGGTCAAAGGTCAAAGTCTTTGTGACGGTGACGCCAACAACAAATAAGTCACCATCACGCCCGCAGATTGAGGGCTATTCTTCTTATTCCTGTCATCGAGCCTACTGAATACAATGCTACTCCAACGGAAGAGGTCGTTCTCCAGTTCATGGTCGACATCGGCTATGATGAAGCTACCGAGGTAATCATAAAACACTCATCTGTGGATCTCAAGAACATTCCCCAACCATGGAGAACCCTCTACATAATGATTGCCAAATCCGTTTCCGGACGTGATAGTGGTCATGAGCATCCCAAGCTCATGGAACTACAAATATTTTGGGCTATGGTCAACATGAAACACATAGAAGTTAAAGCTCTGATATGGGACGACATGATGTCTTACCTTAAAAATCCTGGCACCAAGATTCCGTATATCAGATACACCAAACTGTTGATCCAAAGAGCTCTAGGGTATAAGCTTGATATTCCCTTGAGACTTGATGACCCCAACCAACACTCCGTGTTGTATGAGCCCACACTCACTGTCAGATTTAAGGACTCAACAACGAAGAAACAAGGTGCAGTGTTGCCAGATCATCTTCTTCTCGATGCTATCAAAGGACTTTATTCGTATAAACGATATCCGTAGCAGTTGAGCGTGAAAAGTAGGTTTCCTTGATGAAAAGTCCTCGGTACACCTACTAGGAAAACCGTGAGAGGCATCGCTAGAAGTATTACAAGCACTGAGAGTATGAGAAAGTATCCTAAGAGGACTCATGTTCTCAAAAGGAAAATTCCATCAAAGGAGGCAATCCTTATTCCCAAACCTGAACCACAATTAAAGGACGAGGATTCAGAGGAGACTGACACCGATGAAGAGGTTACCTACTCAGAAACTCCCAATGATGACCCACTAACTGTTGCGAAACCTCTAAGTCCAAAAGCTGATAAAGGTAAAACCCCAGTTGCTGAGCCAGAGGAAGAGGACAACTCGGATGAAGAACAACTGGACAAAGACTATAGGAAAAAGCTGAAGAATCGAGGACTCCAACATGTTGCTCAGGAATTTACCCGTGAACAAACTCGTGGCCCCGGAGGCTCAAGTGGTGGTGCACTATCTACACCGGTTTCTGATGCGGTTAATCAACTTGATAAGGAAACTGGTACCACCACCCACGAACAACAACAAAGGCAACTTGAGGATTCTATCAAAAATGACTTTGAGGAACCGAAATAGAAGTCCGAGAAAATTTCGATGAAGATCCGAGGTTGCAGAAAAGAAAAAAGCGTAAAAGAAGCTCAAGCTCAAGCAGATGAAGAAGCCAGGATTAAGGCTAAAGAAATGGCTAAATCTGGAAAAGATGACGAAGTTGACTATGATGATTTTCTTCTAGACAGTCCAGCACGCTCCAAGGAACTAACTTCTGAGCCACCAGAGGACCCTGAGCCTCCTCATGTCTCATCTTCATCAGACTCATCTTCTCATTCTTCACCTCCACCATCCAAAGGCACAACCAGATCCGCATCCAAGTCAGTAAAGAAACCAACCGACTCTTAGATATCCCGAGCTAAGACAAAGATTTTCAAAGCTGTTAGACAAGGCAGAAAGAAAGACGCGACCAACAAAAAGCTGAATCAACTCGCTGACAGGATCAATCTTCTACAAGACGGGATAAACGAGATGTTGAGTGAAAGGGAGCATATCCAGAAGCTTCTCAAAGGAGATTTCCAAAAGGAAATGGAGAAGACGGCTAGAGAATATACTCACAAGTTTCTTCTCGAAGTCGTCCCAGGAGTGACAAAAGAGATGTTCACCAGACAACTCTATCCGAATCTCATGCAGCCACAAACAAACAATCGATCAATGCCCTTAACTATTACCATCAACCCAATCGAGCCTCTGACTTTTCTCGATGCGTAATTGGTTTCAAGCTAGTACTCCAAATGTCAAAACGATCAGAACGTTTACTCGATTTAAGGTAAATTGTTTGAAGCATTGCTAGATTACCAACTTAAAACGGGATGCGAGTGGCGGTGAAATGGCTAAGCGCCCTAGAGACGATGCGTATCCAGATAAAGACAAAGAGCCTAAACGGCCAAAGAAAACTGGTGAATCATCTTCTATAACTCCACCAACCTAAAGGACTCCAACCGAGAGACGATCTCCTCCATGTTCTCTCATCGATAAACCTCGGGACTCGAGTTACCACACATAGAGAAAACCGGTGATCATTTCGAGTACACTGGTGGTGACGATGAAGAGATCCCAGAGCCCAACAACAACCCACCTCTCCCGCCACAACAAAGAAACCAAGATCCTCCTCAAAGCCAAAGAAGAAGAAGACAAAGACCAATGTTGTCTCATGGCTAGACGAAGATGACACCGCTGAATATGACTGGTTTTCTACACTTGTTGATGCTACTCCCTCATTACCTGAAGGTCAAGAAATGGTAGATGGTCGTACCATGGAGTGTTGGATTGATATACTCTAACCAAACTAACTTCAATAGCTTGTTAAGGGTTTAATAACCTCGGATAAATCCTAAGCTATTAACAATGAAACACTGAGTAATCTTTATCAAGTATGCGGAATTTACTTAACAAAGCTAAGAAGAATATAACTTTATTAATAACTCTAAAACACTAAATATCGAACTCTCTAAAACTCTAATATTGATCGTACTTTAGGATTCTAAAACTTGTTATTCTAATACCAATCTAGGGGTCCTTTTATAGGCTCAAGGATAACCCTAAACGGTTTACAATTCTTATCCTTGTACATCAAGTAAACAATACTTAGAAAGTTCTAGATAAACATTACTTTCTATCTTTAATCAAATACAACCGACTTTAACTTTACAGTACTTTAATGAATAAGCAGTACTTTGACTTTTACTTAGCAATACTTTGACTTCTTGCAGTACTTTGTCTTTCTGCAGTACTTTGTTAATCTTCAGCATTTTAACTCTTCAGTACTTTAACATTCTGTATCCCAACAATCCTCCCCCAACTTGAATTCTACTTGTTTGATTTCAAGTTCCTTTGTAGATTTAGCTTTAACATCTTTATCTTCAAAGAGGAATTGTGCTTTATCTTCAGATTTTATCTTTGTAGATTCTCTGCTTATATCATCATCAAAGTAGTCTTGATTTGAATAATTCTTTTCAGCATCAATCAACAATCTTATTTCTTTTCAGCAACATAAGACAATGTGTACATTTAATTCAGTTTAAGTTTCAGTCTATTCTCATCACTTCCAGGTGTGTAAACTCCTGTGAGAGGTGAATCATTGAAAATTTAATGATTTGAGTTCTCTTTACCAAAGCCATTAACTCTGGAGTAGCCAAATGTTTTGATGTGTAAGATCATGGTACACTGATAACCATATGATTTTTAGCAAATCATCAGCTATCAACAGATTTGATTTATCTTTAGCAAAAGTTGTACCCTTTTAGACTAGTTAGTTCTTTCATCATGGTGAACTAATTACCATATAATAGTTTTTCCACAGCCTTTACCACAAGCCATTTTCTTGTGGGCTAGCCAACTCTTCACATTACTGATATGGTGAGTTGATTACCATACAACTTATTAGCAAGTTTTCAACTATAAAACGGATTTGAGATATCTTTACCAGAGTCGTTTGCTCATGGATTAGCCAATCCTTTTGTAACCATGGTGGATTGATAACCTATTGGTATTTTTTATCTCAAAAACCATTTATTTCTATTAACCTTTGTTTCAAAACATTTATTACTTAACAAAAGGTTTTCAAAATCAGTAACTGGTTTAAAAAGCTGCAAGCAGTACTTTGATTAAAGTACTGTTTGATCAGCAGTACTTTGAATAAAGTACTGATATATCAAAAATTTTAATCAATTAAGATTCATACCAGTTATTCATCATCATCAGCAATTGTAGTCCATCTGATAAACAGCTTGATGACCAGACGTGCTATTTCATTATCTTCTTATACTTCCATTCCATGCTCCAGCATCCTCCTCATAAGATCTGGTGTAAGAGGATATCTTCTATCAGCTAACATATGAATCATTGTCCCATCTTCTAGCTCTAGAACATGTACTCCATATTCTTCAAAGAATTTCCAGCAAGTAATCTCCCAATCTTCTTGGTTTTTCCAGATCTTAGCAGTACTTATCTCTTCACTTTCCCAAACTGTTATGAGATCTCCAAGAAAGACTAAACCATATCCTTCTGATGGATTATGTTTATAATATTCTTTTACCACATGATATAAATGGAGTAAATCCACTCTATCAATTATATGCAATAAATCCCATAGCGTATTGAACACTTTGAAACTTTCATCTTCTTTGTGAAACATCAGATAATTTCCATCTTTTGACTCAACAACTTCAAAAGTAGTTATTGGAGATTTGTTCATCTTGAATTCAGCATCATCTTTAGAATACTCAAAATCTATTACTCTTAAGTAATTCCTTAGCTCATCATCAGTATCAGACCTTAACTCAACTTTCTGTGATAACTTCAGATCTTTAACTTCAGTTTTTCTTTTTAAACTTTCTTTTCTTTCTTCTTCTTTGTAAGCATCATCATCTTTATAATCTTTTATACTATCAACTTGTCTCTGATAATCTTCTCTAACAGCATCATACAACTCTTTCATATTAACATAATTCAGCTTGTTCAATCCAACATATCCTCTTCCTTTCAGATAAGTCATCATTGCATTCCTTTCCTTAGAAAGATTTGGTCTTCTTGGTAGAGAAGAAATAGTAAGTGGTGATGGTATAGCAGCTTCAACATTCCATTCTTCTTGTAATTTCCTAGCTGCTTCTTCATTCATAGCTTCTTCTTCATTAGCAACTTCAACATTCAATTCTTATTGTATCTTTCTAGCTGCTTCCTCATTCATAGCATCTTGAGCATCTCTTATCTGTGCTAAAGTAGGTTTCTTTTTCTTCTTTACTTCTACCAACTTGCATTTTCCTTTATCCTTTGGATCAATAACAGGTTGAGAAGCTCTTGGTTGTTCTTCTTCTTGCACTTCTGGAATACTAACACCCCTTGGTCTTGATAAATCATGCAAGATCTCAGCAATGGTTTCATCATCACTTGCTGTATGTATAGGTTTGAGTATATCAGCTTCCTTTTCTGGTATGCCAGTTGAAGGACCAGCTTCCTCTTCAAAATCTAACAACCTTGGAGTAATCAATTCTTGTCTCAGAAGTTCCAGAAAAGCAAGACTTTGATCGCCAGCACCTTGATCATCAAGACTTTGAACTTGAACATTAATAACTTGCTCCTCAAGACTTTGAATAACCTGTTCTTGAGTTTCTTGTGGTCGAGTATTTGTACCTTGAACTTGATCCTTTCATGTTCTTCAAGACCTTGTGTTCATTCTCCTTAACAACATCTTCTTTCAAATTCTTTTCTTCTAAATTCCTCCCCAATTGGAATGAAGATTGTTTTTGAACCTTTTGGCATTTTGTCTTCTTAAACTGCCTTTGCTCCTTCTTTTTAGATTTGACCCATAGATGATGGTGCTGAACCAAAGGCCAGACAAAATTCTTGAGTCTTCTAAAATTGAGCTTCAACTTCTTAATTTGGTTAGCTTGAGCCTCATTAGTTTTCTTCAACTTGACTAACTCCATTGTCAGAACATAATTATCCAATGTCAAACCTTCAGGGGGTATAGTATGTGGATCATCTCCTTGAATTGGTGAATGTTCCTCTGGTTGAGAATCAGAAACAAATATTTGTGGAGATGGAGAAGGTGAATTTGCAACATCAGTTTGAACTTCAATACTTTGCGAAGTAGTACCTTGTGATGCAGTACCTTCTTGAGATGCAGCACTCTGAGAAGCAGTACCTTGAGATGTAGCAGTACCTTCAGAAGCAGTACCTTCTCTATCTTCATCTTCTGCAGCATCATCTCTGACAGCTTGAACAACTTCCATCATAGAAGTAGTTAAGGGAGTGTCCCTTCCAGTGAATAAATCACTCTTCCGAGCCATGAAAGTGAAAATCTTGGCTTCTTGTACCACAACAGGTAAAAGACTTGTAGGCTTGGGTACATCTGAAAGTTGTTTATTTAGGAACACTTGAATAAACCTTGGATACATCAACCATTTAGAACCATGAGAGATGTGTGAAAGCATGCCATCTAGAATTAGCCTTGAAAAATTGAAAACACGATCAGTAGCCAATCCCACTATAGCAGATGCTATGTTAGATCCAAATTGCTCCCATGATGTACTTTTAGCACTAATACAATGAAGCAACACGTGCACTAAAAACTTCCAGTGAGGACAAAATAAGGGTTTCCTGAATGTTTGTTCAGTTAAGGACCCTTCATAACCAATGTGCCCAAAAGTATCCCAAATTAGTTGCATATCAAAACGAACAACCCTATCTTCATCATCAAACAGTAAATCTGCACGAATTGAGGCTTCAGTAACCTTAATAGTTCGCCCAACAACTGTAGCTTGAATATATTCTACATCATTCTCCATATGAACCCTAGCAGTTCCCAAAATTGTTGAATCCAGGGCTCAATAACATCTGGTTCTACTAATAGCGCATAACTAATTGGCGACCCAGTAAGAAAATCAATGATATCATGAAAGATAACATTAGCTTCACTCTTGTCTAAATTCGCCACCATGTTGTGTTTAGAAACTGTATTACGATTCGCCATTGATAATAGGAAAAGATAGAACAAATATTATAGGTGAAAGTGAGAGAAATATGGAAAAGATTAAGAGATATCAATATGAGAGGGAAATTCGGAGAGTAGTTATTTATAGGTGAGATTTAAAAAATCACAGCCATTAATAACAAAGTTACCGTTGGTAGTAGTTACCCCTCAATATTACCGTTAGAACAGTACTTTAATAAGACAAACAGTACTTTCCACGTGTGCAGTACTTTCCATGCAGTACTTTCATAAAATCAGAAAGCAGTACTTTTCCATTCTCTTCCTTACAATAGCAAATAAACATGAATATCCTCCCCTCAAGCAATGCATAGGACTATACTTACTCTAAATAGTCCTCCCCTTAAATGTAGCTCAGTAATTAATCATGCCAATACTCACCACCAAGTGAGTAAATCTTGAAACATCAAATCCTTTGGTGTGTAAATCAGCTACATTATCATCTGTATGCACCTTGACAACATTAATGAGCCTATGCTCATAACAATATCTGATGAAATGGTGCCTAATCTGAATATGCTTGGTCTTGGAATGATAAACTGGATTCTTCACAATGCAAATGGTACTCTCATTATCAATATTGATAGGAGTATTCTTGAGTTGATTCTGCATCCACAACACTTGTCCACAACAGCTTGCAACAACCACATATTCTGCTTCAGTTGATGATGTTGCTGCAATTGTTTGCTTTTTACACTGCCATGAAACTAATCTTCTTCCAAGATATTGACATCCACCTGTGGTTGATCTTCGGTCATAGTTATCACTGCATAATCACTATCGAAAAAGCTTCCAAGTGAAAGGGTGAATCCTTTGGATACCACAACCCCAACTTAGGTTGTTGTTTCAAATAGCTAAAAATTCTCTTCACCGCATTCATGTGAGTGACCTTGGGTGAGACTTGATATCTTGCACATAAACAAACAAAGAAACATGATATCGTGCCTTGATGCGAGAAGATACATAAGACATCCAATCATGGATCGTATAACTTGACTTCAACTGGTTGTCCATCTTCATCCTTGCCCAATGAGTTGATAGATTTAATAGGTGTAGTAACAGGCTTCATGTCATCAAAATTGAACTTCTTAAGTATGTCAGTTACATATTTGTCTTGACTTATGAAGATTCCTTCCTTCGACTGTTTAACTTGAAGTCCCAAAAAGAAAGTTAACTCACCCATTGAACTCATTTGAAATTCATTCTGCATCAGCTGTTCAAACTCCTTGACCATATATTGTTTGGTAGCTCCATAGATGATATCATCTACATACACTTGAACTAGCATGATATCCTTCTTATCTCTCTTGATAAACAAGGTCTTATCTATAGCTCCTCTCCTATAACCATGTTGCAATAAAAAAGGTAGAGAGCCTTTCATACCAAGCTCTGGGTGCTTGATGTAAACCATAAAGAGCTTTGACAACTTTGTAGACTTTGTTAGGATGTTTAGGATCTTCAAAACCAGGAGGTTGTTTGACATATACTTCCTCTGTAATTTTGCCATATAAAAAGGCACTCTTGACAACCATTTGATAAACCTGAAATCCCATATAAGATGCAAAAGCAAGAAAAATTCGAATTGCTTCAATCCTTGCTACATGAGCAAACACTTCATCATAATCAACTCCTTCTTCTTTTCTGTAGCCTTGTGCAACTAACCTTGCTTTGTTTTTGATGACATTCTCTTTTTCATCTCTCTTTACTCTGAACACCCATCTTGTACCAATGACCTTCTTACCATCAGGAAGATCACATAATACCCAAACTTCTTGAAGTCTGAATTGTAGCAGTTCTTCTTGCATAGCTTCAACCCAACTTACTTTAGTCAATGCTTGAGCAATATTCTTGGGTTCCTCTTGAGAGATAAAGCAAGTAAACAGGCATGTGAGATGGTCCTTATGATTTAGCCTGTTTTGTTTATAGACAAAGCTAAGTAAAGCATTATGAGGTTTAGTAAAACTCTTAGCTTTGTGTCTTGTCATCACTCCAGAAGTAGAAGGACCAATGATTTGATCAGTAGGATGATTCTTATGAATTCTTAAGTTTGGAGACTGTGGAACTCCATAGGTATCATCCAAATTAGTGAAATCATCATCTTCATAGGAATCTGAGAAAATACCTTCAACTTCAAACTCATCATCATTATCTTCTAAGCCGTGCATAGTAGGATCATTCAAATTATCCAAAGTGTCGAAATCGTGCAAAGATACTTTGGTCAAAAATCTTGTTGATAAGGTTTTAAAAGGTACCATTTTGAGGGTCGTTTAAGTCCTTATTTGATCACTTTGTATCCGTTATTGCTTAATATCGTTCCTTTTCACTTTTAGGTCTCGTGAAGGCAAAATCTTCGGAATGGCACTTATTTGGACGAGAAAGCGCGAATATATGAAGAAAATGGCCAAAGTCGAAATCGACACTCACATCATTGAATGTAGAAAGCGACGGCGTCAGTTCTATGTACGACGCCGTCGGAGAATTGTTGTGACGGTCGAACTCAAAACTCGTGTTTTCAAGAGACGGCGTCTAGTGTGAAAGAGTAGGCCGTCGCTACTCGCACGGCCTAGATGCGATCCAGACGACGCCGGTCGAAGAGGACGGCCACGGACATAAGGTGACGCCGTCGCAAGGTTAACGTGGCCAAGACGAAACCCTAATGGCGGCGACACGACGGCGCCACTAAACATAAGGTGACGCGTCGCAATTGTAATCTTATATATAGAATCCGAATTTTTCGGTCTTTGTGTGGAGAGTCTTTGGAGTAAAACCTAAAACCGAACCTAAGGTGTCTTGTACAAGTATTTTAGGGTTTTAACCCTATCTTACACCAAGATAAGTCTTTGCTTCATTAATTCAATTATGTCTTTGATTATTTGTGTGTATGCTTGCATGTTCTCCATGTCCGCTAATTTATTTGTGTGTTTGCTTAGGAAGTATGAAACTTAATTATTGAATATTGATTGGTTGTTTCTTATCTTAGTTGATTAATGATCTAGTAATGCGATAGGTCATTCGTTGTGTACTTAATGCTTGATTCATCTTTGTGAACCCTAGAGTATGATTACCGAGTGATTGTAGTCTAAACCATCCGAAGAGTGCCTTAGAGTAGAGTCTATAATCTCTACGTGGATTTGTAGACAAGACCCTTTGGTAAGTTCAAAGAGTTAGGAGAAACGATACCCTACAACTTTAGAAACACAACGCAACTAGGAATAAGACGTGACACTCAACCATCAATAGGAGATAATTAAGGAGTAATACAAACTAAGTAAACACATTTTTAACTATCATACGAGCACACATTAACTAGACATAGACTCCCACAACCTTAGTTTAGATAATTAGATAATAGTAGAGTAATCGGTAGAAATACCAACCCCCAAATCCAATACCCGAGATTCGTACTTTTCCATTTTCATAAAATATAAAAGATAAAAATAATCTTCCTCAACCCTAACCTTAGCGTAGTAACTCCCTACTAGCATTCCTATTCCCTAGAGAACGATATCAATACCCGTGGCTTACCCTAATTACTACACTACAACGATTAGGTTCACCGCCTAGGTGTTATAAAACTTGCTCAAGAAAAGGAAGTTTCCTTGACCCCGAACGACGCGTGTAGCGTTATCAAGTTTTTGCGCCACGCCGGGAATAGAATAGCTAGTTAGTAGTCCACCTCGCTTAGGTTTCTTTGCTTGATTCCTATCAAGTAAATTTTTCTTATTTTTAGATTTCTCTTAGTCTATCCCCTTCTTCGTGACCCTCGCTCGTAAAACCATCACTCACCATGATCCGTATCTTCCGTCAAGATTCTTCACTCTACCCGCTCCCAATCCCGAGATTGAGAATGCAATCCCACAAAACCCTTCACCTACTCACCATTTTGGTAATCACCTAGGGCATAATGAGATAAATTGGCAACAACAAAGTCCTTTCTACTACTCTGATTCTGATGAAGAATTTGATTATGGTGAGGCACTTGATAGCGGAGAGGTCATTAATGAAATTGAGGAAGACCCCTCCCAATGTTTTGACCCTAGGTGTAGGATTGAGAAAGATGGCCCCTTTAACATGCAATTCCCTTGCAAAATAGGACTAGAAGGGTTCGATGCTTATTTGAATTCATTCTTACCTTTAAACTTAATCTCAAGGGACCTATACAACAAAATCAAGGTCAATCAGTTAACTTATCAAGGGAACAATGTTGTCGAAGCAGTCATTTATTTGCACGTGTTTGTTGGAAGTTTTGCTTATTTGGTTGAATTCATGGTCTTAGAAGACTTAGGAGAATTTATAGATAAGGACCTCACTCAAGTAATTTTTGGAAAACCTTTCAAAAAATTGACTAGGTTGAATGAACGGATGATTGATGGTCTAATTACATTCTCAGATGAGGTCGAAGATTTCATCTACCAAATGCCACGCGCTCATCCTAGGTTTAAACACAAGGACATCGAATTTTGTAATAGAATGACCCCTATTCCATTGCTTAGTGAAAGGGATAAGCAGAGTGGGCTTAGGTACCCATATGAGAAAACTAAGCGATATTACAAAAATGCCTTGAATTAGGAGATGATTACAAAAGAATGAAAGAGCGTTGGAATGGCTTAAGTATGAGCACGAGAGAATGCGTGAGGCAACGAGAGCACGACTACGAGTCTAGCTACAAGACTCTTAAATAAAGAAAAGCGCTTCGGGAGGCAACCCATGCTTAATTGTTTGCTTGTTAGTGTCATATATCTTTTATTAATTGTTTATCCTCATGTTTAAATTTGTAAAATGCTTTATTTTGTTTTTAACCTCGTCTTAATTGCATATAAAGGTATTTTACATAAGGGATAAGTGTAGGAGGATTACACACGTTTTCAAAAGAAACGTAAACATGAGAATAACAATTAACTAAAAGATATATATGTTTGTTTGTTCGAGTCAAATGCTTGTATCGAGTCATAATGGATGTTTTGCGTAAATTTTTCCAGATTCTAAAGATGTAAATTTTCCGTAAATTTTTCCAAAATCGCACCGCTTTTTGTCGGGATAACCGACGGCGTCAGATTGCAACCGACGCGCTGTGAAGGAGTAAAACGTCGATTACTTTTTCTCGTTTTTCGAGCTACTTATAAATTTTGGAATTTTCCGTGTCTTAATTTTCTTAGAAATTGTAAACATCCATTCCACAAGCATTATATCCTAGTTTAAATCGAGTCTTATATATATTATTACCACGATTTTACGCAAAGGTTTCGTTTGTTTTCTTCAAGTGTGCAGGTTTAGTTTGTCAAGAAGAAGTTACAAAAGATTGGAAGGAGCTTTTCACGCAATAATTCTTCTTGAAAAGAATTTAACCACCACTTTACACGGATCCTACCGAGCTAATCGGGAGTATTAGTTTTTTCGCTTTTAATTACCTTCTTTATCATAACTTTGATACTTTCGGGAACATTGGGGACAATGTTCGGTTTAAGTGTAGGAGGAAAATAAAACGGAACTTTGAAACTATGCTTATCCTTGACTATTTGCTTTGTCCAATTGTGATTGTGTAATAAACCATGAGAAATGTCGGTTAGGGTAATTTTGGCACCAAATTTAAAATTTTTCATGACATATAAGAGTGGGCCATTAGTCTTAACAAAAGCGCCTCATGGATAGGAAGTTATATGACTAGCACAAAAACCCTTTACCACCCAAATTCCACCCAAAATGTGAGGATCGCCTTAGATTAGTAGGAATTAAAGCATTCATCTTTAATGCTTAGAGTGTGAACCGTAGTATATTAGATTCTAGAACTTGTTTTGTGATGCATTCCGAGATCGCAAGTGAGGCTACACTTGTGTAGTTAGGAATAACTAAATGATAAGAGGCATTAGGATAAACCCTTGTTTGATACCGTAATATAATTACTTCTTCCACATCGGTTGAGTAATTCCCCACACCCTTTGCGTTGTACTCATCTTTAGTACACGATACCCCTAGTTAACCCCTCGAGCCTATCCTTTTCGCGGTTCTCGTGATATTTCGGTTTTTCCGAATATCAATGAAGAGCATTGTTTACACCCCACCCCCAAATATACACCCAAATCGCCTTAGCCTAACCCTTATGCACTCACTTTTAGTGCAATTATTTGTTATCACCCCAAACCCTTAGTTCAATTATCTAGTTGCTTGCATAAGTTGCTAAGTCGAGTCATATCCTTTGTATACAATTTTGGGATGATTGGGATTCATGGGAAAAGTTAAAATTTATGAAATAACGGGAAGGGAACGTTAAATTCAAATTCCCTTTGTTTACGTAATAATGTACCCCAAGTGTTTTGATCTTTTCGATTCAGGTCAAATTAGCGTTAGAGTAATAAAAACTCAAGTGTAGGGATATGCCTATAAATCCCTAGTATTTTGATGTTATCTTAGAGGATGGTAGAGTAAAAGTGTATAAAAAAAAAAAAAAAAAAAAAAAAAAAAAAAAAAAAAAAAAAAAAAAAAAAAAAAGAAGTGATAAAAAAAAAAAAAAAAAAAAAAAAAAAAAAAACCATACGGGCTACCATCCTACATCTATCCTTTAAATTTATGTTTGTTTGTTTCTGTTTGCTAGAGTTTAAAGTGTCAAGTCTTGGCTTAGCAACGCCATTCTTCATATGCAGTTAACATAAAGATTTTTGACTTACCACCACTAAATAGCCTATCCCACCAAACCCTTATTTCCCTACCGTAAGCCTAACATTACAACCCTTTAAAGACCTCTTTGATAGTCTTTCCTAGGTGCTTACGCCAAAGCGATGGAGGTTTGATCTATTCTCAAGCCTATGGTAATCTATGTACTAGGACCGGTTAATGAGTGTTTATCTTCCATTTCCTATTTTGTTATATTTCATATACACCCGAGAGATGTGAGTATCCAAACACCCCATGTGAGGTGCTAGTATGTAATTTCGTGCTTGTTATGACTTTATGGGCTTATATGTGTTGTGGACCGCTTTGAATTAATCTTGAATGACCCCTAACATACAAATTAATTGGCTAAAGCACATTTGCTTGAGGACAAGCAAATAACAAGTGTAGGGATATTTGATAAGGTTTTAAAAGGTACCATTTTGAGGGTCGTTTAAGTCCTTATTTGATCACTTTTGTATCCGTTATTGCTTAATATCGCTCCTTTTCACTTTTAGGTCTCGTGAAGGCAAAATGCTTGGAATGGCACTTATTTGGACGAAAAGGCGAATATATGAAGAAAATGGCCAAAGTCGAAATCGACACTCACGGTCCGCCGAATGTAGAAGGCGACGGCGTCGGGTTCTATGTACGACGCCGCCGGAGAATTGTTGTGACGGGTCGAACTCAAAACTCGTGTTTTCAAGAGACGGCGTCTAGTGTGAAAGAGTAGGCCGTCGCTACTCGGACGGCCTAGATGCGATCCGACGACGCCGGTCGAAGAGGACGGCGTCACGGACATAAGGTGACGCCGTCGCAAGGTTAACGTGGCCAAGACGAAACCCTAATGGCGGCGACACGACGGCGCCACTAAACATAAGGTGACCGTCGCAATTGTAATCTTATATATAGAATCCGAATTTTTCGGTCTTTGTGTGGAGAGTCTTTGGAGTAAAACCTAAAACCGAACCTAAGGTGTCTTGTACAGTATTTTAGGGTTTTAACCCTATCTTACACCAAGATAAGTCTTTGCTTCATTAATTCAATTATGTCTTTGATTATTTGTGTGTATGCTTGCATGTTCTCCATGTCCCGCTAATTTATTTGTGTGTTTGCTTAGGAAGTATGAAACTTAATTATTGAATATTGATTGGTTGTTTCTTATCTTAGTTGATTAATGATCTAGTAATGCGATAGGTCATTCGTTATGCACTTAATGCTTGATTCATCTTTGTGAACCCTAGAGTATGATTACCGAGTGATTGTAGTCTAAACCATCCGAAGAGTGCCTTAGAGTAGGAGTCTATAATCTCTACGTGGATTTGTAGACAAGACCCTTTGGTAAGTTCAAAGAGTTAGGGAGAAACGATACCCTACAACTTTAGAAACACAACGCAACTAGGAATAAGACGTGACACTCAACCATCAATAGGAGATAATTAAGGAGTAATACAAACTAAGTAAACACATTTTAACTATCATACGAGCACACATTAACTAGACATAGACTCCCACAACCTTAGTTTAGATAATTAGATAATAGTAGAGTAATCGGTAGAAATACCAACCCCCAAATCCAATACCGAGATTCGTACTTTTCCATTTTCATAAAATATAAAAGATAAAAATAATCTTCCTCAACCCTAACCTTAGCGTAGTAACTCCCTACTAGCATTCCTATTCCCCAGAGAACGATATCAATACCGTGGCTTACCCTAATTACTACACTACAACGATTAGGTTCATCGCCTAGGGTGTTATAAAACTTTCTCAAGAAAAGGAAGTTTCCTTGACCCCGAACGACGCGTGTGGCGTTATCAATCGTCCAAAGTAATCTTGTGAGAGTATTCTGCAGCTTTGTTCTTTTCTTTGCTTCTTCATAAGCTCTTCTTTGGTCATCAGAATAAGAATGTGCTAAGACATCTTGAAGAAGCATCTGATTTAGTTCATCTTGAATAGATTGATCCTCAGCAGACAATGAGGATTTTGGTGCATCAGTACTCTTCTTTGGTTCCACAAAAATTGGTTCTTCATCAGGAACAACATCAGGTCTAATATTAACTCAATGAACAACATACTATAAATCTTATTCATTGTATACAGGTTGATTTTCTTCTTAACAGGTACATAGTTCATAGAAGGAGTTAGAACTTCAAGATCAAACATCTAATCAGGACCTTTACCCTTATGATTGTCTTGATCTTCTAAAAATTCAACATGAAGACAATCTTGAACCTTCTTAGTGACTCATTGTACACTCTAAAGCCTTTTGTGTTGGTGCGAGACCTAATAGATAACCTTCTTCCGACTTGCCATCAAACTTGCCCAAATTATCAATAGTATTTAGAATAGTGAGAGGACATCCAAAAGGCTTGTAAATCGTATGTTGGGTTTAATTCCATCAAGAACTCATAAGGTGTCTTCATCGGGGTTTTGTGATGAGACTCATAAGCACATAGCAAGATTAAGACTTCAAATTTAATTGAATAGGTAAAGAGAATCGCAAGCATAGTTTTGGTACGCTTCAATCAAAGTCCTATTCTTTCTCTCGCAACACCATTCTGCTGTGGTGTTCTTGCAATCTTGAACTCCTCTTGATCCCTTTGTTAGCACAAAATTCATCCATAAGTTTGTTCTTGAATTCGGTTCCATTATCACATCTTATACCTCTAACCTTGAGTCTCAGTTGGTTTTCAAGTGCTATTATAAGAGTATGGATAGCATCAAAAGTATCATCTTTAAATCCTAAGAAAAATACCCAATGAATCTACTACAATCATCGTCACAACCAAGCAAGATTTTTCTTGTTTAGGCTTGCAATTGCAACAGTCCAAATAAATCCATATGTAACGACCCAATGGTTCTCTATCAGTCCTTTCCTCAAGCTTCTTGCATGAAGCTTTGTGTTGTTTACCCTTTTGCACGCCAAACAGAGTGATCATTCTTGTAAGTCTTTGAAGGTAAACCTCTAACTAAATTTCCTTTGACCGGTTTGTTGATATTCTTGAAATTCACATGGCCCAATCTTCTATGCCATTGATGTGCTTCTTTAGATGTTGCTTTTGCCACTAAACATGTAGCTCTTCCGTAAGAGTGAAGACTCTTCATATCCATACTGCATACACATCATTTGTTCTTGGTACTCTAAGTACTACCAAACTATCATCAACGAGCTTGAACTCGTGGGAAAGGATGAGACATTCGTGTCGTTGAATAACACAAGATTCTTGTTATCACAGATTTGAGATATGGACAATAAGTTGAACTTGAGCTCCTTCACATATCTAACATTCTCAAAATCTATGCTCCCTGCCTTGATGGTTCCTTTTCCAGCTTATTCTTCCTCCATTGGGATCATTCCCAAATGCAACTCTTCCTCCACAAATAGATCTAAAATATGATGTAATCTCCTTGTCTCTGTCATGATTCCAAAGCAACCACTATCCACAATAAGATGATCTTTAAGCTCCTCCTCCGGGTTGCCCCGCACAAAGATAAAAGAGTTAGTGTCTTTTAGGAACCCAAGCCATTCTTGACTTGTGTTCCTTTGTGGAGTAACATACTCAAATTCTTTGAGTATGTAATCTTCACAGATTTATGTAGACGAATCAAGCATTATCTTTTGTTTTAAAACTTGTGGTGAATTTTCAAGAAAACTTTCTTTTCAACAAAATTTCCTTTTCTTTTACCACGAAATCATTTGTTTCACGGTGCTTGTAGAAAGTCTTGTTTGTTCATCATCGATGCTTTCCTTCTTAACCCATTTAGTTTTAACTTCGGTGTAGAGTCCCTTGATCTAGCTACTCTTCTAGAATTGTAACTCCTTCTAGATTGATAGTAATTAGGTCTCTTAGGACTCCTATTCCAAGAGGTGTTTGGGAAATCGAGCAAGACTTTGAGAAAGTATCAGATTTTGCTTTGAAGACCTTGGAAAGTATTTGAAGGTACTTGAGGTTTTGAAAAGGGTCTTCTCGGTGAGGGTGCCTGTAGTCTTGTGAGAAGTTTCTATGGTTGACCTTATTCGAATGGTTCCAAGTCGGTCTACTCTCTCTTGGTTTTTGATTGTGAGTGTCCGTTCTTAGGGAACTTACTTAGATATTCTCGAATGTAAGTCTCGGTCCTTAATCAAATGATCGGGACTAAAACAAACAAAAACGAGTTTTGTTCGTAATCCCAAAATTTCTTCTCCTATGTGTATTCCCAAACCTATTCTAATTTCTAGGTGGATGATGAAAATTGTTTTGACCAAAGTTATCCCAAAAGGTTTAGTATGATTGTGAAAAGGTTTTCTTAAAGGTACTGTTGAAGGTGTAGCAAGCTTTGAGGTGTAGCAGTACTTTGAGGTGAAAGTACTGCTTGACTTTTAGCATCATCTACCTTAGGTGTCTCAATTGTTTCCTGTTGGGTTTTAGACCTAGACTGACCAATAAGTTTCTTTCTAAATTCTAGGTTGTCTACTCCAAAACGAGAAACATCAGGTCTTTTGGGTTGATGACTACCAGTGGGATGTGGGACAACATGATAACCCTTGTCTTTCTTATATTCTGGAGGTGGTTCACTAAATGATTCCTCATTCCTAGATGTGTCAACATAATTAATAAGCTCATCATCACTAGTGGTTATATCCTCAATGTAGGATCGTTATATTTATTGTGTTGATGATTCGGGTGGTCTTGGATGATCAAAATACATGTTTGCCATATTTAGAGAGAGAAAGATAGAGAGGGTGTTCTTGCTAGAGACTTGGTTCACAAATTTGGAAGGTTAGATTATGAGAAGCACCACCCCTTCCATACATGGAAGGGGTATTTATAGTTACAGAATACACAACCTCCTATCGGCCTGTGGATCAGGTATACAGTGGGTAAATACCCGTCCTTCCTCCACAGTGTTACACTAAGCTAAAAACTAATCTAATAAACAGTAAATAACGATATGTCTACGAGCTAACTTGTGTTAGTCTATAGTTGGGGTAACCGACACTTTAATATGGAATTTCCAATTCCTAACAATCTCCCCCTAAGGGAGGTCACACCATGAAATACATTTTGCATCCTAGCATTCTATCTTTGACTTTAGTTCCAAGCTCATAGACTTCAATTCTTCAAATTCCACATTCTTTGTGCTTGTGTAGCGATTCTTCAAAGTCTGCATAGTTTTGTACTTTAAGTGGAGGTCTTTGAATTGATCCACATCTTTGATGATCTTTGAGCTTTCATTGAGATCATCAGCCACAGCAAATCTCTTTGGATCATCCATAGTTGTGTTGCCTTCATGTGATGTTGTGACTTTTGGACCGACATGCTCACACTTTTAGGATCATGACATCTTTTCATCAGAGTAGCGAAAGCTTTACTGGTTCATGATATTTGCGGCAACAGAAAGGTATATAGTATGAAAATATCGAGCCGTGTTTTGTAGATATGCACCGGTCATGATTTCTTCAATTAAGTGTGGATGTGAGCTTGTGGATTGGATTGACTCCTCAATTATGATCACCGCAACCGTCCAAATGTACCGCAAACAACAGTTAGCAATAAAACACACGAAAGTGTCTTTGATCACTTCGTTGAATTGAGGTACACGCCCACGGTTCCCCGCTGATCATTACAAGTATCGCTCGTGATCGTATAATTCAAGAATCTCCTTGATGTGGTTTCGCAATGTTTCTAGCGCTTTCAAACCGTAACGTCTCAAAGAAGACAACACGGAGTGAGTGAACTAGCAAATTGAGATTCACTGATTGATGAAAAATTGATTTGAAAAACAATCGCGTATTGCTTGAAGAAAGAGTTTTGTAATACGACGAAGGTTTTATGAGAAAGATCAATTTTTAATCAAAAATACTTTTTGTATTAGAAAAGAGTACACATTCGACGTGCTAGAGAATAGAAGATTTGCACATCGAACGGTTTTTCCAAAAGTATTTTTTCAATCAAAGATACTTTTTGTGTTCGAAAACATAAGTACAAATTCGATGTGCTAGAGAAAAGAAGGTTTGCACATCGAACGGTTTTTCCAAAAGCATTCGTCAATTCCATTTCTGGACCAAGATTGATTCAAGAGTGAATCTCCCCATCGTTTCTTTCCAGTTGTCACAAGCTTGATCTTTTGCAAGATCTCACATGTCACCCACCAAGAGCTTGTTTGACGTTGGCTCTAGAAGGATTTCCATCTTCATCGTGAATATTTTCATATCACTCGGATTTTCTAGCAATACCACAAGGATAATGCGTAGGACTCTTAATATATATACTTACTTTCCACAATGTGTGAAAGAGCAAGTCTTCATTAATTTTGTGTCCTAATGAGATATTGTGGATGATCTCTTGGCTCTAGACTCAATTGTACACATTTGGTTCCTATGCCGGAGACTAGGGAGAGGGTCTCCTTCTTCAATATCAACAATCTCTAAGAGAAAGTCGATAGATAATGTCGGTTCCCCGTGAGAATGAAACAAGCCCATTTAAGAGGAACTTGAGTAGCTTGGGAAGTTAGGTGCAGTGCGTCACTGGGTCCATGACGTCTTGTCTTCAATACCAGTGTTACCTTAGTAACCACCGTAGCATATGAATTGAACCCGGTTTACGCCTAAGGTTGAATTGATGGAGGCTATTTCTTTTCACCCTTTTCACATTCATTTCTTTTTCATTCTTCAACCCTTTAGTACTTACCAAGACTTCATTACTAGAACCTTGTTGGGTTTATTCCAAGATTAGCTCTATCTCATCCGCACTCTTCCCATATCTCACTTTTCTCCTTTTTCATCATACCTAAGGACTCTACACTATCTAGTGGATTGTCCTCGGTAGATCCTCCGGTTCTGGCGGATCGTGGGAACTAATACCTAACCTCACCATCCTTATAACTCCATACTTAAAGTAAAATAGTCGGTCTTTTGGTACAGTTCATTCTTCCTTGAAACCAGTTGAAAAATCATTTGGAAAAACAATCAAGGTACTTGTGATACAAGATCAAAGCATTTTGTACCTTAATAGTTTTGATCATTTAGAAAACCTCCCCCTCAACATGTGCATATGATTTAGAAATTGTTTAGCACATGGAGGCAAGAGGACTTTGAAATATTTTCTTTGATCACAATTTTCATAGAAAAAGCCATTTGATTTTCTTGGTAAATTCTCCCCCTAAATATGTGCATAGGATATTTGAAATTATTTTATCACATAGAGGCAAGAGTTCATTTGAAGCACTTCCACGAACACAAAAGCCATTAAGAAACCATTAGAAAATCAATCAAGATACTTTATGTTGAAACATATAAATCTTTGTACCCTGATAGTTTATTTTCTTTTGAAATGCTCCCCCTCAATATGTGCTTCGAGATTTGAAAGCGTTTAGCACATATGAGAGAGCAGCCTGCACAATTGAATCAAACAATCACCTTTTATCAAATTTCATTATTAAATCACAAATTCTCCCCCGATCAAAAATATCAAACCCTTTGAGATTTTGGATCCCAAGTGATTTAATAAGGTTTAGAAAACATGAGAGAATATGTGCCTGATTTAAAAACTCATCTAGTTTTTGGATACATGCTCCCCCTCAACATGTGCATTATGTATATTGAAATCGTTTGGCACATGGAGGCAGAAGTGCCTTTAAAGGACTAAAACCAATTCCATTTAAACAGATAAGAGATTTAAATCACTATCTCTCTCCCGATCAAAAATTTCAAACCATTTGAGATTTGTGATCCCAAAAGATTTAAATCATTTAGAAAATTTTGGGGAAAGACGTGGCAAGATTTAATTTTGAAAAATGACTGATGAGGACCAATTACAGACATTAAAGATTGTTAGTGTCAGGTATGATAGTTTTTAAAAGATCTTTAAGTAAAATAAAACAATTTCACAATCAAACAAGAATAGAAAAAATTTCATTTTGAAATATCTTGATTCTTAATGAAAAATCATACCATGACATAACATTAAATCTTTAGATCACCACTTTTATTGTACAAACGGACTCTTTAGAAGATATATTGTTTGAAAATACTTTAAATTAAATCACTCTCCCCCTCAATCGATGACCGAAGTCGTTGATTGAGTGACTTAGGTTTTGATAAAATGAAGTCCGGTGATTTTCAAAATTAAGTCCAATTAATTTTCAAAACAATATTTTCTATTTTCAAAACAATTTAATCAATTTTTTTTTTCAAAATTGTTTAAAAATTGTATCCTGCACAAAGATACGTTAGGTGGTTGAGAAGCTTCATTGTTGTTCCGGAGGCTTGGAAGAAAAACCGTCACGATGCAATGAGACTTCTTACGTTGCACTTTAATGCCAACCGAGGTCAAATTAAGCTCGCTTTCTTCATTTGTCGATGAAGAAAACCATCTCACGATTCTGAGACCTCTTACGCTGCATTCATGCCAACTCTCCATAGAAGTCCAATTAAGCTCCGTTTCTTCATTTGTCAACCCAAGATATAGTTACCCTTTCCTTTTGGCATCCAATCATCTTCAATTGTGGGATCCGGATCGGGAACATTCTTATGATCCATGATATCTGCATACGTTAGTAGACACAAACAGATATATGGTGGTCGACATCACCCAAACAGCAATCGACTATTAAAAGTCAATTCAACATATCAATCAGATCATATATGACATGGGAATAATGTGTTCATCAAACTCTAATCATCTAATCCTAACAATCTTATCCTAGGCACCTAGTCCTTCAACATAGGTTAACATCATTTTTAATTAAGCATATTAGGATAATTAAGAAAGCCCGTTAGATGATATAGATTTGAAAACATTCTCCCCCTCAATCAATGACTCATTTTCTAAAAGGTTTAAAAGCACTGAAGTCATTGATTGAGTTTGCAAATTTTATCAAAACTCTGAATCTGATTGATTTTTTAAGCAACTCATTTACCACCAATTTTTGAAAACACCAAATATTTTTCTGAAGAATTTAAGACGGAAAAACATTTGTGTAGGAACAACAGTCCTTCGACATACTTTCCTCATTTTTGATTTAGGATAAGTGCACTAAATATTTGAAAATTGGTTTAGCGTAGCACTTTCCTTCCTTTAAAAGAGCGGGTTGCTATCTGAAATAATAGCAAGCCATTGTTTTAGCGCGGGTCACAGTCTGAAATAACTGCAAGCCATAGTTTAAGCACGGGTTACAGTCTGAAGTAACTGTAAGCCATAATTTTTAACATGTTTAGAAAAGAATATTTACACCTCCTGCTCGAACTTCATCTATGGTCCCGTGCCATTATTGAATGACATTTCTAAGACCGCAGATGTTATCGATACCAGAAGACGTGTCTTTAGATAACATATTTTTGGTATTTTTGAAATTTTCTGATTTTTATGGATTTTTAAAGGTTTTATATTTTTCTATTTTGTTTTGCTGGTTTTATAATTTTGTATTTTGTTTTTTAATAAATATATACAAAGATAGAATAGATGATATAGTATAAGAAGATGATGATACGAGTACCGAGATAAGGATATCAAGCAACACGTCGTAGAAGATAGAAGTCATCAACTCTTAAACATTCACCACCAAAGCTTCCAGGGCTCTTGAATCGAAGAAAGAAATTGAACCACTTGAAAGTGAGACTTTGGTAGCTTCCCCAAACCGTAAATCTTCTTATTGAGCGATTCTAAGCTTTCTTTCAAGCTTGCCTTAGCCGATGCACAAGAACGCACACCATATCATCGATCTTGCTGCTCCATATAAGAAGGATCATTGTAATCTCCGTTCAGGGTTATATCATCAACAAGAACAGCAACGTATCATCCCACTCTTTAAACTTCTTCTCAAATTTCATAACCACTGAAGTCTGACGCAATCCATTCCAAAAGGTGTCAAGAGACCACTTCCCCCGAGTAGTTGAATTGATGCAGCCCGTCTCTAAGAATAGAGCTCAAGAGCCCGAGTATACAAATAGATTTCCAAAGAATAAATGATACAACCACCCAATGCACATTTAACTTTCCTGATGATTGTGTATGAAGCTCAAGAACCCGAAGTACACAAATGCCTCCTCACTTGTGTGCCTCTTTTATCTTCGTAAACTGCCTCTTACATCTCTTCCCCACGTAGTTGGAATAAGAACACTAAACGCCTTGATGAGTGCAACCTTGAGTTTCTCTCATGTCATGACATTTGTTTTCCCGGATATCTTCAATCACTTAGAAGAATTAAGTTCATCAAGTTTACTCGCCATGAGTCAAACCTTGAGTTTCTCTCGCGCTAATAACATTTGTCTTCCCGGATATCTTCAATTACTAAGAAGTATTAAGTTCATCAAGTTTACTCGCGTTTAGATGCGTGTCTCCTTCCCCTTGTCGGTTTTGACACTTGTAATCAAGAACATCTTATCACCCATATACTCGAAATCTTTTAAGAAGAACGCTTGAAGTCTTTGTGAGAATCAACTTGTCAAGAATATGAGCAAGTCTAATTGGGGATTAAATCGACATTTCACACTCCCCAATTAGTGCTCTCCCTAAACCGACAACTGCTTGATAAATGCCCAGATTAAGAAGAAGTATTTAGATCGTTAAATGCAACTCGCCTTTAGTCTTCTAACATGCAGAAAATGTAGAATGATCAGACTCGACCTTCTTCAAGATTGTCCGAATGGGGAATAGAGTGTTAACATCTTCAACTCACACCAAAAGCATCCCACCAAAAGAATCCCAATTAACTTACATCTTGCAAATTCCTTAACTAAAATCCTCCCAATCAAACAAGAACGTAAAGATGTTCATCAAGGAAATCAAGAATCGTGCAGAACGAACACACAAGATGGTAACACCAAACTACCAATCACATCAAACAAGAACAGAGAGATTGTTCGGAATCATCATGTTGATGTATACGTGAAGCATTAACCGGAAGCACTTTGTCGATAAACTCATCAATCCGAGTGAAGATGTCAACCAACGGCTCTTTAGAAGAAAACTCCATGTGAAGATGACCCGATAAGAAGAAGTTCGGTTCTTACATGAGTTTGGAGCCGTATGACCATATATTCTCATATATCAATCATCATGCATTAGTTTCACACTTCTTCTCCCCCTCAAGAATTGCATACGTAGTTGCCATTCTTGATTAAGCAAGTGAATATCTTCAACAATGTAGTCTATTCACACTTCTCCTCCGCAAAATTAGCACATGATGTCGCCATCGTCATTATAGTTGAGCAAGTGGAATAAGAAAACAATCAACAAGAGCCCGTTCACTTGATAACCGAAAGCGTGGAAAAGTATGAAGCATGTTGATGAGAATGGTCATATATAAGAAGATTTCTTCTTCCGAAGATAATGCGCACCAAGCGCACACATTTCTTTTCTTTAGGGAACGAGGCTTGTGTTCAAACGTCATAATCTCTCTCTTTTCAGCTCTCTTGGCAAAACATGTAATCATTCCCATTATCATTCTGTAGGCTTTTTGTCGTGATAGCTGATGGAGAAAACCCAATATGATGAATTTGACCCTGAAGTAAACTAACCCGAACTCGTGACTTAAACTTGTACATATGTAACAAAGAGCGGTGCCGATTTCCATTAGCATCTCTAAGTACTCTCTATGTACTCTATAATCTTCAACCAACCAACCATCAAGTATAAGACGTACATCACCTCTTGAAAATCCACAATTAAATGTGACACTGAGCACTACAACGTAACTCCTTAAAGTGATAGTTATTTTTGTGGCAAAAAGAGCCCAATTTCCCCTCGTGGTAAAAGAAAAAAGACTCCCAAGAATAACTAGATTTCCAAGTCTTCGTTTTTGATAATAAGCCCGAACAAGGATCTCGAAGAATCTTCATCCAACCATCCCCGATACCTTCAGATACTAAGTACACTCGCCCGTGATATTTCACTTCAACCTCAAATAAATAATACTGAATTAACGCCGTTGTCACATCCCAACCATGGTTAAAAGCACGTAACCCCGTAAAACCTTGTAATAACCAAACTGCCATGAAGACAACCCAAACATACACCCAATTCATGAAGTACACCCTTTTATCCCTTCTTCAAAACAGAAAATGTAGCACCAGCATCAGATAAGATCTCGAAATACACATTCATTTTCTCCAGGATGGTTCCATCATTACGGGATTTTACAAGTCTATGGCTTAAACCGAAAAATAGATTCTTTCGAGGGATTTTACAAAACCAAGAATAAACCGTAAGATAGACCCGAAAATGCACTTTATTATTACCGGATGTTTCCATTGTCACGGATTTTACAAGTCTATGATTTAAACCGAGAAATAGGTTCTTTCGAGGGATTTCACAAAATCAAGACAAAACCGTAAACAATGTCAGCTTGAATGTATTATGACAACTTTGGTTTCGGTGAATATCTGTTTTAGGGGAACATGCAGCGGTTCATCAACGGTTCATTATCCAACGTTATCAACATCATCAACCATCCAATAATCACTTTGGTAAACACATAATTCACGCATTAAGTTGGCTATTGTAGTGACAACATGGTGATGTAAACCCGATATGCCAAACTTGATCATGAATTGAAATTCCCCAGATTTGTTACTTAAACTTATACTAATCCTCGTGAAAAAGAAATGGTGTACCCAATGTACAAAACCTCTTGACATATCCTCAACTGCGTGAGACACCGAAGTGATAGCTACGTTGTGGGTTAAACGAGAAAGAATCACAAACGTAACTAAATAGCCAAGTCTTTATCACCCTCTATAAATGCCCAAACAAGTCATCTTCGCGGAAGGGTAGAAAGAAAGAAGATGAAATAAGTAAACGCGCCCGAAAAAACGTCACTTCAAATCCAAATAAGAAATACCGAACAAACAATTCCGTAGTCAATCTAGTTCCAATTCAAACCGTGACAAAATACCCTTTGTGAAAATGCATAACCCAAATTATCAAACCTCATAACTCATCAACACTCATCATTATCCCAAGTCTCATTGTCCAATCTCTTCAACAAATCTCAAATCACATAAATCTGATCCAATTATGAGAAGCCCATCATTCTATCATCCAAATCCAAGACATTATATACTGCTTGGGTCCAATGTTCACATGAACTTGTATGTCAATCGATTATACTCCCATTATGATAAAATTGAAATTGTAAATCAATCACCAAATTGTATATTATCCTCCGAACGAAAGGTGTGAATTATCCATTCAAACTCTAAAGCCCAAGTGATGTCACCTACTTCCATAATCCTTTTCTCAAATATTAAGCACAAGCCGTGAATTTGTATCCCTCCGTGAAAATTAATCATACCAAAAATACCATTCTTATCCGAATAGATTAAAACTTATGCATCCATATATTTGAGAATGATAAATTTTGGATAACAAAGGACCAAATCACAAATATATATTCCACAATTCAAGTTATGATGTTACGGCCCAAATCCAGTAGATAAAGCCCGATCCAGATCCAGGAGAAACAAATACCGGTTATAAAAAAAACGCATTCCCTAAAAATTAGGTCATTACCGTTTACCCAAAATCATCACACACTCTCCGCCTCTTTCTCTGCTAATATCACAAACCCTAAAAATCTCACAAATCGTCTGCCCCTCCTCACTTCAATCACACCTTAATAATCCTAAACACTTTCACCACATCTCAGATTCACTAAAAAAAAATTATACCATCTTTCCACTTTAATTAATTACAGTAGAAAACACATCACGAATCATGAACAAAACAAGCGCAAATTCCTTTCATATCTTGATAATTATGTTGACCTCGCCACAGTGATGGTTCGAAGGTTTTAATGGCCACAGGGATGGCATCAACATATGAATCGGCTTCAAGGATCCTTAAGATAATGGGTCACAGGTAGGTTTAAACTTTTTGTTTGTGTAACCATTTCATTAAATGAACCAAGAAAGGAAATAACATTCTTGTTAATTATCTTTTCTCAATGTTCAGATATTTAAATGATGCCTAGTCTTCGAACATAATCAGTGAGGAAAAGGGTTCTATAAAAAATCTTTAACAGATTTAAAAGAATGGAACCAAGTCTGAGATTAGTTCTCATTTTAGTCGTTAATATTTTTTTGATGAAGTTGAAATTGAGATTGAATGAGTAGGATAAGTTTGAGATGTTGTTGGGTTGATGGAGATGGTTTTGGATCTGATTTTATTGCCTCGTTGCAACTCGTTTTCATAAAAGTTTTTCTTGGACTGATGATGTTTCTTAGCCAAGTTCATGATTGAGTCCCGTATTTGGTCAAGCGGTTTGGTCAGTATAACTATTCTTCATCTCATCCTTTCTGATAAGTCGTTAACCTTTTGTAGTCAAGTCGCTAAGTCAGGACAAGTCAAGTCGCTACCCCATTTTTTTCAAAGCAAATCGCTAGCTTAGTCAAAACACTCAAGTTGCTAACTTGTTAAGTAACAAGTAGCCAGCACTAAGTCGCTAGGTCTTTTTCTTGACATAAGTCGCTAGTCTTCAAACTAAACAAGTCGCTAGCACAACTTTTTAACCAAGTCGCTATAACAGCTTCATTTTTTAACACAACTCGTCACGACTTGTAAATACAAGTCGCTAGGGATATTTCATATACAACTCGCCACACCAAATCGCTACATATAAAGTACAATGTATCTGGACACCTTTTGACAAGTCGCTATGTTAAAAGACAAAAACTGCATTTGTATTACAACTCACTAGGAAGAGTGACCCAGAAACTACTTTAGTTTTGACGAAAGATCGCATAAACCGCTCTTGTTTTAACCTCAAGAACCGACGGATATTCAAATCTTGGACAAAGCTTACACAAACAAGACATGGACATGGACATGAGAAAAGATGATATGAACTTTGGACCAAGACTTTTAATTTATTGACCAAATAAAAAGGATACTAAACCAAACAAAAAGGATACAAACTTGTTAAAACGGTTATACCACACTACTCAAAAAGATGTTTTTCGACCATACAAATAGATAAAACAGTTTCGAACAAGTAACAAAACCACAAAAGAATCATCAAAACACAAAAACCTTGGCTCTAGTACCATTTGTAGGATCGTTATATTTATTGTGTTGATGATTCGGGTGGTCTTGGATGATCAAAATACATGTTTTCCATATTTAGAGAAAGAAAGATAGAGAGGGTGTTCTTGCTAGAGACTTGGTTCACAAATGTGGAAGGTTAGATTATGAGAAGCGCCACCCCTTCCATGGATGGAAGGGGTATTTATAGTTACAGAATACACGACCTCCTATTGGCTCATGGATCGGTATCTGATGGGTAAAGACCCGTCCTTCCTCCATCAGACACACTAAGCTAAAACTAATCTAATAAACAAGAATAACGATATGTCTACGAGCTAACTTGTGCTAGTCTATAGTTGGGGTGACCGACACTTTAATATGGAATTTCCAATTCCTAACACTCAAAATCAAGGTCATCCTTATCATGGGTGGGTTTTCATCTACACTCATCAAATCCATTCCAAAACCTAGACCATCCTATTGTAAGCTCTTCTTTGTTTTTCAACATATCTAACCCGAGAAAGACCGATTCTTTCCTGCATCAAACTTAGCTAACAAATCATCTCTCTCCTTAGTCGCTTTCAATTTGACAATCTTACAATTTAATTTCCATTCGCTTAGTTTTAATCGATAATCTCGTTGTTCATATTTTTCGCCAAAGCCATTTCATTATTTTCACGTGTTATAATTTTGGCTTCCATAGACTCTAAGGTTATTTGATAACCGCTACCTCGCACCTAGCCTTAATACGCTTATCTCTTTCAATCACATAACTTTTAAAACTTTTGATAAAAGTCATGACAGTTTGAGCATACCTCGTAGATAGGGGTTGAGCTTGTTGAAGTAGCCATCATAGCAAGTAGAACATGACCATCTTCACTCTCTATGCTCCAATCAAAGCTTCCAAAACCATGTTTAGACTCCATAGCAAGATGTCCAGATTCCTCATCAAAAGTCGTGCTCAGCCTAACTCTTCCACGTAATCCTCCACGCCTACCATATACGGTTCATCATCAAACTCAAGACTCAGGTCAACCTCTAATAAATTCTCTTGAGCAACCAAAGCTTTTGTTTCGTAATAGGAATTTCTTTCAATTCTAGCTTTGGTTTCTCACCATCCTGCTTGCTTGATATTTAGCAAACCGCATACCCTTGTAAATGTCCATCTTTTGACAATTGAAGCACTCAATTTTGGATTTGTCAAAAGTTATTCCCTGCTTTGGCTTGAAGTCAATGCCTCTTCCTGCCTTCTTCATGAACTTCTTTATCCTTGCAAAGGATCATAGCAACTTGCCACTTGATATCAATTTCTTCAAGAGCATCCTCTTCAACTGAGAGATCTTCTTCATAAGTGGATGTGAGAAGCTTGTCGTGCAAAGAAAGAGCATACAACTTCATCCGAGTGGATGGTTGGTGGGGCTTCTTGAGCAAAGGGGGTAGTACAGAAACAAGATTTTGAGCAACAAGACTTTGAGTGGGAGAAGCAAGATTTTGATAGAAGTAACGCCTCTTTCGAGATGATAGAAAAGCAACACGTGAGATTTGGAACTAGTTTGGCCATTCATCTCATGCTCATACACCTTCAGATGATTATAGAGATCATCAAAGTCCATAACATCCAAACCTGGTTGTCCTCAGATCATTGTAGCTATCACATGCCATGTAACACCCCAACCCGACAAGGGTAGAAGTGTCACATTCTGGTGTCATATCAGAACATACAAATAAAATATTTACAAACGAAAACCTTAAAAATGAAGTATCAAATCATGTAAACAATGATTTACAAGGAAAATTACAAAACCCAAAATGTCTAAGATAAAATGAAATCTCAAAACAAAAACTCTTCAAAGTAAGTCCAAATAATAAGGTAACTAGGGTTGGTCCACTCAGATAATCCAACTCTCAGCCCATCAAAGCCCATCTTCAATTCTAAAACCCGCCGCAGAAAAGAAATGCGGCCGAGCTTAAAAGCCCAAAGGAATGATATAACAAAACGAAAGCTAAATAAAAGCGTAAACGAAATGAAACAAAGGAAACGCTAACAAGGTCGCAATAAAAGAGAACAATGAGTCAAGGAGGATCCTGCAGAACACACTTATACAGATATCCAAAGAACAAATAACAAGGAGAAAGAAGCAAAGCAAAGCATCGAAGACATACATACAAGCACATACAAACCATGCATACAAGTACTGAAGCATCAGCAAGCATAGGAGACATCGCATCCACACAACATATAAATGACATACAATCAATTTAGGAACTCATAAGACATACAAAACAAACAGAAATCTAAAGGCAAGCGGAAAAAATTAGTTAATAAGTGAGCATGGCAATTCACATGTGTCAAAACCCTTAGTTGAAAGCATAACCAGATTCATAACAATGAAGTACTAACAAGAATCAACACATGACAATCACACGTAATAAGTAGGAATACAAGATAAAGATATAATTAAATGAATTAAAGACATAACAGGCAACTAAACAAATTAACAAGCCGACGTCACAAGTCGAACCATTTACCCAATCAAACCGTAGCATAAACCGAAATGCAAACATGGCAGGTCAACAACAAGCAGATAAGGATACTATCGGATAATCATAGTCCTCAAAATTAACTGAACGAAGCATACATGATAAACAGACAAAAACTATCGATTACACATTAGCATGGTCACCAGACAATTCAGAGGGTCACATAACAGTGAGATCACATATCATCTGTTGAAAACATGTAACTCAGATAACCACATATTAATCACATCATAGCAGGATAATCAGTAGTCACATAAAATATGAATAGCATAATCAAATTCAATAAACATATAATAACCCAGTGCGTGAATGGAACGATAATCGGAATTAACGGAATGAGAGTGTGAAGATCAAAGCAATGGAATATATATATCTTGGTAGTAGAGTGAGTCATATAAGGTACATGAATATGGTGTGTTGGGGAATGTAGAAGGTACAATATAGGTATATCAAAAGTGTAAGGGTTGTCGAAATCTACCCGAGCCGGAACATATCATATCATATCATATCACAAGTAGCCATTGTATTCGGAGGGTGACCTCGGAATACCATACATAATAGGAGGAGACCTCAAGAATAAATGGAGTAGCTAGCTCCCGAATTGTGAAGACGCCATTGCATACCGACATCATTCACCATATAAACAAACGATCAAATCAAATCCTCGAACATATCATATCCGGATGCATCCATACGCCCCGGAACATATCATAGTATCCAAATCATATACATATAGTGAGCTCATAATCATATCATATCAAATGGGGACGGTGTATCATCACCATACACACCGGAGTCATGCCATTGGTGCATCAATGACACGGTCATGTTACCTTCATGACTAGGAACACATATTTGGCTCAGGTATCAAACTGAAGGGTCAAAGCATATTCATATCATAAGGGTTCATATCAAAGTTCATATAAGAGTTCATATCAAAGTTTCATATCGAAGTTTTCATATCAAAGGTTCATATAGTTTCATATCAAAGGGAGCATAGCAGAGTCATAGGGAAGCCCTAATAAAGAGGCTTAGAGTAAAGCATAACATATCAAGCTAGAATCGAAAGATGAATACGAATCATGAGAAACCTTAAGAGGTAAGGTCAGAATATCTGTACCTTATTCTGAGCAAATCACAACGAAAGTAAAAACCAAGAAAAGAAGGTCAATCCCGTCGTCCGGAACCTATACGAATTAGATAACGTTCTATGAGAAGCAGATTACTTGTTTAAGACGGCTTTCCATTTTTAGCAGGTTTCCACTTTTAGTAATCTTTCCATTTTAAGTACTTTCTATTTTAGGCAGCTTTCTATTTTTAGTAACTTTCTATAATTAGCAGGTTTCCATATTTAGTAACTTTAGTTACTTATCTCAAGTTAAATAATGGAAATGAGTGTTATCATGATTTAATGATCATTTATGACAAGTTGCATAAGTTTAGGGTTTAAAATGTCAATAATTCAAAGTATAGGGTTAAAAGTGTAAATATAGCAAGTTTACTCATTTTACTCATTTAATCCATTTAGTTAACATATTAACAAGTTATTCCAACAAGTTTCATAATTTACCAAATAGCCCTTAACTTTATTAAATCATGTAATATAAACCCTAGTTCTTGATTATGATTAACGATAGGTTTTAACATGTTTTGACTCGATTATCATACACTACATAACTCATTAATCAATATACATTTAAATCATGTCATCCCTTCCAAATTAACATATTGTACGCCCCATGTTCATATCAAAACAAGCCCGTAAATCGTTCGTTATCGATTCAATTTTACACATACGTATTCGCATAGTTTCACAAGCTCATTTAACCCTTAAACAAAACATACATATGTCGACATATAAAGAACCCAAAAATCAGTTTTTGAATGAATATAATCATGTCATATATCATTTGAATCATATACGTTAAGAGACATGTTTTTATGTAATCGATTCCTTCATTTTAGGTGACAACATATTCATCATTTTATGTGTTTCATTTTGATATTACAAGCCCTAGAAAAATTATATGCCACGAATTGAATAAGAAACAAAGAGGAAAAAGACTTGAGATGATGATACGTTACCCTAATAGCGTGTACGTGATAAAGAAACAAGAAACAAACAACCGCGATCAAAACAAAGCCTCCTTTGGCTTAAACAAACCCACGACCTAGATATATCACCCACGACCTTGCCTTGTTTTGCACCAAACACGATCAAAAAGCCCACCAATCAACCACACACGATCACTAGCTTCCTTGGAACACCTTGTTGTATGATTTTTGTATGAAAAATGATGAGAAATAAAGCCTAGCCGCCACTTGGAGAAAAGAAAGACTTAGGGTTTCTTTTGTGTGTTTTTGAATGAAATGGAAATGAGTAAATGAGGATAATTGAAATTGATAGGGAGAGTAAATGTGAGCATTAAGTGGCCGGCCATATGGGAGGAAAATAGGGCCAAATCTTTGACTTTCTAACTTATCTCTTTACCTTGAATGTAGTCTTCTTTCTAGTCTAGGTGAATTTGTGTACATATAATGTAATGTTATTAGTTACTTAGAGTTTAATCATTTATGTTCATTTAATTCATAACATAAGTTAATTACTTTCATACTGTGTGTATATTATTGATGAGATAGATTGTTATACGATGTTGACGTGTTTTCCGAGTTTGCATAATTTTTTTTTTAAGTTTGAGGGCAAAATTGTCATTTAACGTGTTTGATATTTTAGGGTTTTACATGCCATGTCGATGGCAGACTCCTTAAGAACTTGAGATTAGCATCTTCAACTGAAACTTGTGCTTTGTATAGCTCCAACATGCTGAGAAGGTTTTGAAATCATCATAAGCAAAGATCAAGGTTTTCTTTCTCCAACAAATGAATGTTTCAAACTGCCGCTCACAGATTTCTATGCATCTTTTGGAAGCATCATTACCTCCAAACCTTGTATCGAGAGCCCGTAGTTTCTTTGCATCTTTAGCATCATGGAACTTGAGAAGATGACCATCTGGAATGGCGGACAAGAGAATGTTAAGTGCCTTCTCTTGATTCCTTAATGTTGCCGGTAAGACCGCTTTAGGTGCTTTGGGTTGTCCAAGAACATCAATAGTTTCGAACTTCTTCATTACCATTGACAATTATATTCCACATGTGGTTGGTCCGTAATTGCAATGTAATGCCTCATCTTCATGCTCCATAGATCGATTCGCCTTCTTGATGACGTGTATCCTCATTGAGGTGATGGAAGGTGGTGGAACAACATCAGTCGACATCTTTAGGGTTTTGTTATTTAACTAGGTTTAAACTGTTTCTTCTTAGTCAGAGTTTCCACACAAGCTCTGATACCACTTGTTGGATCGATGTACTCTAACCAAACTAACATAAATAGCTTGTTAAGGGTTTAATAACCTCGGATAAATCTTAAGCTATTAACAATGAATCACTGAGTAATCTTTATCAAGTAAGCGTAATTTACTTAACAAAGCTAAGAAGAATATAACTTTATTAATAACTTTAAAACACTAAATATCGAACTCTCTAAAACTCTAATATTGATCGCACTTTAGGATTCTAAAACTTGTTATTCTAATACCAATCTAGGGGTCCTTTTATAGGCTCAAGGATAACCCTAAACGGTTTACAATTCTTATCCTTGTACGTCAAGTAAACAATACTTAGAAAGTTCTAGATAAACATTACTTTCTATCTTTAATCAAATACAGCCGACTTTAACTTTACAGTACTTTAATGAATAAGCAAGACTTTGACTTTTACTTAGCAAGATTACTTTGACTTCTTGCAAGACTTTGTCTTTCTCGAAGATTTTGTTAATCTTCAGCATTTTAACTCTTCATTACTTTAACATTCTGTATCCCAACATGGAGCATGTGAAGCTGATTCAGGAACAGTTTAAAGTGAAGAAGATGACTAAGGCTGAGCTAAAGAGAATCAAGAATGATGCCTTCCAACTGCTTAAAGACAGCTCAGAAAGTGCAATTGAAGTCGAATACCATCTCGACAACATTTCCCGAGCCATGTCAAACAATATCGATTGGCTCAATCCCGAAGCTAACATAGACTTCACAAGACAAAACAAAGCTCCCTACTACACAGACTCGACCAGACCTCTACCAACAATTGGCCGACCGGATCAACCTCAAATTCCATACCGTTAGTTCTTCAACAATGACCTCGAGTTTCTTCTACACGGTAACGATGTTACAAGGAAGTATGCTACGTCACTCACATTTCCTTTTCCAGCAGCAATCTATTCCAACAATCCAGCCATCGGGAAGAAGCCTCACATATGTTTGCTGCCAAAGTGGAAAAATATGACCTTGATGCGATGTATGGATTCATCATTGGCCCCGAACGTCAAGAATCTTCTACAAAAGTCGCCAGTTCAAAATCAAAGAAGGAAGTGTTTAGTGATAAAAGGATCATTACTATTAGCATGTTACTCTTCGTCAAAAAGGGACTACACATTCCTCAAGAACATTGTGGTCAAACGACAAGACAAAGAAGACTATGACTTCTGTGAAGCGGATTTTCCGAGACTGTCGCTAAATGACATTGAAGATATGTATCTCGCTAAGGTGCAAGGACGAATGCGACATTTATCCACAGCAGTCCAACGCAAATACATCAAGTCATTACTCATCTACATCAGAAGCATAGTGATCCAAGAACGTGTATAGGACATACAGCTTACCGTGGAATCGTATCAGACGCGTGTTAACCTTACTAAACCACAGCTAGACCTTCCCGATATAAACCAACTTCCTTAGTACACCATCATCAGCAAACCATTTGGAGTAGTCTACCGTAGTGAACTACACCGAAATTGCTTAATGGCGTGCAAAGAGCTTCATAAGTTTGGGGATCATACACTGAAGAAAGTCAGGGATGGTTTAGCTTATCGGTTAAAGGCGATACAAGAAAGGCATTGGGTCACCTAAGAGATGGAATTCGAGGGAGAGAAGGATGTGAAGAAGATCATCGCGGATTGATGAAAGGTTGTTCGAAGGGATCGCCTGTAACTTTGGAGAGTTTCATAGGTGGTCGTCCCAACATATCTCTCACAGGCTATCAACTCCCAGAACGCATTCCTGGAGTTATTGCTCGACTACCGGATTCTCCTGGTAACCCTTGATTTGTTTCATTATCTTATCATTTGGATGTGTGATTCTTTTTATATGACTATGGCTTGTGCACACATAACAAATGTACAACCCGTACTTGTAATGAAAGGACCACGTGGTACGCTTGATTGCCACAATCCTATAAAAGGAGCGAAGTTTACTTTTGAGTAAAAGTTATCAAAACTTTTACTTTTCAAAGTTTTGCTCAAAAGGACAAGTACTTCCCCTTATGCTTTTCAAAACCTCAAAAGTTAATATCACTTGTTGAGGGGGAGTATTTGATTAAAAACTTTGTTCACATTTGTTCTTCGTGGTAATCTTCCCACAAAACTCGAAATGGACATATTCGATATCAAATTTCGTCAAAAATAACATTTATATGCCATTTTTGAGGGGGAGAAAAATTATGTGATAAGAAATATGTTGTGAATTGCTAATGAATCGTTGTGCTACAGACTTAACCAATGAATTGACGAGATCTTAAATGTTAGTAACTCGAAAAGACTTGTCCGAGACGGGTAATAATTTCAAGCTAGTTCACTAGTAATGTAAACGTGTCTCGCAAGGACTTGTCCGAGTAGAATGTACCATTCGAGAAAACTTCAAAGTGTTAGGATTTAGTAAATCCAGCTATTAAAGTGTCGGTCACCTCAAGTATATGTAATCGTTAGAAAGCTCGTAGTCGTAGTTATTTAAGTTAAGTAGTATTTAGTTAAGTAACACCGTGGAGGACGGACGGTCTTTACCCACCGTATGCCCGATCCACACCCGTAGGTGGCGATTTATGTAAGACTATAAATACTCTCTACCTCCCAAGGTAGAGAGTGGAGCTCATAATAATACTTTCATTTTCTCTCACTAAGTTCCCAAACCTCTAACTCTTTCTCTCTAAAACCTAATAGTATACGCCTTGTGTGATCATGGTTTGATGTGTTTGTGAAATCCAATGTGTAACAATTGGTATCAAGAGCCATGGTTTGATCATCTCTCTTACATATCCTTGGATTTCTAGTGGTTTTATATGGTTTTTGGGTTTGAAAAAGTTTAGTGGTTTTTGCATCATTTGGATCATTTCTTGTGTTAAAGTTTGAATTTTGAGTGTACTTTTGTGTTTAGAATCATTGTAAGTGCTTGGGTTTTGATTTGGAAAGCTTGAATCACTGTGGTTGGGTTTGTTTTGGATTGAAAAGTGTGGTTTTGAAGTTTTTCAACTTAGCGACTTGAGTCTCGGAGTGCTTTTCTTCGTAGCGACTTGCTTTAGTAATTTCCAGCGAGTTGTAGTTTAAGTCGTAGAGACTTGATCTTAGAGACTTGTCTATTGAGACAAGCCGACAAACAGTACAAGCTAGTGGAGGTTCCACTTCGGCTAGCGACTTGGTTGGGTTAGCGACTTGTTTCTATTATTTCTAGCGACTTGGCTTTATAGTTCTTGGCGATTTGTTCTAGTAGCGACTTGTCTACTTAGCAATTTGGTGCAGTAGCGACTTGTGTTCAGCGACTTGATTCATAGCGACTTGTGATTAGCGAGTTGTTATTTAGCGACTTGTGTTTAGCAACTTGGTAGCGAGTTGTTCTTTAGCGACTTGTCTACCTAGCGATTTGGTGCTTTAGCGACTTGTGTCATAGCGACTTGTACTTAGCGACTTGTCTCAAGGGTTATAGCGACTTGGTAGATTTTTGTTTCTAATACGGTTTTCTCTTGATTTAGTAAAATCTCGTGAAAGAATCTATTTCCCGGTTTAATCATTGAGTTATAAAATCCCGTGAAATCTGTAAACATGTCTACCAACGTGCCTATAATCATCTCTATCAGAGCCGAGGACGCTCAAGCACCGGTTCAGACACTCGTCCACCCATGCTTGATGTAACCGACTATGACTCATGGGCTCAAAGAATCGATTGTATTGTCCGGGAAAGGAAAATGGAGTCAACATTCTCAAGTCAATTGATGAAGGACCTTATCGAGTTGAGACAACCAAGAGACATACTTGATATATCGCCGATGGCTCGGTGATATTAGGACCGGATAGACCTAAAATGTATGATGAACTCGATCGATAAGGAGAAGAAGAGATACGATGTCGATATCGTGGCTTCAAACATTATACTGTGGTCTTCCAAAAGACATTTACAAGTCGATCAATCACAACATCAAGCTAAGGCGTTTGGGACAATGTCAAGATGCTTCTCTCGGTTCAAAACTTACCAAGGAAGACAGAGAATCACAAATGTATGATGAATTTGAGCATTTTAAGATGAAACCGTAAGAAAGTGTTTATGAATATTACGTGAGATTCCACAAGCTTGTAAATGACATGAGGAACATCAAAATGACCATGCCAAATATTCACCGAACTCAAAGTTTGTGAACAACATGAATCCCGAATGGCACAAATTTGTCACCTCGTGAAGCTAACCAAAGGATTGAAGAACACCAACTATGAGCAATTGTATGCCTTCCTTCTTCGTAATGAGAGACATGCTATGTTTGAGCGAAGGATTCTTGAACAGCTCAAAACTAAACAGGAGAAACAAGTTCATCAAATGATTCAACACCTTTTACACAAATGTTGGAATTACCACCAAAGCTTCACAAGTCATACCCACGGAAATGGTAATTACAAACTCATCCCCGATCCAAGATATAAACCTCCGATGACTCAACACATTCATGGAAAACTTCATCAATCAACTGTCTCTCATGGTTAGTCAAAATATGAATTCCACCCCACACACCAACAATAACCTCATAACTGCATCCAATCCACACAATCAAGCTACTGTCAGAGATGGAAAGGTTTTGGTGCAACCAGTTCAAGGAAGGCAATATGAACAGGGAAGAGGTGGAGTAGGTGGAGGTTATGTGGCAAATCAGTATCGGGGAAGGAATGGTAATCAAGGACAAGCAAAGCCAATTAAGTGCTACAACTGTGGTGGTGATGGACACATAGCAAGGAACTGCACTTCTCCAAAACGCCCTCAAAATGCAGAGTACTTCAAAGACAAGATGTTACTTGTGCAAGCTCAGGATAATGGAGTTGTTTTGGATGAAGAGGAATTACTGTTTCTTGCTGAGGGTAATGCCAAGACATATGATGCAGATGTGGATGAGCACCAATTCGTGAGATAGGTCATAATCATCGAATGCCTTTCAAGTTGCGATCGTGATGCATACGACTCGACGTCGATGATGAACCCATCGCATGCACAATTTTCATGGCTAGCATTTCTCCAATGGTCTCTCCAAAGGTCTCATCATCACAACAAGCTGGTCCATCCAAAGAATCAATCATCTCGAGGTATTAAAACTATATGATGATGTTGATCGCCAAAGATACATGATAAAGTGCAATCACAGAAACTTGTGACTCGATATTGCTAATATGGGTAATAATAATATTGTCCCATATGATCAATATGTGATCCAAAGTGAGAATGTGATTGAACCAAGTGATATATCTTCGCAGTCAATGATGACTATGTTTTGATGAATACACCGCATGTGCCTCGATGATTCTGTTACCTCCGAATCGAATGCCTATAAAGAACAAGTTGCTATTTATGAACAACGTGCTAAGTTTGAGTTAACTACCCGTGAGCAGTGAAATGGATGACCAAATGCGCATAATTATTAGAAAAGTAATTTTAGAGAAGAAGTGTTAAAACAAGAGTTAAACTCCTTACAAGAAAAGCTTTTAAAATCATAGCAAAAGCAAGAGCTTCAAGAAAATGTTAAAGTGCTTAAACAAGAATTTAACGCTAAGGAATCAAAACTTTGAATGACTTTTCTAATCTAAAACTTTGAAAACAAGCTTGAAAATAAGTTGTACGTATAAGGAACACCATTCGATCGCTCACATGGTCACTAAGCATAGAGTTTTAAGCGATAAGCATAGTATTCCCATTATTAAGGAACCCAACCCCGAGTATGGTAAGAAAGCAAGAGAAGCTCGTAAGGTAATCTATGATGGCTATGAAATCCTTAAGCCTAGGCGAAACCTAGTCATACTGAGTGCACCGAGGAAGATAAGAAATTAGAAGAGGTTACTAGGAAGAAATTGGATGAAAACTTAAGAGCCCTCATGCATAGAAAACAACATCGCTTTAAAACACCCAACTATGCTAAGGATAATTGATTGCATTTAACAAGTTTAGACCTCAAACACAATGAATTTCGAACAAGTGTTCGGAAAAGGATATGGACATGAAAAAGTCGATGAGTTTGTTGAATGTAATCCCCATGTAGGAGAATGGTTCCCGCCATCAGATATCCCCCAATACACCAATGCATTTAGTTCCTAGATCTATTCCCACTAAGAGCAAGACCTTAATCAACAAGATGTTATTTATCGCTTATTTGTTGATTTTGAGAAAACATGTAAGATAAGGATCACTCCCATGGGATAATCAAGGGAAAGGGTTTTGAGCAAACTAAAGAATGCTATTTAACCGAGGTCATGCCTTTCTTTAAACAATTAAAAGGTCAATTTGAGAGTCTTAAAAAGGGATGGATTCGATATTAAAGAAATGGAAAAGGAATTTGATGCAATGATAGTTGAGGTCAATGACTATGAGCGAGAATTAAAATATAATGAGATTGAGAGGAAGAACTTGCATACCTTAAATGAGAATCGATTTCGAATGTATCACTCAAGATGTGTTTTACATCGCCATGAATTGTTCAATTAATGCATCTCAATTTCATGAATTATCTGTTGCTCGAAAGTCTCCCATGATCGTGTCATTGAGCTTGAGAAAACTAACTCTAAATTGCATGATAAAGTTGAACAGATGATCATGATAACCCGTGAAACAGCTTTTCTAAATTGAAGTTGAGCATCTTGCTTTGCAATTGAAATATCAACATCTAAAAGAAAATGTTAAAACCTCAAATATCAAGACATCCTTGGATGCTCCCGAATTTGATGCGCTTTTGAAATCAGCAAACGTGATGAATGATTCGAGCTCATTGTAACACGATCGTAAAAATGAGAACCCAAATTTCACAATTGAAGGGTGAAAAGAACAATGTGACGGCTCCCAAATGCCTCCTCCTTTAGATTCTCAAGTGTTCTCAAACTTTTCATCTTCAAAACTTGGTTAATGTTTTACAAAAGAAAATGAGAGTTTTCTAGAAGAAAATGAAAAGGTTAAACGACACTTTAAAGAGTTATATGATTCAATGAAAGTCACTCGTGACAAGAATAACGAAAAATAACTTCTTTACAAAAGGAAATTGAGAATCGAGGAGTCGTGAAAAAGGAAAATGCCACTTGTCTTCAATGAGAATGTTGCATCAAAGTCATCTGCAGACTCTAAATATATCGTGATCGTTAAATACATTCCTCCTCATCTTAGGAATAACGAACTTGTATTTCATAATTATCTTGCTCGCTTTAAGGATAGTCTTGAATGTCTCCGTGAGATTGTAGAAGAGGACTTCATAAATAAGCCACTTGATAGTGAAATTAGGTTTGCTTGCATTCGTGCCAAACGATCTCAAGAGATGTTAGAATGTTTAATAGCAACATGTCCTAAATCCTTAGGTGCGAAAGGTAAAGTTGTGATGCCTTGCTCGATGCCTAGTGATAAGTATGCAACTCATTCTATGCCCAAGACTAAGCAAGTAAACTCTAGAGTGCCTTCAAATAGTTCGATCCCCGCACTTCTAGTTCAGAATGCAAAAGTAGCAAAACCAACTAATGTTCCAATTCCTCTACAGAGTAAGAAGTGACACCAAAGCAAGCGGGTCAAAGCCTCAAGGCAACACAAAGAATGATAGGACCTTGCATGCTAGGAATGTTCAGTGGAAGAGAGAAGATCACCTTAGGGAGAATTTGAATAAAACGAATCGTGTTGATTCTAGTGTTAGCTCTAAGCGCATCGTAATTAATGCGATTCGCTACTTTTGGCAAAACATGTAATGATGATTGCGTGGTTTCGTTACTAATCTTGAATGTGGTGTGAATGATTTGATTAATGTGTTAAATGCCCCGTTAAGATAGTTAATGCAAAAATCATGCTAAGAAGGCTAGAAAGCAATGGCGGAAGAAGGTTAGAAAACATTGGAAACCCACAGAAGGAAATTTAGTAACATAGGTTATCAATGGATACCCATCGCCGCAAATTCAATCTTAATGAGATGTGGACTAAATTATCTAGATCAATGCCCATTAGGAAATGGATGCTCACCGGTAGAACTATTCCTTAAGAAGTGAACATACTTTGAATAGGTCTAATACGGACACTAGCACCGCATCTATCCCCGATGATTCCATTGTTTCTATTTCGATGTGGGTGTTCCAATCAATGTTACTAACCAAATGGAACCCATTCTCGCATGGGGATCCCAATTATCCGCTTATCCATTCTTGTCTGTGTTCAACCGCAGATCGCTCAAATCGCTCTGTGGTACCGGACTCAGTCGTTCCAAGCATATGACCGAGACCGGTCATGCTCATGAACTTCGTGAGTAAATTCATCGGGACCGTTAGATTCGGGAACGATCATTTGGTGCAATTATGGGTTATGGAGACTATGTTGTTGGTAAAAGTGTAATCTCCGTGGTATATTATGTTGAAGGTCTTGGTCATAACTTGTTCTCTGTTGGTCAATTTCGTGATTCCGATCTAGAAGTGGCTTTTAGAAAACATACTTGTTTCGTTAGAGAACTTGATGGTGTGGAATTGTTAAGAGGAACTCGTGGTTCAAATCTATACACCATCTCTATCGAAGACATGATGAAGTCTTCTCCAATCGCTTGTTGTCAAAGGCTTCAAAACAAAGTCATGGTTATGGCATCGCTGCCTCAATCACTTGAACTTCGACACCATTAACAATCTTTCCGTAAAGGACCTTGTAAGAGGCTTACCCCATTAAAGTATGAAAAGGATCACCTTTGTTTCGCATGTCAATTGGGAAAAGCAAGAAATATGCCCACAAACCCAAACCCACAAATTCTGTTATGGAAGTTCTACATACCATTCACATGGATTTATGTGGACCGATGAGAGTGCAAACTATTAATGGCAAGAAATATGTGTTAGTTGTGGTTGATGACTACTCCCGATTCACGTGGGTTAAGTTCTTGAGGACAAAGGATGAAACTCCAGATGTCATCATTAAACTCATTAAACAGCTGCAGGTTCGACTTAACAAGACTGTCAGAATCATCCAAACTGACAATGGAACTGAGTTTGTTAATAGAGAACTCAGTGAATTTTATGAAAGTGTTGGAATCAGTCCTCAAAGAAGTGTTCCACGAACTCCTCAATAGAACGGTGTAGTTGAAAGACGAAATCGAACTCTTGTGGAAGCCGCTAGAACAATGTTGATTTACTCAAAGGTTCCAACATTTCTATGGGTCAAGCCATTGCCATCGCATGCTACACTCAAAATCGGTCCCTAATTCACACAACTCATGGAAAACTCCATATGAACTTGTCCACAATCGAAAACCCGATCTATCATACCTTCGTGTGTTTGGTGCGTTATGTTACCCAACTAATGAGGGTCAAGATTTAGGCAAATTGAAAGCTAAAGGACATTGGAGTATTTGTAGGATATGCACCAAGCGTAAAAGGATACCGAATCTACAACAAGAGAACTCGAAATATCATGGAAACAATTCACGTTACGCTTGATGAGTCGACGGTCAAATGGCTCTGGACAATCCAGCCTCGACCCGCATTTCTAAATAGTCCCATTAGTTCTTCTCTTGTACCAAACTCCTCACCAAAGAACTCCATATGTACCCCTTTAGAAGATGAATTGAAGAAACTGCTTGATCCAATGTTTGATGAACACTATGAGCCAATTGCTAATGATCCGTCAAATCCATCAACAGAGGTTGCTCCTATACCGCCAATGAAGTTAACCTTCGCTTATGTCACTAAGTCAAGAAGCGCCTTCACGATCACCGGTCTCATCATCAATGCCTCAATCATCAAGTGTACACAATGGAAATGTTGTCAGCTTATGATGATGAAAATCCTTTGCTCCTCCGTAAGATGAACCCTTTGAAAACATATTTGCTCCTCGAATCATCATCCGAACCATCTTCATCGAGAAATCGACTCGCTACTGCTCCTCAACAACAACCACATGAACACCTTAGAAAATGGACACATGATCACCCATTGGACAACATCATTGGAAACCCTTCGTCCAAGATCCACTGTCAACAACTTGCAACCGATGCCTTATGGTGCTTCTTCAACTCGTACTCTAAGATCGAACCAAAAGACGTTAAACCGCTATGAATGAAGACAATGGTTCAATGCCATGCAAGAAGAAATTCATGAGTTTGATCGACTAGATGTATGGGAATTAGTACCGCTCCCGACGTGCTATGATCATTGCTCTAAAGTGGATCTTCAAAGTAAAACTTGATGAGCATGGTGATGTATTAAAGAACAAGGCTCGATTGGTTGCAAAAGGATACCGCCAAGAAGAGGGTATTGACTTTGAAGAATCATTTGCTCCAGCTTGCACGCATCGAGGCAATCGTAATCTTCCTGGCTAATGCCGCAAGTAAGAACATGGTTGTTCATCGATGGATGTAAAGACGGCTTTTCTTAATGGAGATCTTAAAGAAGTCGATACGCCGCCCAACCGGAAGGTTTTGTGAATCCGAGCATCCTACTCATGTCTATCGCTTGAAGAAGGCCCTTTACGGTTTGAAGCAAGCTCCAAGGGCATGGTATGATACGCTATCAAAGTTTCTTCTATCTACCGGATTCAACAAAGGAGCAGCTTGATCCAACATTGTTCACCGTAATGTCGTGCAAACATTTAATTCACGCTCAAATTTATGTTGATGATATTATTTTGCCTCGACCGACCCCAATGAATGTGACCGCTTTTCAAATGAAATGGGTTCCAAATTTCAAATGTCAATGATGGGACAAATGTCATTTTTCTTGGGATTACAAATTTCACAAAGTCCCGAGGCATCTTTATAAATCAATCTAAATATGCAAATGAGATTTTAAAGAAATTTGGATTTGATTCTTGTGACCGCTGACACTCCCATGATAGAGCGATTAAACCGGATGAGGACCACTGTGGATCATGGTAGACCAAACGAAATATCGTAGTATGATTGGATCCTCGATGTACCTCACACCAAGAGACCGTACATTCTTGTTCATTGCTTGCATGTGTGCTAGATATCGTGCTAAGCCTACCAAAAGCACCTTGAAGCGGTTAAACGGGTCTTTCGGTATCTCCAAGGAACCATCAATATGGGACTTTGGCACCAAGGACACCGGTATGTCACTAACAAACCTATGCAGATGCCGATCATGCAGATGTCAAGATACACGTCAAGCACGCCCGAGGTGCTCGCTTTTGGGTGATAAGCTTGTGAGTCGGTCGTCAAAGAAACAAATGAGTACTTCTATATCCTCTACAGAGGTTGAATACATAGCCATGTCATCTTGTTGTGCTCAAATCCTATGGATGAGATCCCAATTATCCGACTATGGCTTTGAATTCAACAAAATCCTCTCAGATCGTGATAATAAAAGTGCTATTGCTCTCTCATGCAACAACGCTCAACACTCAAGAGCAAAGCATATCGACATTCGACATCATTTCATCGTGGAGCAAGTGGAGAACGGTGTGGTGGAACTCTATTTTGTGAGGATCGAATACCATTAGCGTACATCTTCACCAAAGCTCTTCCTAGAGAACGTTTTGAGTTTATCCTTCCACGACTTGGTCTAAAGAGTCTACAACCGGAAACACTCAAACGTCTTCAAGAGGAAGACGAGGAGTAAAGGTCTTTCTTCATCCATCTCTTGTAAATAAATATTCAAAGAGCAAAATACAAAATTACAAAACCAACAAAAAAACAAATAGAAAAATATAAAATTTTCAAAATCCATAAAAGTTAGGAAATCTTGAAAAATTTCAAAAATATTGTTATTCTGTTCATGTTTTTCTTATTCGATATCATCTACGAACTTTGTGTTGACATTCAAAGAATGTCACGGGCTTTTAGATGTTCTTCGAAGGTACATAATTTGTTTAAAAAAAAAGTTGAGAGAATGTGAAACAATGGTTTATTGTCATTTCAGGCAGTAACCCGTTTTTCAAAGAAAGAACAGAGTCATACTTTATCTTAAATCTTCAAACCTCATGCTCTGATTCTAAAATACAAATGTTTCCTTTCAAATATTTTTCCTTCAAATGATTCTTCTGAAAAATATTTGTCATCTAATGAAAACAAAATTGCTTTGAAAATACTTTGACTCTACTTTTGAAAATCATCCGGCTTTTCATTTGTCAAAATCTCTATCCTTCAATCAACAACATATGTCATTGATTGAGGGGAGAATGATTTCAATCAAAAGAGTATTTTTCGAGAAAGGTCTACTCTTGAATAATCAAAAGAACAATGTTTTACAATATTGTATACAATTGATACAAGACCTTTGTTATAATTATGTTTTCAAAAGATACTCAAGCATGTTTAATCTTTGGAGTCTAAAGTCTCAAACTTGATCCTTATCGGTTAAATGTTTCTCATAATCAAGTCACATCTCCCTCAAAAGCTTTCAAAATCAATTTAATTACAGAGATCACAAATCTCAAATGATTTGAAAATTGTGATCGGGGAGAATTTGTGATTTAAATTGGATTTAAACCGATGATTCGATAAATGGTTTCACAAGTGTTTAGCAAGCTTTCCTCCCACATGTGCCAAACGATTTCAAATTTTCCATGCACATGTTGAGGGGAGCATCTTTTAAACCACAAAGAATTGAAACGTGATTGATTTGTCTCTAAGTGCAGTTCCTTCTAATATGTGCAAAACTCTTTCAAATCTCGAGGCACATATTGAGGGGAGCAAACTTATGAAAACCTCATCCTTCCCCAATATGCTTTATCTACTTGATTTGATCGTGGAAGTGATGTTGATATCTTTAGAAAATGGTAATCAAAGAAGTTAATCCTTCCTCTTGCCTCCGTGTGCCAAAACGATTTCAAATACATGATGCACATGTTGAGGGGAGCTTTTTTCTAAAAATATCAAAACAATTCAGTACAAAATGCTTTGATAATATATCACAAGTATCCGGATTGATTTTCAAATGGTTTTCAATTGGTTCCAATGGCGTATGAACAATACCAAATAGACCGACCAAATTTACTTTATGTATGGTGATATAAGGATGATAAGGTTAGGTATTTGTTCCCATGATCCGCCGTAACCGGAGGGATCTACCAGGACAATCCACTAGATAGTGTAGAAGTCCTTAGGTATGATGAAAAAGGAGAAAAGTGAGATATGGGAAGAGTGCGGATCGAGACAGAGCTAGTATCGAATAAACCCAACAAGGTTCTAGTTATGAAGTCTCGATAAGCATCAAGGGGTTGAAGAATGAAAAGAAATGAAACGAGAAAAGGGTGAAAAGAAATAGCCTCCAATAATTCAACCTTAGGCGTAAACCGGGTTCAATACATATGCTACCGGTGGTTACTAAGGTAACACGGTATTGAAGACAAGACGTCATGGACCCAAAGGACGACCGCACTAAACTTCCCAAGCTACTCAAGTTCCTCTTAAAAGGGCTTGTTTCATTCTCACGGGAACCCACATAATCTATCGACTTCTCTTAGAGATTGTTGATATTGAAGAAGGAGACCCCTCCCTAGTCTCCGATATATAGAAACCAAATGTGCACTATTGAGTCTAGAGCCACGAGATCATCAAATAAATCTCTTTAGGACACTATCAATGAAGACTCTCTATTTCACACAATGTGGAAAGAGATTATATTTTATGAGTCCTACGCATTATCCTTGTGGTATTGCTGTAACATCCGAGTGATATGTAAACATATTCACAATGACGATGGAAAACCTTCTAGAGCCAACATCAAACAAGCTCTTGGTAGGTGGCATGTGAGATCTATCCAATAGATCAACCATGTGACAACCGAATGTAAACAATGGGGCGATTCAAAATTATGAATCAATCTCGGTTCAGTTATGGATTGACGGATACCTTTGAAAACCGGTCGGTGTGCTTAAAATCTTTTCTCTAGCACATCAACCGTGTAATAATATTTCAAAACTAAAAGGTGTTTATGATTGATAATTGATTTTCCTTAAAACCTTCGTTGTATTGCAAAACAATTTATTAAGCAAGACTCGATTGTTTTTCAAATATCTTTTCATCAATCAATGAATCTCAAATTACCGGTTCACTCACTCCGTGTTGTCTTCTTTGAGATGTTCGGTTTGAGAACGGCTAGAGCAATGCGAAACCCCGTCAAGGAAATTCTTCGAATTATACCGATCACAGCAAGATTTGTATCGATCAACGGGAACCGTGGGTCGTGTACCTCAATTCAATGAAAGTGATCAAAGACACTTTCATGCGCTTTATTGCTAATCGTTGTATGCAGTACACCCGACGCTTGTAGTCGATCGTAATGGAGAGATCAATCCATAGCCGCATGCTCACACAACACATTCATTTCTAAAGAAATCATGATGAAGTGCATCAACGACTCGATATTTTCACTCCATGCTTCGCTACGCCGCAAATATCATGAATCAACTAAAGCTTCCGCTACTCGATAAGAAGAAATCATGATCCGTAATGTGAGCATGTCGGTCCAAAATGTCACAACATCACATAATACCAACACTACAAAGGAAGAGTCGAGATTTATGGTAGCCGATGATCTCAAAGTCGGCTCAAAACTCATTATCACGTGGATCGCTTAAAGACCTCCACTTGGATTATCCAAACATGCAAAATGAAGAATCAAAGACTACGAGCCATCGAGCAAAGAACATGAACAAGAATCCAAGAACAATCTTAATGTAATATATGTTTGTATTCAATGTAATTTGAGGTGACCTCCTTGGGGAGATTGTTAGGATTTAGTAAATCCAGTTATTAAAGTGTCGGTCACCTCAAGTATATGTAATCGTTAGAAAGCTCGTAGTCGTAGTTATTTAAAGTTAAGTAGTATTTAGTTATGTAACACCGTGGAGGACGGACGGGTCTTTACCCACTGTATGCCTGATCCACAGCCCGTAGGTGGCGTTTTATGTAAGACTATAAATACTCTCTACCTCCCAAGGTAGAGAGTTGGAGCTCATAATAAGATTTTCACTTTCTCTCACTAAGTTCCCAAACCTCTAACTCTTTCTCTCTCTAAAACCTAATAGTATACGCCTTGTGTGATCATGGTTTGATGTGTTTGTGAAATCCAATGTGTAACAAAAGGCTAGCTTAACATAACTTCTAACCAATTAGCTTAGCTCAATCCACGAGCCCGTTGACTATTCTATCACGATATCTAACACGCTACAAAGTTCCTAAACGTGAATGACCATCACTTCTAATAAAAACTATTAAGGCTAATAATCTCCCCTGGGGTGGTCATTCAAAAGATGCTCCACTTGATAAGATCTTTACTTTCCTTGAGCTTGAACTTTGCGTGTAGATATAGAATAGTCTTGATTCTTTGTTCCTTCATGCTTTGTGATCGCTAATGTGGTTGTCGCCGTTGTCAACTTCGTTGGTTAGGTGTCTCCACGCCTTTCTCCACCATGCTCACACTTCTATTTGTCTTTGGTTACCAATGATGTGGTTCTCGAGTCTTTAAACTTTGTAGATTCTTTGACATTGACGAAGAATCATCTTTAACTTTGAGTAGCCTTTGAGTTTGATGAGAAGTTTCATGTGTTGTTGGTATGAGCATGTGGAGAGTATGCACGATCAATCCGCCCCGAGCTTCCATAAGAAGAAAACATAAAACAAAGTTAGTAATAAGCGGATTCCGCACTTACAAGTTTGAATTCGAGGTGTTAACAAGATAGTGTGAAACACATCTCTAATTCTCACAGAGGCCGTTCTCGAACTGGAGTCCCACAAGTGAGATAACGCGATGTACGGAAATACACCTACAGCTCGGATGAGTCGAGGTACACCAAGCATCACCCCATGATCAGAGACCGCTTGAGATACACTAAGCGTAATCCACGGAGAGTTACCGGTGACCCGCCGTGGTCGCTTGATGTTGTCCCCGGCAGAGTTTCCATTCAATCATCAAGATCACAAATGTGAAACTTCTCATAAATGTTCGGCAGATTGCTAAGATCTGCGTGAGGACTCTATAATATATCACTTGTGCCTTATTGATGAAAGAAGCGATGTCATGTCAAGTGTTCCTATGAGATCTTTTGATGAATCTCGTGGCTCTAGACTCGATTAGTGCATTTTGGTTTTCCGAGTGAGACTAGGAGAGGGTCTCCTTCTTCAATACCAACAATCTTTAAGAGAAAGTCAATAGATTATGTAGGTTCCCAGTGAGAATGAAACAAACTTTTGAGAGGAATTGAGTGGCTAGAAGATTTAGTGCAAAGGCCATCGGGTCCATGACATCTTTGTCTTCAATACCAGTGTCATCTAGTGACAACCAAGAGCACATGTATTGAACCCGGTTTCTACCCTAAGGTCAATATGGAGGGCTATTTCTTTTCACCCTTTCTTTTGCTTTTCTTTTAATTCTTCAACCCTTCTTTCTCCTTTCTCACATTACTCCTTTTTCAATCATTCCTAAGGACTTCTAGTTCTAAACTATTTGTGATGTCCTTGGGTAGATCCGATGAGTGTGTAAATACTCATCATTTTTATACAAAATAAACCGCAAAATCATCTCGAAAATACTCGTAAACACATCTAAATGATCAAAATATCACAAATCAGTGTTTTATGTGTTTCAAATTCAAAATATCAAAATCGATGAAAACATATCAATTTTGCAAAATTGCGCTTCACCCCCAAGTTTCAAGAATTGTCAAAATAGTCCCCGAGCCATAATTTCAAAAGCAAAAGTCACCAAAGGTCCTTTTAAAATCAAAAGTTATCAAATTTAGTCCTTTGGTGGAAAATATCAAAAAGTTTGAGAAATTACAAGTTTGGTCCTTCAACTTTCAAAATTGGCAAAAATGGCCCCCGGAAAATTGCAAAATGGCAACATTGGTCCTTATACTTATTGAGATTGTCAATTATGGTCCCTTGAAGCAACTTTGCATGATTGGCAGTTTAGGTCCCTCCATTTTCAGAAATTACACTTTAAGTCCTTGGATAATTAATAAACTTTAAACCTTTTTGGACCTTGAGCTGTTTTGGACCCTTGTCACAAACCTAGCCCCCTGTCAAAATTCAATTGTGACCCCCCCTATTATAATATCTGGTCAAGCCAGTCAAACCATCCCCTTTCCCGTTTTTCCCTCCCCTTGTCTGCCCACCATCCCAGCCTCCATTGCAACCACCCCAGCTCACAATATCACCACCATGTCCCCCCAGCCTCCACCAAACTCCAAAGGCAATAAATGCCTCTTCCCCATTTCACTCTATCTCTCCCATTTGGCAGTTTAGAATTTTGGCGCCAAAAACATGTTTGAACGGTTGAGATTGTTTTAAGCCATCCAACGGCTAGAAATTGATGGGAAAGATTCAGAGATGAAAGAGAAAGACATTGGATTATAAAAAGCAGCATTTGGAAGCAAGTTAGAGAGTCTTCTAGTTTTAATTTTCTTTCTTAAGTCGCTTTTTATGTAAAAGTTTCAATTCGAGGTAAAACTTGTAACCTTTGTTAAATTGTATCAACTTTAAGTATTTGAATGTATTGAAACTGATTCCAAGTACTAATTTCAGTTTAATGTTATGATCTTCATTTTGTGTCCACTGTTGCATTTTTCCAAGTCTAAGTCTTATACATAAGCTTCAAGCATATCATTTCTCGTTCTAAATAGTTTTTACAAGCTTATAAAAGTTTTTATAAGCTCAAATTCCGCTTTTAAGCACATTTGGAACCGGTCAAAGAAAGTCAAACGGGTCAAACCGGCAATGGAAATGGTCAAAGGGATGATGCAAGGTCGGATGTGGGTTGATTTAGGACTAGTGGGTTGATTATGATAGGTTAGTGGTTCGGTTTCAGAATGGCAAGCCATTGTGGCTAGGGATATTTGTAAGTTCTAGTTCATTTCTTTGCATAACTGCTTTATTGGTTCACAATAGTTGTAACTTGTTTCAATAGTAATATTTAGGTTAATTAAAGTTGGTTTGATCATAAAATAAGTTGAATCGGTGTTTAGATCATTTTGATTCACAAATAGTTATTATAGGAGTGTTTGGTATTGCTGATTCAACTGAGTTCAAGGCCTGCTCAGTAGATAGACTTTGTTGGATTGAGTTAGTGTAGCATATTCTAGTTCATATCTGTCTTGCTTTTGTGTCTGAACTCCAAAAAAGTCAAAAACCATTTCATTTGAATCCAACAGGTTACTGTTGGATTTTTAAAAGAGCAAATCATTCATATTGTGTTTAAAAGTCATTAACAAAGATTGTAATAGCTTCATAACATCATTTAACTTCATTATCAGTCATTGAATTGGATTTAAAACTCAAAAAAGTCAAAGTTCTTAGCTGTTTCAAAAAGTCAAAATGTCAAAAAGTTGGATTTTTGCAGATCTTGCAGATTCTGCATAGGACTCATTAAAGGGTTTTAGGTTCTGATTTTTGGAATACAAGTAGTTCACTAGGTGGTTTCCAAGCTCTCATATCTGTTTTTGCTTTAAGCTCTTTGGATAAGCTTGTGCAGAGGCCCAAAGTAGGCCCCATCTGCCCTGCACCAAACTCAGTATCAGCTGAGTACTTTCTCAGCTTTTGTGCAAGCCTGCACAAGGCCTATATAAGCTTGTTAGAAGCCTGTCTTTTGGTCAGAGGTAGTCACCTAGGTCTAGTTGAGGTATCAATCATTGGTTTTTAGTTTAGAGCTTATTTGTGTGCTTATTCTTGGACTGCAAACTAGTACCCAAATCTGTTTTTAGCTTAATATCAATAACATCAAATCTGTGAAATATTGCTTATCAGTAGTTATAGCCTGTTGATTTTAAGTGCATTAGGGTATACTTAGCTTATTATAGCTTCTGTATCAGTGTGGTAGCTTTTGGAAGCTTTTGGCTCATTTTAGTGCTTATTTATAAGCATTTGTGAGAACAGTTGCTTATTTTTCCACATAACCTCCTGTTTTCTAATTTTCATAGCTTCTTAATATTATTTTAGAGTTTCTGAAATTTTCAGATTTTTATAAGTCGCTTTTGCTATTTTTCCTATTTTTAATTAGTTTTTTAATACTTTTTAAATAGCATTTAATACAAAAAATTAGAAAAAGGTTCAAAAAAATAAGTTTTCATTTTTCTTAGGCTTAGATAAATATAAAAAGTAAAAGAAGTAATTTTCCATATTTTTCATAGTTCATTTGGTAATTTTTAGTGATTTAATTAGTATTTAATAGTTTAAAAATCCTAGAAAATAGAAAAATAGTCACAAAAATACAAAAATAGTTTTAAAAAGTCTATTTTGATATTTTAGACTTTTCCAAGTGTTAATCTTATTTTTCTAGCCTAATTTCCTATTTTCTTGTATTTTAGGTAATTACTTATTAGTTAAAAATAGTTTTTAATTAGATAATTAGTTTTAAAATAATTTTATTTTTCTAAATATTTTCTTATATCATTAGGTTTATAAAACATCATTTTCATATTTTTAGGGTTAATATTGATTAAGTTTCACTTTTATTTTTGTACGTCACGAGATTTTAATTTAAACGACGTTGGTTTTAAACGCTCATCACTTTAAATATAGTGATAGCGTTTATTTAATAGATTTTATCTTTTAATTTTCTTTAATTTGCATTTAAGGCTTTTAATTTGTTGGATTTTCCTTAGTTATAATAATCACAAGATCCTTTTCATTCAAATTCCTCGATCACTAAACGCTGATTGATCCATTGCATAGCTCGCCGGGACATAACGACCCGGGAGACTCTATACTCCTCTCGATCTTAATTGCATTAGTGTTTGAGCGCTTTTAGTCTTTAGACTTGACTGCTTAGCATCGATCAAGATCCTCCGGCTCTGGCGGATCATAGGACCGATTTCTTATCCCTAGTCACCTTATAGCTCCATGATCGTCCTATTGTTGCCATAAAACCATTTTTCTTGAAAATCTCTCGAGTGTTTATGATAGAAAACTTGTTTGAAACACTCCGTGAGTTTTGTATTTTCGTAAACACCCCTTCACATGTGCTTATATGTTTTGATGTAAATCGCACATAAAGGGTAGAGTTCGTGACTTTTGAATTGATCGGCTTTAAATGAACTAGACCGATTTGAGACACGTTTACATCACTAGAGAACTAGCTTGAAATTATTACCCATCATGGTCAAGTCATAGAAAGTTTCTCGAGATGGTACATTTACTAACATTGATTCCCGTCAATTCATTGGTTCCGTTTGAGTCGAGCTCTTTTGAGATTCAAACAACGATCATTAAACCTTTTGATCACATTTTAATCATGTTTCTCCCCCTCAAAAATAGCATATCTATGATGTTTTTGAAACAAAATGATTAAAAGATATGTTTTTGGGAAAGCATTTGGAGAGAAACTGATTTAGCATGAATTTTGGAACAATTTTGGTTTTATACTCCCCCTTAACGAAAGCATATATTTTATACAGAAAATTTAGAATCAATTAAGGGTTTAGAGGGAGTTATCTTGGTACCAAATGTGAGAGAAGCCATTAATTTGAAGTCCGTGTTTGGTTTAGCACTTTCCTTTCTTTGAAGCGCGGGTCCTGACCTGATGTGTCCAGAAGCCATTAATTTGAAGTCCGTGTTTCGTACTGAAGTATACGAAAGCCATTATGGAAATTTTGAGAAACGACATGTTTTGGAAAACATTTAAAGAACTCTCGCTCAAGCATCTGTACATGCCCGTATCATTGTTGAATGACATTTTTAGAAACGTACAGAATATTGATTATACGAGAGACATGTCGTGAGAAGAATATTTTTGGATTTTCGAAATTCTATTGTTTTTGTATTTTTGAAAGTTTTATATTTTTATATTTTGTTTTTGTTGGTTTTTCAGATTTTGTATTTGGTTTTTTTTTTGAAAAGATATTTACAAAGAAGATTTGAAGAAAGAAAATTGAAGTTTAGACAAGTAAAAGTGGAGTTAAGAGTGGAAGTAGAAAAGGATTTCCACATGCGATATTGGCATAAAGTTCTTCTTTACCACATGGGGTGTATGAACCTTCAACACTTTTACAAGTACCTGCATCCACAGAAGAAGAATTTTCACAAATAACAGTGTTAGAAGTATATGTTTCCTCACGGAGAGGGTGATCACTATCAACGGTTGTAGTGGTTTTTACTTCATAATCTTGATGAGTTTCACTATTATCTGTGTTGGTGCAAGTATCAAAAATCTTTCCTGTGGGAATCCATCTAAGACCTACTTTGTATAAAACTTTTCCCGTGGGAATCCACCTAAGGCAAGATTTAGGAGTTGTTTTCTTTTCAGATGCAACGGAAGACTCATTTTTAGAAAAACTACGTCCTGAAGAGATCCACCTTTTAGGTTTCTTATCCATATTCATCTTGTTAATGGGTTTGTTTCTGTTTGGTGTCTTAGTGGATTGAACCTTAGCATGTGATTTTACTTTCTTGAGATATTGTGCAAGACATGCATCATGATTAGTGAAAAGACACATTTTGACATGTAGGATGTATAAATTCAACATTCTTGTTTAAAACAAAGAACTTTAACTTTGTCACTACAGTCATTTGGAAAGTTTTTCTTGTTCGAAAAAGAGTCAGATTTTCTAGTGTTGTTTTCTACGTGCATAGTATTTTCTTTTGCGCAACTACTCTTAGATGCAAGCCAATCCCTAGTCTTATGTTAAGTGTTCCTAGGTAATGGTTTACTACTACTAGCAGTGCCTTGAAATCCTGTAGAATTCATTACCTTAGATGTTGCACCTAGAATTCCATCTTTTCGAGTCTGTGCCTTTTTCCTAGCTTCTTCTAGATAGTGATTGTGGACCATGTCGTTAGAACCGACAGATTCTTTAACTGGATTTTTGGTCACATTCCGTGTACTATTCTTAGAAATGCCAGGTGTAACCACTTTTGGTTTTTCAATAACCTTTTTTTCTTTTTCAAAACCGTTGATCATTCTCTTTTCAATAGGCAAAGTCTGTGGAGTGACTATTTTTGACAAATCATTTTTCTTATTGACTTTTGGAGGAGGCTGAGAAATAGACATTTTTGGTTTGAAACCGTTTTGGAACATTTGCTTTCTCCTCACCAATGGTTTTGCAAACTTAGTATCCACATCCTTTCCTTTTGACTTCCCACCGAGCTCTCAAAAGATCATTTTGCTCTTTCATGTCCTTGTAGGCACGCCATATGACGCTTTGTCATACTTGCATTCCTCGGTTTTTCGATCAAGTTGTTTAAAATAGGACAAGTTTTCTTTTCAAGTTTTTCAAGAGCTTTTTCATATTTTGAAACAATTATGAAGTCTCGATCGAGTCTTTCATGATCTTCAATGAATATGTTTGTAAAATAATGGACATGATATCAGTAGTTATAACATCTTCGAAGAGAGAATCATTTAAATTTTCCAAAACTTTGATGTGTTCAACATTTTCATTAGCTTGCTTTACCAGGGATTTGTGGTCCTTGACAAAGTCAATTGTTTCTTTCAAAAATGCTTGTTCAAAATGAATAACCCTTGCATTGATGGCATTCAGTTGAGGGGCAATTTGAGTTTCAAAAAACTTTTTCGTTTCGTCATCATGACGAGTAAACCAGATGTTAGTAGTAATATTGGTTTTAGTTTTAACAGTCTCTTGAAGATCTGCAATTCTAGTTTTCACATTTTCTAAAATACTTCTCGCATCACTTGTGTTAAAAGGATTGTTTGAAGACATTTGTTCAATGTTTGAAAGAGAATTTGAGACGAAAACTGGTTTTGAAACTGGTTTTGAAACTTGTTTTGGAACTGGTGTTGACACACTGTTTGAAACACTGGGTGTGACGAAAAACTTTGACTTTTCTTTTTGTGACACAAAAGTAATTCCATTAATTTTGTTCCATTTGTTGTAATCAATTGGTTTAAGATCTGGATTCTTTTGTTTCATTTTTGATCTACTCTCATCAGATAGTTGTAACGTTTCAAGAGAATCATGAATAATAATGGGTTCATGTAAAGCTTTCCCATTGTTTAACACATTCTAAGGTTTCTGAGCTTTTTTGAGGAACGGAGAAGGTTGATTACTAAGTGACATTCTATTATTAGTATGAAAACGCAGATTTACTTAATTAGAAAGCATCTTGATTGTTTGAGCAGAGTGACCCGTTTTAAGAAGCAAATTTTCCAAAGTTTGGATTTTTTTCATTTTTATCAAGAATTTCATCAAGAAGAGAATCTTCTCGTTTTGAAAAATCAGTAATCAACTGCTTCTTCTCTTTTTCAATATCAGAAAACATTGTTTGTTGTTTAGAAAGTTGGTCATTTAGATCAGAAATTTCATTTTTTAAAGATTTTATTTTCAAGTTCAAATTCACATCTAGTGTGTTATGCTTGATTTGCAATTCTTTTTCTCTTAAAACAGAATCTCGATAACCAATTTCTAATTCTGACTCTTTGTTTTTGTGAAATTCAAAAGCTTTTGCGTTCACCTTGTAACTATCAAGCTCAACGGTCAATTTAGCATTCGCGGCCTTAACTTCGCGACTGACCTTTTGGACTTTCTCAATCTCAATACCACAATTATTAATTAATGTTTCAAAGTAAGCACGTGTTTCCTCATCATTAGCACCATTCTGTGCAACTTGACCTCCATTAGGATCCATATATGGAGTTTCATAGTTAACATTGCTATTAACTTGCTCCCCCACATATGTGTCATAATTAGGTTCCGGAGACACAGACTATGGCTTCTCATGAGTAAACGAATTAGCAATATTACTATAATTTGGTACCTCATTGAGTGGATCTGTGTCGTAGACAGGAGGTGTATCAAAAGTACCGCATGATATCGTGTCCTGCTGGTTGACTTTATGACTGGAGTTTGCAATTATGTTGGCTAGATGTGCCACTCCTGCATCCGTGAAGGCGTATTCCTCAGCAGTCAACTGTATTCCCGACTCTTCTTTATGTGCTAACATCAACATGTACTGAACCTTTTCTTGAATTGTCATTGCTTTGACACTGCATTCTTTATCAAAATGGCATGAATCTTTGCTTTGAGGTTCGGAGGTAGCATTTTGAACCGAAGTCATGAAACAATTATTCCCCATAGATTCCTTATCCTCTGTTTCACTATAATCACTGTTATCACTACTGTGGAGATATTCAGGTGCATCTGGCTTAGATTCAAACAATGCTTTAGCACTTCGTGCCTGTTCAGTCAACGGCTTGGGCTTCATATGCTCAACGAATGAAATTGGAAATCTCAAGTCAAGATATCTTAAGTGATCTGGAAGCTCATTTTCTTCAACCTCTTGCTCATTATCAGTTGACGTTTTCTCATTTTCAGTCAAATTTTCTTCAGTCTCGGACACCGTCTTTTCAGTCTTAGGATATGGAGCAAAAAATTGAACAATAGAGTCCATATCGATTGATGGTATGAAGTTGTTGAGAAAAGACATGGTGAACGTGTGAAATGAATACGGATCTTGTAGACGATAAAGAAGTGATTTTTGTTGTCGAATCGAGTTATCCAATAACTAGCACGGTAGTTATATCCATCTAACCCGAAAAAATTCAATCCAAGTTAATAATTAATCTCGGATCAATGATGCTCAATTAAACCCGTTGTCAAAAGATGCTTTTGCGAATATACTTGACAAGTATGTAGGCCAACTATTACTTTTAATACCAAATAGGATTAAATCAGACCAAGTAATAATCCACGGAGGCAAAAATTTCGTCCCTTAGAATTTGTAGTAGCCCAGTTCGTTTCTACTAACTACAAAGCCCAAATCCAATGTAAAGCTGCTACAATCCAACTCAAGTTAACCCTACACTTAGGACTATATAACCCCACTTATAATATCACTTACCCTAATTTAACTCACAAAAACCTAATCTCTCTCAAAAAACGCAGTCACCAAAAACTTCTCACCCTACTCCAAACTAAACGCAGCCACTCTCAATCTTTCTAATCTCTCAAACTAAACTAATTAACCATTCGTCCTTGTGAATCACAGGTTGAGGTCAGATTGAAACAAAGGTAGGTTTGATATCATTTTGATCTTGTTCGAAGGTCTGGTACAGATGTAGCTTGTGGTTTGTTTGTTAATTGATGGCGAAGAAGTTAGGTTAGATTGGATTTGGTTTGTGATAAGAGGTGTCGGTTTTGATGTTGGATTGTGTAGATCTTCTGAATCTGGTCTTGTTTTTATTTAAGGAGAGTCATTTATTTTTGATGTTACTCTAAACTTTATTTCGTTACTTCCTCTTCTCAATTGTTATTCGTAAACTTTTGGTGAAACCTTGATCTTAAAAATTGTTACGCGTAACTTTCTTTGAAAAAGGCTTATGCGTAAAACAACTGTTGTTACACGAAAACTCTTGTTATGCGTAAAACCTTAAGCGTAAACACCTTACGCGTAAACACTCTTACGCGTAGCAACTTTTTATAGTCGAAAACAACCCTTATGCGTAAGCAACCTTACGAGTAAGGTTTAGGCGTAAAAAAACGTACGAGATACTTTCCAAGTAAATCGTAATAGATATGAAGATAGTCGTAATGTCTTAGGCGTAAAAATTTAGTCTTACGCGTAAATCTGAATCCTTACGCGTAAAAAGAGGGTTTTGACTTTTTCGTTGACTTTTTTACGACCAAGTTTTTCAGGCAGGGTTTCCGTCACAGATTTCTGACCAGTTTTTTCACCACACTTTTGACCACAAGAACCGGAAAAATGAGACAAAGAGAGAGGATTTATTGGACTTTCTTTTGGACAAAAAGTCGATTGGACTTTTTAGGACAAAAAAACTGTTTGGACACAAGAAAGCATATTTTGGAGTTTGGACAGAAAATAAAGAGAAGGACTGTTTTTACTTTAACAACTGTTTGGACACGAAACTGTTTTGGTAAGCAGTAAATTTTCTAGATGGAAAACAGATATTAAAAGTACCAAAAAAAATTTCTTGACACGTTTTTAACCAGAACAGTAAGCAAATATAAGCAAAAACAAGTGCTGACCAAATATTAACGACGTGAGTTTTAACAATAAAGACAAGATTTTTGACAACAAAAACACTTTTGAACCATCTTTAGGCTCTTGATACCACTTGTAAATCCCCTTTTATCACGTATACCTTATCACACGAATACCAAGCAAACCACGAAGAACACGTTACACAAACAGTTATGCGTAAATAAGAAGCAAGAAAGATTAAGATAAGAACTTGGTGACTTGAATATGAATTCGTATTTTAGAGAGACAAAGAGTAGAAGATGAAAACAATATTCATATGAAAACAAACACACACACACACACTCAAGCACACCCCTCAAATGAGACTTTGAGAGGTTTATATAGTACAAGTAGAAGATGCCCTAATGGGCTTGGCATGGGCTCGATTGGATTGGATTGGACATGGATTGATATAAGCCTAGATTAACATAACTTCTAACCAATTAGCTTAGCTCAATCCACGAGCCCGTTGACTATTCTATCACGATATCTAACACGCGTTACAAAGTTCCTAAACGTGAATGACCATCACTTCTAATAAAAACTATTAAGGCTAACAGCTGTTAACACTCTCGAAGTTCAAACTTGTAAGCGCTGGATTATTTCTAACCCAAGTTTTATGTTTTCTTCTTATGGATGCTTGCGGGTGGAAAAGATCGTGCAGATTCTCCACATGCTCATACCCACAATATCACTAATTGAAGTTCTCTCAAAAGGCAACACAAAGTCAGAATGATTCTTCGTTAAAGTCAAAGAATCTACAAAGTTTAAAGACTAAGAGAACTACATCAGTACTGATATCCAACGTTAAAGAGCGCATGAGTATGTTGGAGAAAGACATGGAGACACTGGAGCAATGAAGCGGACCTGATGCAGATAACCACAACATACTATCACTTCCATCACAAAGAACAAAGATCAAAGAACAAAGAAAATGATGACGGCAATGCAAAATACTTCAAAGGAAACAATTTCCCTACACTGGGGAGATTGTTCGAATCAAGGCACTTCTGCTCACAAGAAAGAAGAATGTCAGAAGATGTCAAAGCTACTATTACATCAGCACCTACAACATTTAAAGATCAAATCATCAATCACTAACACTTAGGGGGAGATTGTTGGAATCACTCCTAAACTAGAATTCAAGTGTTAGTAATTAATATGTAATAGTTAGCTTAATTATGGCTTTTATGTTAGTAATCAAGGCTAGGCTCATGTAGAAAGCCCATGAGACTATGCCAAAGCCCAATAAGGAAAGGATGGGAACTTGGTGTGTTACCCTAGTTCCCTCCTATAAATAATCTTGTAAACTCCCATTTGGGAGTTGGTTGTTCACATTTACATTTATCCTAAGCATAAACCTTTCTCTCATATCTTACGCATAAGTGTGTGTGTTCATCCGATCCATTCCCTTATCTCATTTCTTATATTGATGCTTGTGTTACTAATATGGGAACCTAACAATGTTTTAATGAAATTATAAAAACTTTTTAGTTTTTTTTTTACCCAATGGCTTTTTCTTTTAAAATTTGGTTTAGTTGAGATATTTTATTTTCAAGCTTAGGCATAGAGGTTAAAAGATGGAAAGGTCAGATGGGTTGGATAACCGGTCGAAGAAGGTTTGGGTTGGAATGGGTAATTTTTATATCAATAAATCAATGTGTTAAAGTTGAATATAGGGGGGTTCTTGGTGTTCTGGTCGTACGAGAATATGATACATGCACGTTTAGTATCGGATCTCAATAAAGAACTCCAAAATGTGAGAACTTGATTGATTTAGTATCGGGATGCAGCTCCATCGAGTGAACCTCAATCACACTATCATGTACGAGGTTTAAAGATTCTTTTATCAATGCATAAATAAAAATATATATGATGATTACAACAATGAGATCCTCATCAGTTCATATTCATTTTCATGATCTATAAAATTTCACTGTTGGTATAAAGATTCTTTCATTTTAGATGTTGTAGATTGCTTTGATATGATAAGGTATCTCAATTTTCACTATTGGTTTAAAATTTCAAAGATTAACATTGTCAAAGTAATTGTTATATTCACAAACAAACATGCGAACCCTATTGCTACATATGTTCAAGAGGGTGTTACTTTGCTATAAATGTCTATGCGTAATTGTAGCTTTTAGGTAAACACATGTAACTCATCTTATTAGATGTTCGACTAATGACGAACATATTCAAATGATTAGTGAAAAATGTTTCCTAAAACAAATTTCTTACGCTGTCATTTGAGGAATATGATTTAAAGTATATAAATAGTTAACATATATTATTTTAGAGATGTAGAACATCATGTAGCACGTTAGACTAATTTAGAGATGTAGAATTTGTCATGTAGCAATTTAGACTAATTTAGAGATATAGAATTCGTCATGTAGCAATTTAGACTAATTTAGAGATGTAGAATTCATCATGTAGCAACTTATAATTTATAAAATTAATTAGTATTAACTATCACAACGGGTGAACTTTGATACGAGTCGGTCTATTGTGAGTGACATAAATAAATTCATGAGAACCATGATAATTCTTTTTAAGCATTTTGCTCTCAATACTATCTACCGGTTGAAGAAGACAATCAATACATTTATTATTTTAATACTTACAAACCAAACTGTTTATCGTGTTATTGACATCTTGCTGTCTTTTTTAAGATTTTTTTTTGTGCGCAACCAATTTTAAGTTGGTTGGTGAGTTTACTAAAATGATCAACATTAGTGATAACACAATGTTTTTTGACAACTACTGAAAAGCCTTTTTATTAACTCACCAATCAACCTATAATTTGTTGGAAATACATTATAGGATGGTTGGGTCGGTCTTTATTTTTTGAAAGTCATAAGCTATTTATTTGAGTAAAGATAAATAGATTTTCATTAATAATAGGTATAGTTAGGTAATCAGTTTTATATCACCATATATAAAATGAGTAGTACTACTTTCTAAATATTTTTGTATGATCATTTATTGTGTATTTTTATGAACTATAACATAGGGAACTATCATTAAGCTATCGTATATTATATGGTCTATTTAAGATTGCTTATTAGACTAACTACTTTTATTGTCTTCTTAGGATTGCTTATGAAACTTCTTATAGAGACTATATAGGATTGCTTTTTTAGAATAGATATTTTTTAGAGGTTGTTTGGGATTTCTTATAGAAACTGCTTATTGGGGTTGTCTCACATTACTTATTAGAATAATTGCTTATATGGGTTGTATTAGATTGCTTATTAAATTAATTACATTTTGGGTGCTATTTCAGATTTCTTATTGAAACTTTTTATCGGGTGTATATTGTATTGCTTATTGGAATAACCACTTCCTTGCATTACTTATTAGAATATAAGCGTAAGATATTAAACTATAATGAAATGGGTTGTAGGAGATGGTAAACACCTAAAATGAAACGGGTTGTAGGAGTGATAGAGTGTCGGCACAGTTGTATAAGCCGGGTACCACAGCAGAGGGTGAACAAGTTAATAAAGTTGTTGATGAGATTCAGGCGTTCTTGGATTACAGGTAAAATTTTGAACTCGAATCTGATGTCAACTCGATATCAGTATCTTTTACCATGACAATCAACAAAAGCCAAGGGCAATCGCATTCTAAACTTGGTTTGTACTTGCCCCGTCGTGTTTTCACACATGGACAACTGTACGTTGCCGTATCAAGAGTAATCTCTCCAAAACCACAACAAATGTCGTGTATAAAGAAGTACTTGAAGGTCTTTGAACGAGGTTCATGTTGTATCATGTATGTATCATTGGTTTAATCACGTTATATTATACTATGGTTCATTATTTTTAATGTTACAAGGTTTGTTAGCAACTCAATTGATCATTAAAATCACACATCATTTCATGTTCGAGTCAATCTATTTTAGATTGGCAACGCGATGGTTGTAAATTGATTGTGACTCGCACATATTTTAAATTTAACACATTTACGTTATTAATTTTATTATCATCTCATTTATCTATTTCTTTAAAAAATAACCCGGTGTCAACGGGTCTCTAAGCTAGTACAATTGATACACATACCATTGATAGCTCTAACACCATGTAGAAATCAGATGGAATACTGAAAATTTAATGATCAGATTCAATTAACTAAATAGAGTACAAAGACATTAAATAGAAAATTAAAACCTAACCCTAAGTGCAAGACGTGCCTAAACAAGTAGGTCGGGCCTATAGACCTTAACTAACACAGCTCTTTTCACACTTCATCCCGATCACCACCTGAAAAGGAAACACCAAGCAACTAGAAGATGCATATTTTGATAAAGTAAAATCAATCAACATTAACTCAAAACTGCTAAAGATAAACCAAAAACTCTTTAGTATCGATAAAAATGGTTCTGGTGGGACGAGGATCAGCACAAAGAATCCATACACAGTGTTAGAGACATCAATCTTTAACACCTTTATAGAAGCATTTACAAATGAATCAAAAAGCGTTAACTTGAAACTATCTACACCGGCTAAGCCATTCAGCTTATGTTATGAAGCTCCGATGTGGGGCCAAAGGTGTCGCAGTTTGATCTTCTCATGGAGAATGATGTGATTTGGCACGTTTTCAGGAAGAATTCAATGGTGAGGATTGTGGAGGAGGGTGTGGTTTTATGGTTCTTAGCCGTTGTTGATGGTGGTGATCGCTCAACTTCATCGATGGTGATTGGTGGACATCAACTGGAAGATAACTTGTTGCAATTTGATCTAGGGAAAAAAAGGTTGGCATTTAGTTCTTACCTTTTGCAGCATAAGACAATGTGTGCTAATTTCAATTTTGGCACTGATACTATAATTAAAAGTGTTTCACTAGCTTGTTTTTCTTTAATCCTAGATTATAGCTATATATACCAATAGTGTATTTCTGTTTCAACTTATATCTAATTATGCACGTAGTATTATCACAACAAAAAATGATGGACCTAGCAAAGAAGCTTTTCTTAACGACAAAAAAACCATTGACCTAGACTTGAGAGCGTTGAATTTTTACAAATAGTTTCCCGAGGACACGTCCTCGGAAACAATATGGTCAAATTTGACTTCTTTTACCAAATGTTATTCAATGAGTTTTTTGTGTGGTGAAATTTCCCGCCAAAGTTTTCCTGGGGACATGTCCTCGGAGAAATGTCTGACCAAAACTTTGACATTGATTAGTGGTAATTACCATAATTAGCAGTAATTAATTGATGTGGGTGACGTGTCACTAAGTTTTCCCGAGGATATGTCCTTTGGGATCTATTTTAGAATCCTGCCAATTACTTACTTTATCCCACCAACGCCACAACCCAACAAAATAGAGGTTTTGCCTAGGACATGTCCTTAGAAAGAGTTGACAAAAATTTTGACATTGTTTAGCTGTAATTACCCGTGACTATATCTCGGTGGTGTTAAACCATAGAGTCAGGCCAAGATAAAATACGGTAACAAAAATAACTTCTTTTTTTAGTATTTAAGTTTAATATAATAATTGTTATATTGTCAAAAGGAACGATGTTAAACCAATGTCATGCCACTTGTCATTTGCGAAGTTTTAGGTGGTTTATTTTTGAAGTTTTAAGTGGTTTGGAAGCTTTCAAAACTACTATTAATTTTTGTTATGCTGTCAAAAACGAGCTTAATTCGTCTATTGTTGTTGCTCTATGTTGCGCGGTGTTAAAGCAACAAAGAAGTAAAACAAATACAAATTACACTACAAATCAAAAAATGTTCAAACATTAAAGCGTACGAATTACATTAGAGATCGATAAAAGTTAAACATTAAAGCGTACGAATTATATTAAAAATTGATAAAAGTTTAAACATTAAAGCATATGATTTACTCCAAACCAAGTTTTTCCATGTAATTATAAAGGTTATGAAATAGTGCAGTTGAATAAAGTGTGTGGTTTTCGGGACGCATATAAATTTCTATTGTTGCATCGAGTACCTTTATCTTTCCAGTCAATAACTTGCAGCTTGAGCACTCTGCATTTCCAAGACTTGATGTTGAAAGTCCTGCAGAATAAGTTGGAGGTGTTGAAGGTCATGCAGAATAACTTAGAGGTATTGAAGCTCCATGAGAATCGGCCAGTAGAAGGAGTCTTTCTTCATTCCATAAAAAAAAAACTTACATCTATAGTCGGTTGAACGAGGCTGTTAAAAAGTAAAGAAAAGTGTTTTTAACAACTAACCAAATTATTTATATATTACACAAATAAAAAACATGTAATTATTCACCTTAGATAAAGAACATTCATTTTATAGTTTACCACGTGTGAGAGTTTGATGCGATTCTCGCATAACTACATTTTCTCATCCACACGGACACACAAAAGCTTCATATGGCACTATCTTCATAATGACAGTGTGTATGTTGATGGTTGTAATGATAAGAGTCTGCAATGTGTTGGTGGTTGTGAGGATAAGAGAGTAATGTGTTTGTGAGGATAAAAGCAGATATGCCTTTATGGTAAAAAAAATAAAGCTTTTGGCGGGAAATTTTGACGCCAAAATTGTGAGGATAGGAGTGAACTAGGTTTTGGTGTACATAAAGTGGTGGGAACTTTTGGCGCCAAATTTTTTGTATAACAATATCATGTATATTGATATCATCTTGATTTATCCGTTTAACATCTCATATATAATGATATCATCTTGACTCATCCATTTAACATCACATGTACAATGATATCATCTCGACTCATCCGTTTAACATCTCATGTAAAACGATATCATCATAACTCATCCGTTTAACATCTCATGTATAATGATATTATCTCAACTCATCTGTTGAACATCTCATGTATAAAGATATCATCTTGACTCATCCATTTAACATGTCTTGTATAATGATATCAGGGTTCTGTATATGATCAATGGAAAGATGTACTATCTGACAAACGATCAACTCAATGCTCACATGGAGAAAGAGGAAGCAATGAAGAAGGCTTTTGAAGAAGCAAAGTGCTTGCATAGATAAAGACTGAAGTGATTAAGATTGTTCAAGAAGATGCTGAGAAACTTGGAATAGATCCAAAGAAAGTCATCAGTGACAAAGATGGGAAAAGTTCAAAAAGGCTCATGATGCAGAAATTGAAGCTCTCAAGAAAGAGCACACTGAGAAAGTTAAAAGGATGGCTGAGATGAAGAAGAAAATAATTGAGCAGTACATGTGGACCACGGCCAACAGACTAAAGCTAGAGCCAATCACTGATATAAAGATTCAACCCAAAACCAAGCTTGTTGTAATCAATGTCTACAGAGGAATCGACAAAAGAAACTTTGAAGTCCATGATCCCTTCAAGTTTTCAGATTTTTGAATCACTGAGTTGGCTAAATTAGGTCCAATCATTGAGAAGAAAAAGAACATCATAGTTAAAGATCTGATGACATTACTGAGCAAGAGATCAAAGTAGTATATTGTAAGTTGTCCCATACTCATAGTTAAAGACCTAATGACATTATCAAGCAAAGGTCAAACTTACCTTGAATGGCTAAAGATCAAAGTAGTGTCATCACTGTTATTCAGAAAGCTAAGTTGTCCCATACTCAAAGTTTTTGTCCAAACTAGCAGATGTCATCTTTGTCTTCATTATAACGGTTTTCCAAATACTTATGCATAAATAGGATCATAAGGTGGAGTAAGAGGTTGACAAGTTTGTGCACTTATTGCTTGGACATTCACAAACTATTTTACTCCTCCAAAGACAACTAAGTCCATGAGGTTAGCTCAGTTGGTTAGCATAGTTGTACTTAAGCTTAGCTTAATTTTAGAGAGGAGATTATCATACTTGTCATTTCAATCCCAAGTGTTGTTCCGCAAACACTTGGGTATAATTTTTTGTTAACTGCAAATAGAATTAAACGTCAAAAAACCTTTATGTTTTTTATGTTTTTATTCTCTTATTAACAAACCATATCACTGCATCACTTAAGCATGGAACACAGAAAGACTAACTCTTTGGTTAAACTAGTCGTGTAAAGGGGAACAACACAGCTTTTCTTCATTTTCGTTTAAGTTTCTTCTCATTTCCACATCTTTTCGCTCCAATGCTCAAATGAGTCCTATTATTCAAATCGGAAGCCATTAAGTACTAATTCTTATAAAAATATAAAAATAATGAGCAAATAACAAAAAATATTAATAGTAAAAACTATACATTATTTGATGTTATCAAATACCTTGAGATCAGCCATTTCATCATCATCGAATCAAAAGAGACTTCTTCTTCATCCCATTCATATATTTTAGCCACTAAACCCTTGTTTTTTAATTGTGATGACTGCGAGGGTTGTGATTTTGATGCATTGGCATCAAGAAGAGAAATTTTGGCTTTTTCTTTCTTATACTTAGCTACACAATCATTTTTAACTCTTGGTTCATTTTGATCTTTTTGAAAGGTTTGAACTAAGGTGACCAGTTTGGGTTGGAATTTTAAGGTGTTTGAGGATGGATATGAAGGTGAGGATGATTTTGATAAACAATCTTTAGCAAAATGACTAGTTTTACCATATTTAAAGCATTCAGTTTTTTCAAAATATTTTGTTCCATTGGACTTGGTTAAGTTTCTTTTTATAAATCTTTTGGAGTTGGCTAGAAAGCCCTCTCATGAGATTCCTTGTGCATGTCTTTCATCCTCTTCATCATCTAAGGTTTCTTGAAAATCCTGAACAACAAGATTTAAAATAAAGCGGTTGATATGGGTGATGAGTTCAGGGCTTTCTTAGTTTTAGGATACATTTTAGCCCTCATATTTTCTTCATAAACATATCTTCCATAAAGCTTGCCTGCAAGTGGCTTCCAACACTCGCTAAGCCCCTATTGAATAGGACGTGTAAGTCAACTATTTGTCTCCAGCTAAGTCAAGATTCTTGACATTATTAGCATTTCTTAACCCTTGGTTAAAGTTTAGCCACTTTTGTGGAAGATTGTTTAAAATCCTATGTTAATTTCATGATTTAAAAAATTAACATCCTCATTCTTAAGTTCCTTCATAAGGGCTTTGTATCTTTTATTTGTTTAAGAGAGACTTTCACCATCTTTAGATTTGAAAGTATTATATTCAAGTTTAAGTTCATGACCCTATTTTCCTTGATATTTGAAGGATCTTTAAAGTTATGAGTCAAGCAGTCCATACTTATTTGGTTGTAGGACAACCAATGGCTGATTCCTTTATATCATATGGTAGACATGATACAATCATACTTTTAAGGTGTTGGTCATGATTGACCTCCCTCCTCTCATTATTGGACCATTGAGCCTCAGTTTTGAAGGGTCCTTTCGTGGTCTTGTGCTTGTATGGACCTACCTTACGACATTTGATGAGATATGGTTCCATGCCAACAAGATAACACAACATTTTATTTTTATACTTTGTAAACTTTCCAACTTCCATTTAGGGTTGTAGATGAAAAACTACATCCCTTTGGATCTACAAGTTGGGATACATCATCAGGCATGATAGGATCTTGATTTTAAAAACTTTTAGAATAGTTTATAAAAGAGTTTTACAAATCAAATATGCCTGATACCACTTGTTGTTCCCTTTTACTTGGTTACAATATATTAACTAAGTTAAACTAACCAACTTTCATGTATTAATAATGTAAGTTTAAACTTCAATAAGATATATAAACAAATGAGTAAACACAATGATATTTTCAACATTTAAATTCTTATTAGAAGTGAATTACTTAAGAAAGTTTTACGGAATGACAATCTAAGTTGAATGAAAATATTTTGTGATCTCATCACTAAACTTAAACATAAACCAAAGTGAACTTTTAAGTAAGAACTATGCTTAACCAACTGAATGCTCAAGGATTATAATTCTATTTGGAGGAGTAAATGCTCTCTTGAAAGTGTATCAATTTTATTGCAAGAGATGAGCATTTACTCCTTTACAACATTCTCTTTTATAGGAAATGATCGAGGTGGATAATCGTGGGGTAATAGCGAAGTGTCGAGCATTCAACTGTGTAGTATAACTTACATTAAATGCTTCTGTTCTTGAACATGTCCAACCATACTTTAAGAACATTTTTGACAATTGTTTGCCCTTTTTTACTAACTCTTATAGTTTCTTGACTTTTGTTGATAAGTTATTTTCGCTTATCTTCCCAAGAAAGTTCCTTCCTTTATGTTTTAGTGGCTTAAATAACCTTTTAGAATGTCAAAGTTCAAAATGTCTTGCGTTGAGGAGATCTATGGGGAGTCAGTGAGTTATTGTCATCACTCACTAACTTCATCATCTCCTTCTTGTTTCAGGGACTTCACTTACTGAGTTACACCTCAGGAAGTGTCGAGTATTTCTTTAGACTCTAAAGATGACTCCATGAATGGTTATTTCCATTCATGGACTTTGTTTACATTTACAGTATTTTATAATCAAATTCTAGATGAAGATCAGTGAGCATTGAGTTGGCCTAACAAGTACAAAGAGTTTCTTTGGTATCACCTTTAAAGTTTTAAACCCTTTTATAGCTAGGAATAACAACATAATGTATAATAATTGATTACCGAGTTTGGTATCTGCTAAACCCTAAACCCTAATTTCTACAACAGTTTTACACATAACATTTGATTCCTTCTTGTGCAGGTTGGTGAGGTCTTTGATTCAGCCCAACTATTCGTGTGACGCCTTCCTAGTTGTCCAAATACCACACAATGTTCCAGTGTAGCCTTCTTCAACACACGTGGTCTCTACTATTTCTTACTAAGAGTTGACCTATCCAACCACCTTAGCTACACTCCACTCATCATTATAGCAATCAAGAGAATACTAAAAAAACTGTATTATCAAATTCAACTATGACTAAAACATTACAATACATTAAATAGAAAAGACACAAAAAACCCCCTGGATATTAAACATGCCTAATTAAGTGGTTCAGGCCTACAAGCTTTTATTAAATAACATCCCCTCTCAAACTTGCAATGCTACATTGAGAGTTTGATAAGAAAACTCCAAAATCAGTCAGACACAGATGCAGATTCAGCGGCAGAGAGATCTGAACAGAGGTAAACGAAGAGTAGATCCAGGTAAACAACAATAGACAGATACATATTCACGGCAGAGAGATCCGAATAGAGGTAGACGAAGAGAAGAATCAGACATATACAAATTCAACAGAGAGGTCCGAACGTAGGTAGAAGAAGAGCAGAAGAAGACATTATACAAATTCAGAAGAGAGGTCTGAACAGAGGTAGACGAAGAGCAGAACCAGATAGGAGATTCAGACAAACAATAGATGGCAGATGCGTAACCAAGCGGAATTAGAACCAAACAAATCCATGTGAAATCAAATGCCGAACCATGACGTAACCAGATGACTAACGACAATCCATTACAACCTGGTGCAAGTACTAAATACCAATATCTATTATAACCCAAACAAAGATAACCGTGCTTACCAATTACTAATACCGGTTCCAATACTGATACCAATACCAAATTAATACCTATATTCAAACATCGAACAAGCAGATGTGAGATCTGTATGACCCAAACGTACAAGAAATGAACATATTCTATTTACTTGCCACCGTCCCACTAACGAACAAACACTGGACATATTTCATTTATTGCCACTAAACCGAAAAGAAACAGTTCCACAAATAACATTGAATCCCAACAATAGATCAATCCAAAGTAACAAAATTAATATTCAAATAAGTAAACTAAATGAATTTATTTGATCGAAGAATATAATTGAACTAAACCATCTCATATGCACGTAATTGAATTTCTTCAACATGCCCACTATTTTGTACTACCAATCAATAATTATTACTAATCCCAAACTGAAATTCAAACATACCTATGAATTGCTTCTAAAGTCTAAACAAAACACATCAAAGACTTAGAAAAACCAACCAAACATATTCCAATTTAAATATAAAAGGATATGCCACAAAACCAATGATCGAACTTTTTTTTTCTTCTTTTTCTTCTTCTTTGACCTAGCTCTTGATACCATGTAGAAATCAAGGGAATACTGAAAACTATATTATCAGATTCAACTATGACTAAAACATTATAATACAGTAAATAGAAAAGACACAAGCAATACCCTAGATATTAAACAGGCCTAAGCAAGTGGGCCGGGCCTATAGGCCATTATTATCATAACCCTATTAGATTCATCATAATAACCTACTTCAACTACCCTTCACTGAATACTTCATAGGACTTACATCCATTAAGATTGATGGCAAACGGGTCGATAACAACCCCGTCCCTTTTAACAATTAACAACAATGGCTCTGGAGGGACAATACTAAGCACTATCACACTTTACACACCTCAATCTACATGTTGAATCGTAAACTTGATTTAGTCCAATAACGATTGGACTATCCATAAAAGCCCGATCCTATGATGAAGAAGCTTCTAGAACGACGAATAATGATCCTAAAAAATATCCATAGATGTGTCTAGAATATTGTAGCAAGGTGTGATATAAATATCTAGTAAGAATTCTCTAGAATTAGGTGTAGATAAGTATGATGATGTGTCAAGAATAATCTAGATGATGTAAGAATGTCAATGGAATATCCCGAGTCTAAAATATTACATGGACTAGTATAAATATGAGATGGTGTAAGTATTGTAAGGATGTACCAAAACCTTAAGCAATAAAGTAACATTGTAAAATTCTCTAAGTGTTCCTCTCTTCATCAAGTATAAGCCTAAAAGTCCTTCGTACTTCCAACAAATTGGTATCAGAGCTAGAAGATCAAGATGTCTAGCATGATGAACATGTTTCAATTTCCTCGTCTTACTAAAGATAACTATGGTAGTTTTTGCCTTCGAATGAAGGCATTACTTGGTTCTGTTACACATTGGCTTTCATAAACACATCATACCATGATCAAACTAGGCGTACAACTTAAGGTTTTAGAGAGAGAAAGAGTTAGAGGTTTGGGAACTTAGTGAGAGAAAGTGAAAATCTTATTATGAGCTCCAACTCTCTACCTTGGGAGGTAGAGAGTATTTATAGTCTTACACAAATCGCCACCTACGGTGTGGATCGGGCATACAGGTGGGTAAAGACCGTCCGTCCTCCACGGTGTTACTTAACTAAATACTACTTAACATTAAATAACTACGACTATGAGCTTTCTAACGATTACATATACTTGAGGTGACCGACACTTTAATAAATGGATTTACTAAATCCTAACAATCTCCCCTAAGGAGGTCACCTCAAGTTACATTGAATACAAACAGATATTACATTAAGATTGTTCTTGGATTCTTGATAATGTTCTTTGCTCAGAGTCTGTAGTCATTGATTCTTCATTTTGCATGTTTGATTAATCCAAGTGGATGTCTTCAACCGATCCACGTGATAATGAGTTTGAGCCGACTTTGAGATCATCGGCTACCATAAATCTCGACTCTTCCATTGTAGTGTTGGTATTATCTAATGTTGTGACATTTTGACCGACATGCTCACATTATGGATCATGATTTCTTCTTATCGACTAGCGGAAGCTTTAGTTGATTCATGATATTTGCGCAGTAGCGAAGCATGGAGTGAAAATATCGAGTCGTTGATGCACTTCATTAGATTTCTTTAGAAATGAATGTGTTGTGTGAGCATGCGGCTATGGATTGAACTTTCCATTCGATCACTACAAACTTGGTGTACCGCATACAACAGATTAGCAATAAACACACGAAAGTGTCTTTGACCACTTTTGATGAATTGAGGTACACGCCCACGGTTCCCCGTTGATCGAGAAAAGTACTTCCCGTGATCGGTATAATTCAAGAATCTCCTTGATGTGGTTTCGCAATGTTCTAGCTGTTCTCAAACCGAACGTCTCAAAGAAGACAACACGGAGTGAGTGAACCAACAATTTGAGATTCACCGATTGATGAAAGAGATTTGAAAACAATCGAGTCTCGCTCAATAAAGTGTTTTTGCAATACAACGAAGGTTTTGAGAAAATCAATTATCAATCATAAACACCTTTTATATTTGAAATATTAGTACACGATCAATGTGCTAAAGAAAAGAATTTTAAGCACAATGACCGGTTTTTCAAAGGTATCCGTCAATCCATAACTCGAACCGAGATTGATTCATAAGCTTGAATCGCCCCATTGTTTACATTCGGTTGTCACATGGTGGATCTATTGGATAGATCTCACATGCCACCTACCAAGAACTTGTTTAATGTTGGCTCTAGAAGGCTTTCCATCTTCATTGTGAATATGTTTGCATATCACTCAGATGTTCTGGCAATACCACAAGGATAATGCGTAGGACTCATAAGATATAATCTCACATTCCACATTGTGTGAAACTGTGAGTCTTCAAGGATAATGTGTCCTAATGAGATTTATAGATGATCTCTTGGCTCTAGACTTAATAGTGCACATTTGGTTTCCTATATTGGAGACTAGGGAGAGGGTCTCCTTCTTCAATATCAACAATCTCTAAGACAAGGTTGATAGATTATGTGGGTTCCCCGTGAGAATGAAACAAGCCCCTTTTTTTAAGAGGAACTTGAGTAGTTAGGAAGTTTAGTGCGGTCGTCACTAGGTCCATGACCTCTTGTCTTCAATACCGGTGTTACCTTAGTAACCACCGGTAGTATATGTATTGAACCCGGTTTCGCCTAAGGTTGAATTATTGGAGGGCTATTTATTTTCACCCTTTTCTCGTTTCATTTCTTTTTCATTCTTCAACCCTTCAGAGCTTACCGAGACTTCATGACTAGAACCTTGTTGGGTTTATTCCAGTACTAGCTCTGTCTCAGTCCACACTCTTCCCATATCTCACTTTTCTCCTTTTCCATCATACCTAAGGACTTCTACACTATCTAGTGGATTGTCCCTGGGTAGATCCCTCCGATTCTGGCGAATCATGGGAACTAATACCTAACCTTATCATACTTATATCACCATACCTAAAGTAAATGTGGTCGGTCTGTTTGGTATTGTTCATCTGCCATTGGAACCAATTGAAAACCATTTGAAAATCAATCCAGATACTTGTGATATATTATCAAAGCATTTTGTACCTGAATTGTTTTTGATATTTTTAGAAAAAGCGCTCCCCCTCAACATGTGCATCATTTATTGGAAATTGATTTGGCACACGGAGGCAAGAGGAAGGATTAACTTCTTAGATTACCATTTTCTAAAAGATATTAACATCACTTCCCTGATTAAATCAAGTAGATAGAGCATATTGGGGAAGGGTGATGTTTTCATAAGTTTACTCCCTCTCAATATGTGCCTCGAGGTTGGAAGGAGTTTTGCACATGTTAGAAGGAACCTGCACTTAGAGACAAATCAATCACGTTTCAATTCTTTGTGGTTTAAAAAGATGCTCCCCCTCAACATGTGCATGGAAAATTTGAAATCGTTTGGCACATGTGTGAAGGAAAGCTTGCTAAACACTTGTGAAACCATTTATCGAATCATTAGTTTAAATCCAATTTAAATCATAAATTCTCCCCCGATCACAATTTTCAAATCATTTGAGATTTGTGATCTTTGTAGATTTAAATTGATTTTGAAAGCTTTGAGGAGATGTGACTTGATTAAGAGAAACATTTAACCTATAAGGATCAAGTTTGAGACTTTAGACTCCAAAGATTAAACATGCTTGAGTATCTTTTGAAAACATAATTATAACAAAGGTCTTGTATCAATTGTATACAATATTGTAAAACATTGTTCTTTTGATTATTCAAGAGTAGACCTTTCTCAATTACGTACAATTGTTTGAAAAATACTCTTTTGATTGAAATCATTCTCCCCTCAATCAATGACATATGTTGTTGATTGAAGGATAGAGATTTTGACAATATATGAAAAGCCGGATGATTTTCAAAAGTAGAGTCCAAGTATTTTCAAAGCAATTTTGTTTTCATTAGATGACAAATATTTTCGGAAGAATCTTTTGAAGGAAAAATATTTGAAAGGAAACATTTGTATTTTTAACGACAAACATTTGTTTTAGAATCGAGCATGAGGTTTGAAGATTTAAGATAAATCATGGCTCGTTCTTTCTTTAAAAAGCGGTTCTTGCTGAAATAACAATAAACCATGGTTTTACTTTCTCCCAAATTTTTTTAAACATTCGAACAACATCTAAAGACACCGTAGATATTATCGAATCGAGAAAATTATGACAAAATGACAATAATTATTTATTTATTTATTTATTTTTTGTAGATTTTGTAATTTTGTATTTTGCTTTTCGAATAAATATTTACAAGAGATGGATGAAGAAAGACCTTTACTCCTCGTCTTCCTCTTGAAGACGTTTGAGTGTTTCCGGTTGAAGACTCTTTAGACCAATTCGTGGAAAGATAAACTCAAAACGTTCTCTAGGAAGAGCTTTAGTGAAGATGTCTGCTAATTGGTATTCAGTCCTCACAAAATAGAGTTCCACCACACCGTTCTCCACTTGCTCCCTGATGAAATGATGTCGAATTTCGATGTGCTTTGCTCTTAAGTGTTGAACGTTGTTACATGAGAGATCAATAGCACTTTTATTATCACAGTACAGAGGGATTTTGTTGAATTCAAAGCCATAGTCAGATAATTGGGATCTCATCCATAGGATTTGAGCACAACAAGATGACATGGCTATGTATTCAGCCTTTGTAGAGGATATAGAAGTACTCATTTGTTTCTTTGAAGACCAGCTCACAAGCTTATCGCCAAAAGTCGAGCACCTCGGACGCATGCCGACATGTATCTTGACATCCCGCATGATCAAGATCCGCATAGGTCGTTAGTGACATACCGGTGTCCTTGGTACCAAAGTCCCATATTGATGGTTCCTTGGAGATACCGAAGACCCGTTTAACCGCTTCAAGGTGCTTTTAGTAGGCTTAGCACGATATCTAGCACACATGCATACAATGAACAAGATGTCGGTCTCTCGGTGTGAGGTACATCGAGGATCCAATCATACTGCGAAATTTCGTTTGATCTACCATGATCCCCGAGTGGTCCTCATCCGTTTAGTACGTTCTATCATGGGGGTGTCAACAGGTCACAAGAATCAAATCCAAATTTCTTTAAAATCTTATTTGCATATTTAGATTGATTTATAAAATGCCTCCGGACTTTGTGAAATTTGTAATCCCAAGAAAATGACTTTTGTCCCATCATTGACATTTGAAATTTGGAACCCATTTCATTTGAAAACGGTCACATTCATTTGGGTCGATCGAGGCAAAAGAATATCATCAACATAGATTTGAACATGGATTAAATGTTTTCGACTTTACGGTGAACAATGTCGGATCAATCACGCTTTCTTTGAATCCAAGAGATAGAAGAAACTTTGATAGCGTATCATACCATGCCCTTGGAGCTTGATTCAAACCGTAAAGAGCCTTCTTCAAGCGATAGACGTGAGTAGGATGCTCTCGGTTCACAAAGCCTTCGGGTTGGGCGGCGTATCGACTTCTTTAAGATCTCCGTTAAGAAAAGCCGTCTTTACATCCATCGATAGACTACGCGTTCTTACTTGCGAAGATTAGCCAAGAAGATTCGATTGCCTCGATACGAGCAAGCGGAGAAAATGATTCCTCAAATTCAATACCTCTTCTTGACGGTATCCTTTTGCAACCAATCGAGCCTTATTCTTTAATACATCACCATGCTCATCAAGTTTTACTTTGAAGATCCACTTTCGAGCAATGATCATAGCACGATCGGGAGCGGTATTAATTCCCATACATCCAGTCGATCAAACTCATGAATTTCTTCTTGCATGGCATTGAACCAGCTGTCTTCATTCGTAGCAGTTTTAACGTCTTTTGGTTCAATCTTAGACAATACAGAGTTGAAGAAGCACCATAAGGCATCGGTCACAAGTTGTCGACGAGTGGATACTAGACGAGAAGGGTTTCCAATGATGTTGTCCTGATGAAGATGGTTCAGATGATGATTCAGGAGAAAATATGTTTTCAAAGGGTTCATCTTCTGGAGGAGCAAAAGGATTTTCATCATCATAGGTGAAAGAACATTTCCATTGTGTACACTTGATGATTGAGGCATTGATGATGAGACCGAGTGATCGTGAGGCGCTTCTTGACTTTGTGACATTGAAACTAAAGGGTTAACTTCATTGGCGGTATAGAGGCAGCCTCGTTGATGGATTTGATGATCATTAGCAATTGGCTCATAGTGTTCATCAAACATTGGATCAAACAGTTTCTTTAATTCATCTTTCGAAGGGGTACAAATGGAGTTCTTTGGTGAGGAATTTGGTACAAGAGAAGAACTAATGGGACTATTTAGAAATGCGGGTCCGAGCTGGATTGTCCAGAGCCATTTGACCGGTCGACTCATCAAGCGTAACGTGAATTGTTTCCATGATATTTCGAGTTCTCTTGTTGTAGATTCGGTATCCTTTTACATTTGGTGCATATCCTACAAATACTCCAATGTCAGCTTTAGCTTTCAACTTGCCTAAATCTTGACCATCATTAGTTGGGTAACATAACGCACCAAACACACGAAGATATGATAGATCAGGTTTTCGATTGTGGACAAGTTCATACAGAGTTTTTCCATGAGTTGTGTGAATTAGGGACCGATTTTGAGTGTAGCATGCAGTGGCAATGGCTTCAACCCATAGAAATGTTGGAACCTTTGAGTAAATCAGCATTCTTCTAGCGACTTCTACAAGAGTTCGATTTTGTCTTTCAACTACACCATTCTGTTGAGGAGTTCGTGGAACACTTCTTTGAGGACTGATTCCAACACTTTCATAAAATTCACTGAGTTCTCTATTATCAAACTCAGTTCCATTGTCAGTTTGGATGATTCTGACAGTCTTGTTAAGTCGAACCTGCAACTGTTTAATGAGTTTAATGATGACATCTGGAGTTTCATCCTTTGTCCTCAAGAACTTAACCCACATGAATCGGGAGTAGTCATCAACCACAACTAACACATATTTCTTGCCATTAATAGTTTGCACTCTCATCGCTCCACATAAATCCATGTGAATGGTATGTAGAACTTCCATAACAGAATTTGTGGGTTTGGGTTTGTGGGCATATTTCTTGCTTTTCCCAATTGACATGCGGACCAAAGGTGATCCTTTTCATACTTTAACTGGGTAAGCCTCTTACAAGGTCCTTTCGGAATGATTGTTAATGGTGTCAAGTTCAAATGATTGAGACGGCGATGCCATAACCATGACTTTGTTTTGAAGCCTTTGACAACAAGCGATTGAGAAGACTTCATCATGTCTTCGATAGAGATGGTGTATAGATTTAAACCACGAGTTCCTCTTAACAATTCCACACCATCAAGTTCTCTAACGAAACAAGTATGTTTTCTAAAAGCCACTTCTAGATCGTAATCACGAATTGACCAACAGAGAACAAGTTATGACCAAGACCTTCAACATAATATACCACGAGATTACACTTTTACCAACAACATAGTCTCCATAACCCATAATTGCACCAAAATGATCGTTCCCGAATCTAACAGGTCGATGAATTTACTCACGAAGTTCATGAGCGCGACCGGTCTCCGATCATATGCTTGGAACAACTGAGTCCGGTACCATAGAACGATTTGAGCGATCTGCGGTTGAACACGAGACAAGAATAGATAATCGGATAATTGGGATCCCCATGCGAGAATGGGTTCCATTTGGTTAGTAACATTAATTGGAACACCCACATCGAAATAGAAACAATGGAATCATCGGGATAGATGCGGTGCTAGTGTCCGTATTAGACCTATTCAAAGTATGTTCACTTCTTAAGGAATAGTTCTACCATGAGCATCCATTTCCTAATGGGCATTGATCTAGATAATTTAGTCCACATCTCATTAAGATTGAATTTGCGGCGATGGGTATCCATTGATAACCTATGTTACTAAATTTCCTTCTGTGGGTTTCCAATGTTTTCTAACCTTCTTCCGCCATTGCTATCTAGCCTTCTTAGCATGATTTTTGCATTAACTATCTTAACGGGCATTTAACAACATTAATCAAATCATTCACACCGCATTCAAGATTAGTAATGAAACCACGCAATCATCATTACATGTTTTGCCAAAAGTAGCGAATTCGCATTAATTACGATGACGCTTAGAGCTAACACTAGAATCAACACGATTTGTTTTATTCAAATTCTCCCTAAGGTGATCTTCTACCTCTTCCATTGAACATTCCTAGCATGCAAGGTCCTATCATTCTTTGTGTTGCCTTGAGGCTTTGACCGCTTGCTTTGGTGTCACTTACTCCTTTAGAGGAATTGGAACATTAGTTGGTTTTGCTACTTTTGCATTCCGAACTAGAAGTGCGGGGATCGAACTATTGAAGGCACTCTAGAGTTTACTTGCTTAGTCTTGGGCATAGAATGAGTTGCATACTTATCACTAGGCATCGAGCAAGGCATCACACTTTACCTTTTGTACCTAAGGATTTAGGACATGTTGCCATTAAACATTCTAACATCTCCGAGATCGTTTGGCACGAATGCAAGAAAACCTAATTTCACTATCAAGTGGCTTATTTATGAAGTCCTCTTCCACAATCTCACGGAGACATTCAAGACTATCCTTAAGGTGAACAAGATAATTACTGAAATACAAGTTTGTTATTCCTAAGATGAGGAGGAATGTATTTAATGATCATAGTATATTTAGAGTCAGAGATGACTTTGATGCAACATTCTCATTGAAGACAAGTGGCATTTTCCCTTTTTCCTGACTCCTCAGATTCTCAATTTCCTTTTGTAAAGAAGTAGTTTTTTCGTTATTCTTGTCACGAGTGACTTTCATTGAATCATATAACTTTTTAAAGTGTCGTTTAACCTTTTCATTTTCTTCTAGAAAACTCTCATTTTCTTTTTGTAAAACATTAACCAAGTTTTGAAGATGAAACGTTTGAGAACACTGAGAATCTAAAGGCGGAGGCATTTGGGAGCCATCACATTGTTCTTTTCACCCTTCAATTGTGAAATTTGGGTTCTCATTTTTCGATCGTGTTACAATGAGCTCGAATCATTCATCACGTTTGTTGATTTCAAAAGCGCATCAAATTCAGGAGCATCCAAGGATGTCTTGATATTTGAGGTTTTAACATTTTCTTTTAGATGTTGATATTTCAATTGCAAAGCAAGATGCTCAACTTCCAATTTAGAAAACTGTTTCACCAGGTTATCATGATCATCTTGTTCAACTTTATCATGTATTTTAGAGTTAGTTTTCTCAAGCTCAATGACATGATCATGGGAGACTTTCAGAGCAACAGATAATTCATGAAATTGAGATGCATTAATTGAACAATTCGTGGCAGTGTAAAACACATCTTGAGTGATACATTTAGAAATCAAATTCTCATTTAAGGTATTCAAGTTCTTCCTCTCAATCTCCTTATATTTTAATTCTCGCTCATAGTCATTGACCTCAACTATCATTGAATCAAATTCCTTTTCCATTTCTTTAATATGTGAATCCATCCCCTTTTTAAGACTCTCAAATTGACCTTTTAATTGTTTAAAGAAAGGCATGACCTCAGTTAAATAGCATTCTTTAGTTTGCTCAAAACCCCTTTCCCCTTCAGTTATCCCAGTGGGAGTGATCCTTATCTTACATGTTTTCTCAAAATCAACAAATAACTGATAAATAACATACTGACTGATTAAGGTCTTGCTCTTAGTGGGAATAGATCTAGGAACTAAATGCATTGGTGTATTGGGGGGATATACAGTGGCAGGAACCATTCTCCTACATGGGGGATGATGTGCTCGGTTGGTGCAAGTTTTAAAAATTTATAAACACGAATTAACCGTCTAACCTATTAACACATACGAGCAAGTATACTCGTCCGTAATAGCAAAGTTTGGTAAGTCGGGATCGTCCCAAGGGATTTTTTGTTTGAAATCGATTTGATTAAAAAGTTTCTAACAAGAAAGCTTGTCAAGGCTTCCTCAAATAAGTGTTCTGGCGAAATACGAATCAAGAATATAAATATATACTTGTGTGTAGTCCTATAATCAACCATAGATAGTGTTCATAAAGGTTTGGTGTATACTCTTAGTATGATGCGCAAATCATAAGCAAATGATTCCCCAACCATGGTATTTGTTTGTAAAAATCATTCTAAGAACAAAAACATTTAGGTAATCCTTTCGGTCCTTATCCCAATGATTATCCTATAAAAGTTCCATTTGTTTGCAACATGTTCTTATTAAATTTGTTCTTACGAATCTTTCGACCCTTCGTGATGAAAATGTTCCTAGTCTTGTTTTAATAAGCAAAACATGGTGGTTGTCAATCACCATACCCCCATACTAGTTTGTCACTTCACTTTTTGGAATAAAACACAAGAGAAATCCTTTCGGTCCTTTTTCTTAAAACATGTTTTATTGACAAATCAATCCAAGACTAGTATTTTTCCAACAAACTCATTTAAACAAGATCATATATACATGCATCACATTTTGAGAACACTATTATGATTAATTACATTCCAACACACAAGTATATCACAAACTACTCCATGAAAACAATCATATCTAAACACAAGTCATAACAAGGTAATTTAAACAATTCAAGAGAATAGATTTCCATAACAAAGTTCATAGAATACCTAAACTTTTGTGATTACAAGAATTAGAAATCGTAGATTGTAGCAACCACGCGCCTCCAATCACCTAGGATCACCGCACAACTCCAAACTACCGAAACAATGGACGAGAATGGTTCCCTCCTTGCTCCTGGGCGTTTTTCAGTAAATACTAAGCTTTTGGGCTGAAATAATAGGGTTAGTATTAGTTTTGGTGTAAACTAACACTCTTTTGTTATGTCACACTTAGTATACAAGTACTAGGTTCTTTATATAGCCAAAGCTCTTGCTTAACTGCCCAAAAAACGTTCTCTCCAAGTAAATATCAAGAAATGATCGGACTCCAATGATTATGGGGAGTTAAGGCAACAATAAATGCGATTTTGTGTAACTGCAGTGCCAGAAACCGGATCGGTTTCTTGTCCGACCGAATCGGTTATTCCTTGACCAAATGCCCAGCCGGATCCGGTTGCGGGTTATGACCGATCGGCTGGGTTTTGCTATTTTGACTTTTTTGTTGACTTTCTCCTTTACGCTTCATTCTTTGCTTACGTTGATGATTTCCAAAGCCAAACTTGATCATTCCTTGCTATAGATGCTTAGAAATCACTATGCTTCCATATCATTGAGTCCAAAAGCTTCCAAGCTCAACTTCCTTCCATGAGAATCTTCTAAATGTGCATAAAAACTTCATTTCTTCATTATTCGCGATACCTGGCTACATATACATACACAATACGCATCTTTGCACTTTTGCAACAGTTATGAGTAAATATAGCCGAATATCATGCACAAAACTGACAATAACGCTACTAAAAACATGTTCATTTTAGACATTTTCAAATTCCCCCACACTTAAGCTCTACTCGCCCTCGAGTAGGTCTAACATTTGCAAAGATTGATTTCAATGGTCCATAACACCATGGTTCCAGAAAAATGTAACAATTACCATAAAAGATAATCATTGGTTTGCTTATAAAATGTGAAATTTTTTTAAAAATGAACCAAACACTTTAGATAACATAACTAGGACACCTCACGAATGGCTTTAAGATTTCACTCAACACTCATATATTGGTGGGTATATGTAAATCACTCAATGCCTAGTCATGATCAATGCTTTTTACCATAAGCTTGTACAAGTATCAAAACAAAGAAAATAAATTCATCAAAGAGGTCTTTTATTCGGGTTATAACGTTAAGGCTAAGGGTTCATAATAGGTATAGATAAGGCATGGGATAGTTTATGAAATTGGTTTTAAAATAAAAATAAAATCAAGTCCAAACCTCCATGTTGCTAATCATCATACAAACCACGATCCCGAAAAATGATTATTACTCCTCTTCACATATCGATTCTCCGCAAATATGTATAGCTCAATTTATCTCATTGGCTAATCAATATCCCTCATATAGCTCGCTGGCTATCAATTTTTTTATTTTGTTTTTTTTTTTTTTTTTTTCAAACAAACTTATCCTTCTTCATACATCATAACTCCCCACACTTCGTATAAGCATCACCACAAAAATAAATAATAAAGTATGCATCCTTCGTCTTTGTCGGAATGGCACACACGAATGGCAAAGTCGGCTAACTCATAATCATCAAAAACAATCCAATCATACCAAACAACTAGCAACAAACCAATAGACTTGATAAGGGTTGGCTAAAGCTTTAATGTGTAACATATTTTTGTATTTTTGGATGTAACAAAATGAAAAGGGATGGCTCGGAAGGTGTAACTAGGGGTATCTAGTACTAAAATGAGCACTAACAAAATGGGTCCATGTGGTGGTTAACTAACCAATGTGGTTAGCTAATATATCATTAGATGTAAAATGGAAGGCCATTTGGTTTTATTCCTAAGGTGCCTCTTATCACTTGAAAATATTTAGATCACTCAAGGTGATTTTAACCGTAATGCATAACTAGTACAAGTTCTAGAATCGACATAATCACCGCACACTCATAGCAAATATAAAACAAAAGATGTGTTTTATACAAAAGAAACCTCACAAAATGTGGGAAAAAGGCTATTATGCATGCTAGAAAATGCTATCGAATCCAAAATGAATTACTTGATAATTTGGTTCAAATCAAAAATTTCAAAACCTCATTTTACCATTGAAATCCCAAGTTATGTATTTTAATTATCAATAACGCGTGAAAACCATTAGACCATCAAGGCGAATTTCTTCTAATCACTTGTATCCAAAAGTTATCTAAAAAATAAAAATCGTATCATTTTCCTATTTTCTTCCCTCCCCATACTTAAGTTTTGCATTGTCCTCAATGTAATGAAAAATGAACTTCAAAGTAAAGAAAATGGGAAAAGAAATAGTTAAAAGATACCACGGGATAGAATATGCAATATGCACATTGGGTCATTAGCAAGCACATGAGTTATCCAACTCGAAACATTTGACCATCAATAAGCTTCCAACACATCCATCCCGCAAACAAAAGCGCAATACGAAATGCACAAAACAAAACAAAACTACTAAAACTAGATATAACCAAACAAAGTCGCCAAACATCTTAAGGAAATGGATCAAAAGATAGAAATTTTTAAAACACATCATGACCATTGTTTTAAAACCATAATTCACGAATGATCCATAATCACTCGTCATCCTCGCTCATGTCTTCTCCTTCTTCATCATCATACTCATCATCATCACTTTCGGTTACGTAGTTTTCGTCTATGATTTCGAGCGAACTCTCCTCTTTTCTTCTTACCTCCAACTCGATGATGATCCTCCAACCTCGTAGCTTGTTCCTCCAACTTCGTGCAATCAACCATATGGGGTATTGGATCAGAAAGCGGTGCGTGCCGGGATATGGATACGGATAGGGTCCAGGATAAGAAGTGTAAGGGAAAGGATACGGTGGAACATTTGGTGGATTGTAGGGTGGCAACTCATAATTGGCTTCACGAGCCATGTGTTGAAAGATAGGCATCGAATAATCATTGATGTAGTTGTTTCTTAACATCATCGAGTCTCTCCACACATCCCTACATTGAATCTCATCTAGATGTTGGTTCCACTCTCCCCAACCTGAATCAAAACTACTGGACGTACCCATTTGCACGTTCTCCATTGGTATATTCCTCTCTTTGTTGTGGTGGTTGTTGTTGTGGTCTTGGTTCAACCCATAACCCTACGGTTTTCAATCTCTGTTCAAAGCATTACCAAAACCTTCGCGATCCACGTTTCACTATACTTTGGCTCTCCACACTTAGCCAATTCCTCATCAACATAATACCCAAGATTCTTCGCCAATCTTGTCACAAAATGTCCTCCACAAATGTTCTTGTTGCTCTTGATTCCGGGGCTCTCCTAGACAAATATTCGGCTATCTCGCCAAATGGCATTACCGTCCTTAGTTTCTTCCAAGAACTTCATAACCCATAAGTCCGGTTTCGACATTTGTCTCGCCCAAATCTATTAAATGGCCCGGTCACAATCAACTTGTGAAGTATCCTCATCAATGGATTCACGATGGTTGAAGCATTCCTCCTAGCACAAGTAGGATCTCCCACTTGATTCCAATAAGCGGGAATACTAGGGTAGTCTTTTCAAACCTCCAAGTCTAGAAAAGTGAGTTTCAAATAATCGATGATTAACCTCATGTGGCTCATACAAACCAAGAGCCACGCCAAAAGTCGGCAACGTGTAAGCATGATCCTTCCACAAAGCCTAAACCAAACACAAATCTCCGTCATCAAATTCCGAACATCCACCTTTCTTTCAAAATACATGGTTGAAAAGAATTCCAAACACCATTCTCGATAGACCTCTTCATTGACGCTAAATGCTCTTTCCCATGACAAATCATTGAACGAATCTCCATCTCCTGGATATACATAAGACGTTTGCATCATTCCTCTTAACTCATCTTCACAATCACATTCCTCAAATAAATCCCAATCAATCACCCTCGGAACCAAACATGTCCTATGTTGTAACTTCGACAATCTTTCCCGAAAAGCATGTTTCTCTCCTTCGGTGAGATTTTTGAACTTTAAATTAGCATTTGCCTCCGTCTTCACACTATACTTAACCTTCTTCTTCTCGTTCCTTTCACAAAACTTCGTAACAAGCGGGTTAATTGGAATTTCCTCCCCACTCGAGCTCCCTACAATAATTCTCTGTAGAAATCACAAATATAAGACCATATGAGAGTGTTAGAACAAACAAGAAGGTTAGAGAACCCTCTAAGATACATTTCAAAATTTCACAAAATATTCCACACAGAAACCACAACCGGATTAGGTTGGATCACCAACCAAATCGGTTTCCAATTTGTCAAACACCAACCGTTCGGTTGCAATGCGCAACCGAATCGGTTGTGCAGACTGCATAAGGCATTTGCCTTCTAATCCTCATAAACTTGACTTTCTAATGCCCAAACCACTCTTAGATCGCATTCTATCATCCTCAATGATTCCCACATCCTAGTATTACTCTACTCTTGCTTTCAAATCATCAAACATCTAACATCTTAGAACTCATTCTGAATATCCTATATCTTTTAAATCATTAGTTCTAATAATGTGGCATCCATCACTCTTAAAAACATATCATCCATCATAATGAACCACCAATTACAACTTATCTCGTTTCATACGCACAACCCAACTAATTCCGAAAAATCTTATCATCTAACATCCATTCGATGGTGAATCAATCAATCAATCTCTTGTTGTAATGCACTCCTATATCAATTACCCACTCAATCCTAAAATATTACCACTTAATTCGAATTATAACAAAAACCCCCAAATTGGTGACCTAAAATTCAATTCGAATCAAATGCTCTAATAAAACCTTAATTGAGTTAATTGAATGTAGATGCTTACTTGTTTGGGTGCCATGATGTTTTCCTACAACTTAAACAACCTTCAATCTGTTCTCTTGGATGAATTTTTGCAAAACCACCTGGAAAATTAGTGTGTGTGTATGTTTTTGGAAAAGTGAAATTTTTATACTTTGGTGCAACTGGTTCAGTCAAGGACACAACCGTTTCGGTTTGCTTTTTGCCAAATTTTGCTTTTTATGTGTTTAACATGTTACTTAGGCATTTACCCTCCAAGCAACATTTTACTCAAAATTCACGCTAAAGATTCACACAACATTCATTCACCATATGAAATTTTGAACAATCATCCAATCTAAAAAACTCAACTTATCATACTAATGAACTAATCCAAACTTCAACTCAAAACTCATAGTCATAATGCATTAAACCAAATTACCTCAATCATAAAATGAAAAATAAATAAGAAAAAAAAATCCTAATGCATCAAATCAAAAGAAATAGTTTATGACATTCAAGCAAATGATTGCTTGTTATTACGGTCTTTGCCTTCTCCTCAAAATTCCTCAAAATACTCTTGTCTTAGAATATCCTCGCTTTGAAATTTTCCGGTCAACTCACGGAATGTTTCAAAAGTTTTGAATTTTCTCATAAATCTTCGTCCGTCCGGGCATAGTATATCAAACTTAACATGCCATGCTCCATCTCCGGTTTGTCTCTTGTAAGTCCCCGACCCTTCGGGTTTCCACTCCAAATTCTTAAGTTGCACCGGTAAAGATCCTAAAAAGTCGGTCAACTTCTTGTAAACTAATATGTTTTTGAATGGGTTATAGAAAGCTTCTATCGCAAATGCACGTTCCATTTCGTCCTCTATATCGAAATAAGGTGGAGTTAAACGTCCCACTTCAAAACAAGTTAAATCATCATTTGCATCCATCCATTCCAAATCTTCCATACATTCTAAAATTGGTCCTCTTGGTTTTGGGTAGTATGTTTGTCTCGAAATCCCATCGTCAATAGTCATGGTGCCTCTTCCCATGTCTATAATTGCTCCACAAGTTCGTAAGAATGGTCTCCCCAACAATAGCGGTAAACTCTTGTCCACCGGAATATCCAGGACAAGGAAATCTGCCAAATACGGTTGATAGCCAATTTGCACTCTTACATTCTTAACTTCTCCCATTGCCTTTGCTTGAGTGTTATCCGCCATAGTAAGCTTAGAATGATTAGGTTGCGGATTACTTAGTCCCAAAGTTTTGAACAATGGATACGGCATCACATTAACACTCGACCCGTATCGGCTAAAGCATAAAGCGGTGTAGTTCCATTTACTTTGATCGGCAACACAAAATTACCGGATCCTTTTCTTTCCTTGGCATGCCTTTAAACAAAATTCGATCTCGCTCCTCATCCGTGAGGTTCTTATCTTCCAACCTAGCCCTTGCTAGCATCAATGCATCCAACTTCTTACGGTAAAGCACATAATCTTGGAGAACTTCTATAACCGGTTTCTTTTCATTGAGCTCTAGAAATTTTTGTTCTAGATTTTCTAAAATAGCTTCTTTTTGGTTGTCGGTTATGGGTTTGATAGTAGTGGTAGGTGACGATGGTGTGTAATCATTTTGGTGGTGGAGGTTGTTGTTGGGGTTAGTTTATTTGATGATGGTTTCTTCGGTTTGCTTTTCCCATTTTAACCACTTCCACCTCTTTCTCTTCCATGTTTGCACAAACTTCCACTAGCATCTCGTTTACTCCTTTTCCTTCTTCCAACTCAGTTATATTAATCCTCATTTCTCCCATACCAAAATCTACTTGACACTTGGTCGTGATAAGAAAATCTCGACCAAAACACACATTAGGTTCATCCGCATTTCCTTTTTCTAAAACAACAAAATCGGTTTCAAAAATATGTCCATGAATATTGACCTTCAGATTTTTGACCATCTTTCTTCCATAGGCTTCATAGTCCATACGCACATGACCGATTTCGTCAAGAACCTTTTCCAAGATATAATTCTCTCCATAAGCCATATTAAGCTGTGCATCCCAAGCACTTACTCCTTCCACGCTACAAGGCGTTCCAAATCTCATTAGCGGTGAATCATACATCGTTGACGGTGCTTGTGTGAACACTACGACTCTTTTCTTTTTGGGTAGTTGAACCTTGTTTTCACATACTTCTTCCATATCACCCGTGTCAATTCCCAATTCTTTCTTGCTTTCCTCCAAAATTCCTCCAATCTTTTCTAATGAACTTCCGGTATCCTTGAACATTTCATCCAAAGTACGAAGGTATTCCGAGATTCGCTCAAACTATCCATGTTACTAGACAACTTAACAAAGCAAAACAAAACAAATCCCAAATGATTAGCGTTAAAGTTAGTAAAAACAAGAATAAACTATAAAAACATATAATAAAACAAACTAAGACACCTAACAAAATTAAAAACTCAAAACATAAAAATAATAAAAATCAACTCAGAAACTCCAACCGGATTCGGTTGGATCACCAACCGAATCGGTTGGTTGAAAATGTTAGACAGAAATACGAACCGGATCCGGTTGCGGGTTGCAACCGATCGGTTTGATCGAAAATTTATATATATATATATATATATATATATATATATATATATATATATATATATATATATATATATATATATATATATATATATATATATATATATATATGTAAGATATAACTTTTCACACACATCAAACCATAACACAAAGTAGCATATAGATGGAATTCTAGAGAGAAAGTTAGAGGTTTAGGGAACTTAGTGAGAGAAAGTGAAAGATATTATTATGAGCTCCAACTCTACCTTGGGAGGTAGAGTATTTATAGTCTTACATAAATCGCCACACTATGGGTCATGGATCGGGCATACAGGTGGGTAAAGACCCGTCCGTCCTCCACGGTGTTACTTAACTAGATACTACTAAACTTAAATGAACTACGACTACGAGCTTTCTAACGATTACATATACTTGAGGTGACCGACTCTTTAATACCGGAATTTCTAATTCTAACAATCTCCCTAAGGAGGTCACCTCAATCATGTACCAAAATTACATAGAATACAAATAGATATTACATTTAACAATTGATCTTGCATTCTTGATGTAGTCCTTTGCTCCAAAGCTCGTAGTCATTGATTCTTCACATTGCATGTTTGGTTATTCCAAGTGGAGGTCTTTCTTGATCCACGTGATGATAAGTTTGAGCCATCTTTGGAGATCATCACTATCACCAATCTCGACACATCCTTTGTGGTGTGATGTTGTGACTTTAGGACCGACATGCTCACATTCGGATCATGATATCTTCTCATCGAGTAGCGGAAGCTTTAGTTGATTCATGATATTGGCGTGTAGCGAAGCATGGAGTGAAAATATCGAGTCATTGATGCACTAATCATGATTTCTTTT
>CM040243.1:88890068-88911577 GCA_022545495.1 Chrysanthemum lavandulifolium | reverse complement strand
TCAATCTCTAAACTTTTCTTGGCCAATACGTTTTATGCTTCAATACATACCAAGTCCCAAAATAGCGGATTCGATTGGTCTTTCTTTGGCATCATTGAGTATTTGGTAATGATCTTGATTTTGAACTAATTATTTTAATAATCTTATTTCGTTTATGTTGTTTTTTAGTGATTTTAATTGATTTTATATAATGGCCAAGAACCCTAAAAAAAATTTGGGGCTTTTTTATTCTTTTTGGTAATGATCTTAATTTTGGGAAGATGAGTATGCAATTAAAAGTAGAGAAAATTACCAAAAGAGGTCAATTTTTCAAGGTTGGTCTATTTTTAAGACTTTTTTCTCATCTCTTTCCCAAAAGAGCCATGCTCAACCCTTCAATGCTCAACCGCCCACCGCTTCAACCGCTCAAGTACAAAACTCCATTATTTTATGACACGTGTCATTCCTTTTTGACCGCTTCAACTGCTGACTTTGATCGCTCAAATGCTCGACTCCACCCAAATTTTGACACGTGTCATTCTTTTGTACTTGAACAATTGAAGGTGTGGGCGCTTGAGCATCGAGCAATGAGCATGGCTCTTTTGGGAAAGACATGAGAAAAAAGTCTTAAAATTTGACCAACCTTGAAAAATTGGCCTCTTTTGGTAATTTTCTCTTAAAAGTATTCTAATTCATATGATCCCTAATTTTCAGGGCGACACAACATTGTATAAATAACAGATTCACTATTTGTTTTCTTTCATTATTTTTCTTATTTAGTTTACATACTAATTTTTCATCTTTTGCAATATCTCTTCTAAAAATCCGTGGATTCCACGGGTCTTATAAGCTAGTAAATAGATAAATAAAAAAAAGAGTGATTCACTAAAACATAACAAGAATAAAATACAAAACTGACGTTCTATGGTTGATGAAATTAGTTTTTAGATCACATAACTGTTGAAATATTTATTATTCAATTAAATTTTCAACGATTCAATTACTATTTTACCTTTTTTATTTAAATTAACAATTTATACAATGTATTAAAACTAATTGATCTTAATGGCCCACATTACTTCTCAATCTTCTCAATCTAATACCCTTCTCAATGGAACCAAAGCCTTTAGAATAAAACTTAAACTTAAAATACTTAATTTTGAACTAATACAAACATCTTTTAACAGCTAGTAAGGCATACGAGAACAAACGTAAATATTTGAAAAAGGAAACTACTTATCTTTATATATAATAAATGAAAACTTTTTTGAATGCCAAAACCCTCTATTCTGACGTCATATATTGACGTCACAATTCCACGTGGTGCATTTGTATCGGTCTTTTTGCTACCCGGTAGTTTATGATAACCTTTTCGAGTTTTAAACACAAGCCCTTATACAATCAAAAACTGCTACATCATTAGAATATGTCTGTGTTTTTCTATGACCATTTCTATGATAGCAAGGATAATTTGTATTCACATCATCAGTATTCAATTTCTTTATCCATATCATCAATAGTTAGATTATCTGTACACACATCATGAAACAACCTCCTTCCTTCGACTAAGGTAAATAATTTTGTATGAATTTTTTTATACCCGATTCATATTTGGGGTTTTGTTAATTTGAATCTTCATTTTAATTATTGTGATTGTGTGATTTTAATTTGTGTGTTCATGTACGTTGTAATATATGGATAGTTAGCAGTTAAGAGACAGTGGTTTTGTGATCAGACTATGGTTCATTTAAACACATTAAGGTGTTTTGATTAAATAATTGGGTGGAACAAATTAGCAAAAATCGGGCGTTTTAATTGTTTTGTGGTTAATTTGTGTTTATTTGAAGTAGGTGTTTGATGAAAGTTTTGACTTTTGAGTAAAGATTATTTAGGTATGGTGTTGGTTAACAAACTTGATCACATATTTCTCATTAATCTCATGTATTTTATGTATTTCTTATTATTTAATCCTTCTTTATAAGTAGTGATCAAACTTGCTTTGTTTAGCTTGCTATGTTTATATTTTAATTAGTTAAGTTGCATAAGAGACTTTAATACCAGTAGGTCATCATCATCAGGGAACTATGAAGTTGGTATTCTGATGTGTGATATTTGTTGTGGAGGCTTATCATGATTCAAGTAACACTATTAGTATTAATTATTTATTCTGGGCATGAAATCACTAACTGTAAATTAAGTCCATGAAAAAACTTCCAGTTTTCAAGTCCATGAAATCACTGGCTGTGGACTACAGATTTATGGATTTAGCTACTAAGGTTAGAAATAGTGACAGTAGTATGAGGTCGAATAGTATGCGTAAGAATGGTGGGGCAGTTGGTAATCACGAAACTGACCAGGTTGATTATGATTCACCATACGGCAATAATAGTCCTAATGTATTGATGGATGATGAAGATGTGACACCATCATTTTCAAACAAGAATTTGATATTACCATCATGAGGCTGGGATGATATCTTTGTGTACTATGCGAAAGAGGTAACTTTGGTCATAGCTACTTTAGCATGTTCTTGTGTGTTCAATATTGGAATATTGACATGCATTTGACAGAATATTTAAGTAACATCTATATGGAGGGTAAGCGTTGTCCCTTTTAAGGTTTTGAGTGGGAGTGCAAATGGGTCATTTTGGATTATAGTTAGTTCATATAGTGCAAATTACGTATATCATTGGTATGTGAATTTATTCTCCTGGTAAAAATTGCCCGTAACTATTTTAGCATAAACAACTATTTTACACTCTTAGTGGTAAAAGTTTCATAATTGATGCTATGGATGAGAATTACATGAAAAAGACATAGGAAAACAATGGCGGGTTTGTTCTTTTTGCTTAACTGAAGCTCTAATGTTTCATTGTATTGATATAATGTGTTTTACCATTGGAAAAAGGAAACGTAGTTGTGATTTCTCTTCTACCGTTTTTCGTTGTACAATGTTTTTACAAGTTTGTCCGTTTTTATTAATGATTATTTGATTGGTGCTTTGTCGCAGAAAAAAAGGAAACTGTTACTAAAACATGTTTTAAATGTTGCTCGCGAAACCTGCGGGTCTATAGTCTAATCTTTATATATAATAAAATAAAAGATTTTTGAATGCCACAAATCCCCTTTCTGACGTCATAATCTTACGTCATATTAACACCTGGCAAATCTTATCTCATACAACTCCATCTTTTAGTAACTGTTGCTATTCAACACCTTTATTCAACCAAACATCACCCTCTTATTCCATTACAGCTTCAATCACGATTTGGCCTTTTGGTGATGTTTCTGATTACTGATTCGCTTGACAAAGGTAAATAATTTATTTTTATTATTTAAGGTTTTGTTGTGATGATTCATTTTAAGGGTTTTGTTAATTTGAATCTTTATATTGATTTGTATGATTGTGTAATTTTAATTTTTTGTGTTCATAATCTAAAAAAATTGTGATTCGAAAAACTGTTATCTTGTGTTAGTTTTTGATAATGTTTAAAAAAAATCAGAATTTATTCATCTTCTTAACGTGATTATACGTTTTTTTTTTCACATCCAAATTTTGTAATTGTGTTCCAGTGTCAAAAAAAAAAAAAAAAAAACTTCTCTCTCGAAAAATCCTATATTCTTTCTCAAGAATGTACTGATAATAAGTTGTTTGGGTTTACTTGTGTTACAAATTTATGATGACTGAGGGTGCGTTTTGTTCAAATTTGGGAAAGGTAAAGGGAAAGACAATGATAATAGTGGGGAAAGGCAAAGGCAAAGAAAACCATTCCTCCCAATTTATTGTGCAATGGCTCATTTACCCACTATTGGGTAATGGGTCATTGCATTATACTCCACCAACCACCTTTTTTCATTATATTTCCTTACCCCCTATAACCCTTTACCAAGCATGCCCTGAGTTTACAAATTGGAGTACATGAAATTAATATATTTGTGATAGTTACGCCATGGTAGTCAATGCCAGAGACTTGTACATAAATAGAGAATTGATAATGGAATACCAACTTTATATTTGTTGGTTGGGTATTATGGAGACCATAACTAGAACTGAGCAAGAAAACAAATAACAATATTGAAAGATCATTTTTTAATCTGTTGAAATATGTATATTTAAGTTAGTATGTTGCTGTTGATCAATGTAGGATCTACTGATTGACCGATGTTGGTGTTTCTATATCAATATTCTATCTGGTGGCAAAATTGTTCAATATTCCTCTGCTCAATATCAAAGCTTCATTTGTTGCTGAAGAACAAGTAGTATTAGTAAAGGATGGTGATGGTTCTACTTGTGGTGAACAGGGTAATAATTAATTATGTGATTTTCCAGTTTGAATCACCTACTAATACAGAAGTATACATGTTTAAGCTAATGAAGGTTTTCTTGAATTTTCTCTCTTCAGATGGCAAGACCGGCCGTCAAAAGAAGTTTATGCCATTGGTCTCAGCTTTATTGGCGCTGGCAACTGCCTTTGGCAGTGGTGAAACCATAGAACTTTATTTTGGTTATGGCTTCTTATTGAACACCATGGGTATACCTGTTGTACGTCTTTCATAGCTATACATTTCACTTTAGTTTCTCTGATCTTCTTGAAACGTCATTTCTTTAACATGAAGCTCCTCATAAAATTTAAAATTTACTAGAAAGTAAGTGTTTTGTTCTAGGTTTAATTTCATTTTGGACCCTAAGCACTTGTGGCCTGTTATGTAGCTTACATGGAAATTTTATTACCTAATAATACCATTTTTTTTTAAGTCAATGTTTGCATATGTCTACGATCTTGAAGTGATGTTTCAATTTATTTACTTTTCATTTACAAAATACAATGTTGAAGATAGAATACACTTACAAACCATTGTGCCTTAGGATTTAACAATTGACCCACTCCATACAACTTTTTTTTTGTCTCTCTTTTATATGAAACTTATGAATTATGTATTTATTACTTGGTTTAGGACTTAAGAGCGGGCACTTTTGGGAAATTTACTTACGGATAGGTCGATGCTATATGTGTATCTATCGGATTGTGTAAGGGCCATGCTAATCTTCTCTGTATTCTTCCATTTGGTCCAAGACAATGAAATAAATGTATGTTCAGTAAATATATAGAAACGATGGCCAGAGTAGTTCACATGATAAAATAAGTGTCACCTGTACCAACAAGGAAAGGCTTTGTTATCTACATCTTCATGCGCTAGCATGAACTAATACTACTATTTAAGTTATTTCTAATGTCGGGTCATTTACTTCTTGGACAACCAGTAATGGTTTAAGTTTGAGAGGCTGAAAAGAATCTGGTGCAATCAATTGATTTAGCTGGAGGAATAAGCGGTATTGCAGGTTTCTATGGTGCAGCTAATCAGAAGCTTTATGTGGGAAATTTGCATTTCAGCATGACTGAACTGCAACTTAAGCAGGTAAATACCTGGCCATTTTTTAGGTTCAAAGCTTGAAGATTAATCCAAAAGTTGCACCAGTATTTAAAAGATGCATACCTATTTCTTCTATTTTCCAGGTTATTTCTGATTATACTCTTTTATATAGCCACCCGCGAAACCCGCGGGTCTATAGTCTAGTATAAAATAAAAAAAGATTAAAAACATATTTAGTTTATATCAAAATAAGAATTCAAATTGATGTTTACATGCTAATGGTTTAAAGCAAAAGCTGCAGTAAAGGAGTACTCACAAATTATATATAATAAAATAATCAATATGTTCATTGGCCATTGGGTAATTAATTTTTTGCACCCCACTTTCCCACTTCCCGATTAATACTCATCTTCTTCTTTTTTCACCCCCAAAACCAGAGGAAATAAAAAGTAGCCATGGATAAATCTGCTTATGCAACTAAATACCAATCATTTGTCACTTGCATTTTTTCGTCAACAACATTGAGGGCACTCAGATTTCGTAGCTGAGGGCACTATGCTTTTTTCTCCTAAATCGTAATTTTTTCTGAAGAATTTAGTGTTTCTCCATGAACTTGGTTGTGGGCATGTCCCCCCACTAATCTCTACATGGTTCCGCCCCTGCTCTTCGGTGAAAATAAACAAACTATAAGTTAATATAGAGATGTTATTTTGCTTTTATCTATCCAACGTATAAAAAGCGAATTACATTGTTGGATTTCCATTATCATTCAATATTTCCAGTCAAACTATATTTAATTTCATTAATATTTTTTAACTAACTCACAATATCTATTTATAATTTCTCAATTTCAACCACGAGAGTGTCTACTACATAGGTTTTATTGAGACCAATATTACAAAGGCATAATACAAAGAATACAATTATCAATTACAAATACAAAGTCTCCTTCATACATTCATCACCATGAATAATTTTAGCAATGTCATCAATACGTTTATTCTCAGGAAAAACATATAACATAAATGCATTTGCTCGCCATAATATTAAATTACATGGGTACCCGTCGCCGCAACACGTTGCTAACTGACTAGTTGATTAAGTTATTGAATTGTATTTTTATTCACTTGGCTTGCTCAACTTATAAGAAATACGGTAATACATAAATCATTATTCAACAACGCCAAGATAATATAAGTGACATATATATATATATATATATATATATATATATATATATATATATATATATATATATATATATATATATATATATATATATATATATATATATATATATATAGTAGTATAAAACGTCCGATGGACGGTATGACTTGTGCTTTTTATTTTAGGATTCAGAGAACAAATATATACTAAAAAGTAATTAAAAGTTAAATGAAACGGTTAAGATCTATAATTGATGTTACTTGATGAGTGTGTAAATACTCATCATTTTGGTCAACCGAATCGCAAAACGCTTAAAAATGCTCAAATGCATCAAAATACTTGAAAATATCTCAAAATTGCATTTTATATGTTTCGGATGCAAAATGTTTAAAATCGATGAAAATGAGCTAAGTTTGCATAATTGGCGCTTCAGTCCCCAAGTTTCAAAAGTTGTCGAAATAGTCCCGAGCCCTTAATTTCAAAGAAAAATCACCAAAGGTCCTTTTAAAATCATAAATTGTCAAAATTAGTCCTTTGGTGAAAAATGTCAAAAGTTTTGAGAAATTACAAGTTTGGTCCTTTAAGTTTAAAAATTGGCAAAAATAGTCCTTGGAAATTTGAAAAGTCTATTTTGGTCCTTGTACTATTGAAACTTGTCACTTTTAGTCCCTTGGAACAACCTTGTGAAAATGGCGACCTGGTCCTCCAACTTTAAAATTGCAAACAAGTCCTTGTATTAAAGCTTAGCCTTTGACCCTGGCCTTGTCAAAACCAAATGAACCCCTCATTAACCCTTGTGACCCCTGCACTTTTGACCCCTTCCCTTTAAATACCATCAAACCCATTGACTCTTCCTTTTTCCTCCAAGTCACGGGTTACCTTCCCTCATCACACCCTCGCAACACCACCTACAATACTCCAACCCCATCATCACATCCACCCTACCCTACCTCCAAACACCCCAAGCCAAGATGCATTAAATGCACTCAACCCATCCAATCAACCACATATATGTTTTGGCTCCAAAACATGCATCAAACGGCCAAGATCATTTCAAGCCATCCAATGGTCCAGATATCAAGTGGGATATGCTCAGAGGAGTGAGAGAAGAAGTTTGGCATATAAAAAGGAAGCAAGAGAAGCTTGAAGAAGTAGTCTTTAGTTTTACAATTTTCATCAATGTCGTTTTTAGAATAAATGTTTTAGTTAAAGTTCAAATCTGTTATCTTTTGTTTCAATGTATTAAACTCAAGTTACCTAATCATTGTAATGCATTTTCAATCATCAATTCAAGTTATATTATAATTCCAAGTTTTTAAGTTCAACTGTTGCAAATTTCCATTTCAAATCATCATGTTCAAGCTTTCAGTAGCCTATTTTTAAGCTCAAATAAGCTGATTAAAGCTCCTTATAGCTTTTGGTTAGCTTAAAATCAAGTTTTAAGCAACTTTGGATTTTGGTCAATGAAAGTAAAACTGGGGCAAAATGGAGATAGAATTGGATATGGGTTGAAGCAGAGCTGGATTTGGGTTGATATTGAGCTAGGTGATGGTTTAGAATAGGTTAGTGATCCTGTGTTCTTTGGTTAATTGATTTCAAGCCATTGTGGCTAGGACAATTGTAAGTTCATTTTTTAGCCATTGCATAATTTGTATTTGTGGTTAGAAATGGTTTAAACTTGTTTATTTAGTGGTAATGAAGATTCCTTAACTCAGTTTAATAAAAAATGCAGGCTAGATCAGTAGTTAGGTTAGTTTAATTTGCAAATCAATGTTTTAAAAGGGTGTTTGGATCTGTTGGTTTAGCTGAGTTTAAGGATTTTTCAGTGGGTAAGCCTTATTGTTTTAGGCTTGTGTAGCTTCATTTGACTCTTTACATTCATCACATTGCATCTGCTAAGGCTCAAAGTCAAATACACCATTAATCTGTCTTTAAATCTTAACTGTTGGAATTTTTGAAAGATCAAACACTTGTTTTGTGCTTAGATATTATAGACATAGCTTGTATTAGCTTCATTTCATCATTTAACATCAACATCAGTCCTCAAATTGGATTCAAAGTTCAAATAAGTCAAACTTTCAAAATTGCTCAAAAGTCAAAACATGAAAAGTCATTTGAGCCCAAATGGAGTGATTTTCATTGATTCATTCTTGGGTCAAACTAAGTGAAACTTGGGGTTTAAAAAGTTCAACTGGTCTAATTTCTTATTATCATTTTGAAGATTTTTGTGAATTTTTATAAGCTTCAAAAATGCTTGTCAAAATGGGCTTAAGTGCCTGTATACACTCAAGATTAACCGAGTGTGCATAGGTTTTGTGCTAAGCTTGTACCAAGCTCATCAGAGCTCATCCAGGGCTCATCTTTGGTTTAGACATAGCTAGCCAGGTCTTCTTGAGGTTCCCACTTCTGTTTTTCATTTTCAGCTAGTTGGGTAGCTTGTGCTTAAGCTCAAAGTAGTGGCCTCAAACTGTTTTTAGCTCATAAACTCAATTCATCAAATCTGTGCAATTAGTATTTCAGAGGTGTAGGATAGTTGTACTTGTTTCATTTGGGTAATTTTAGCTTATTGTAGCTTCTGTTTCAGTTTGGTGCTCATTTAGTGCCTTTTGCTTATTCTAAGTGCTTATTCATAAGCACTTTGCATTGCAGTTTCAGTTTCTTGCACACAACCCCCTGTTTTTATATTTTTCCTAGATTCTTAATATTATTTTAGACTTTTCTTGAATTTTCAGATTTTTCTAAGTCATTTGGTATTTTTCTTGATTTAAATCGGTTTTTAGGCCTTTTAATTAGCATTTAATACAATTAATTCGAAAAGTTTCAAAAAATAAGTTTTCATTTTCCTAGGTTAAGATAAATATAAAAGTCAAAAAATATTTTTCTAGATTTTTCTTAGTTAAATTTGTATTTTTAAGCAATTTAAGTAGTTTTAAATAGTTTTAATTCATAGAAAATACAAAATTATTCAAAAATATAAAATTAGTTTTGAAAATTCTCTTTTGTTATTTTAGATTTTTCCAAGTCATAATTTCATTTTTTAGCTTTATTTTATATTTTCTTGTATTTTGAGGGTATAATTAAATAGTTAAAATTAGTTTTTAATTAATAATAATTAATTTAATAGTTATAAAAATAATTTTCTTTTTCTAAAAATTTTCTTTTATCATTAGAATTGTGAAAATGTCATTTTCATATTTTTAGGGTTAATACTGTTTCATTTTCACATTTTCTTTTGTACGTCACGTAGTTTTAAATTAAGTTTTATAAAAGAAAAATCAAAACATCATTTTTAAAAAATAGTGATAGCGTTTATTTAATATATTTTATCTTTTTAATTTCCTTTAATTTGCATTTAAGCCCTTGTAGTTTACATACTTTTTCTGTAGTTATAATTAATCAAATCCTTTTCCCATTCAAATTCTCTCGATCACTATCCGTTTGGTGATTCATCGCATAGCTCATTGGGACATAACGACCCGGAAACACTATACTCTCGATCTTCATTGCATTTATTTCGGTTGTTTTAAGTTTCTTACGGTTAGCCATTCACAAGTGGCTAGCTTGTGTGAGAAAACTTGACGGTTTGGAGCGAATTAAATTTTGGCGCCACGGCCGGAGTCAGGCTAATTATCTTACGCTTAGCAGATTAGTGATTTGAATATTCACTCTTTGTTCATACCATCCATCTATATTTATATATATTTTCTTATAAAAATCAAAACCCAAAAGATCCAAAACATATAAAACACAAAAATATTTTTCTTTGTTTCTACATTATATAAAATCAAAACCCAAAAGATTTTCATTCTTTGTTTTCACATCATGTTTATCCAAAACCAAAAATATTCACCTTAACCTCTTACCCTTTTGATTCTTTATCTCTTTACCCTCTATCCATTTGATTCTAACTTCTATTTCTCATGGAATCTCTCGACTACGACGAATTCGGGACGGTTGAAAAACTTCGCACTTTATCACAAATGGCAAGAATTCGTGTTGTTCGTGATGATCCATTAATTACTGCGTGGAAATGGAACGAGAAACCGGGTGACAAAGGACCGGTACTTCCTCTCGATAATGGAGGTGCTAACACGTCCAACCTACGGTTATCCAAAGATCTAACCCTCAATTGCTCCTAAGCCGTCTAAAATTGATCCTAAACTTTCACGATTTACGGTTAAAAGCAAACATGCGATTTAGACCGATGACTAGCAAGAATAACTTGCCTAATCTTCACGCTTCTCAAGAACCGTAACCGAGACCATAACGAAGTGGTGGAAATTGCTAGCTCTTAGAGCACACCACTTGTTCCACCTCCGGATTTTTCAAAATGTTCTTCGAGACTTGATAGTCATTCGGATCACCATGTTGGTTTTGTTGATTCTTTGAATGAACTGATTCCTTCCCATAACTCTCAAATGAAATTGTTTATTCCTTGTGTCGGTTGTGGTGAGCCTCTTTTGGTTCACCATGTCGTTGGTGTACGGTGTGTACAATGTGGTAATGATATTCATAACGGAGTTGTTTGTTTTGTGGTTCGAGGAATTCATTTGATTATGATCCTAATCCAAACTCATTTAACGACCCTAAAACTTTTCCAATTACCCACCACACCCGACTTATCTTCATATAATCAACATAACTATCGTGAATTTTGTGGAGGTCCTCACCAAGGATTTGAGTGTCAATCCGAAACACGTTTGTCTATGAACAGCTTTTCCGGTGATGCTCGTAACTTTGGTTATGACCAATATCCATATAATTCACCGATCCGCACTCAACAGCTTTTATGCTGTGAGAACTGTGGAGGTCTCCACTTCACTCGATTGTCAAATAGGAAACCATTTCCTTGTAACAATCATGACTCTCTGAGTTTGACAATTTCCAACCTCCACAAAGACCATACGGTTCAAACTCCACCGAGCCGTTGTCTCAAGAAATCTCCCAAAATTTTGAAACCGCAATGAAAACACTTGATGATATGATTAGTAACTTTAAGAATCAAGTGAGTGGTGAAAAGACCATGGGAGAATTACTAGTCAAGAACGAGAGGCCCGCCAATCTAGGGAAGAATTATTAGTCCTAGAGCAAGCGGCTCTAAGGCGCTCCCAATTTCTTAAGGCAACTATGTATGAGGATGACGAGGAGAGTTTTATCCTTTTAAAGATAATATTTCTCAACTCCTCGGTCAATTGATATCCCAGAGCTGAGATTCCATCTCAAACAACTGCTATCACACCAAGCTCCCACTCACTCTCGAACATGGGGATGAGCATCTTGACACTGTTCTCGAAAAGGAATCGGACAAATTCATAAAGTCTAGTGTTGAGAACCTTGTCCCAATCCCGAGAGAGTCACAGGAACTTCGATCATATGTGTGATTCTCTTTCCCTCTTGAGTGTTCAAAAGATCATTTTGAAACTTTCTCCAATTGTAGCGAAGATTGTGCTTCATATGGAAACATCGAGTATGTTGAGGCATCTCTTCCACAACGATGTCGATCATCTTCTTGAGGAGTTCACCGATGAACTCACTCACATCAATCCACTTTCATCGAAAGTAATGATGTTCTCTTTGATTTGAAGCCGATCCGGGAGAGGCGAAAGTCTCACTTATAATGATCGCTCACTCACTTCTTATCCCAACAAATTAATAGAGAATATTAATCACTTTGTTCTCAAGCATTCAAAACAACTCTCACTAATCCTCTATTTGAATTCGACTTGAATTCACTTTAAATTCGAGAATCCACTCTTTGATACTCGGATCGAGGATAGTGATGAGCCCTCAATGGAACAAGAGCTCACAATTTCACTTCTTGTGAATGATTCTCTTCATGAAGAGTTCTCCGTGAACTCTCTCATGACATATCTCCTCCGGAACATGATCATTTCTATTTTGATCTTGAGGATGATATTGGCTCAAGGAAGGTGTACTCTATCATACGAGTTTGCTTACTAATGATACTACCCTCACCCTTCCTCCCGATATGTCTACATTTGAGGATGAAGAATGGATCTTCATTGTTATAAAAATCTTTCTTCCTTTCCTCAAATATCTTGTGATTTCTCCTCATCTTCACTCCTTCGGAATGAAGACATTATCTTTGACCCGGCATTTTCATATATCATTTTTAGCCGGTTCTATGTATATCTCATCGGTGTGGAACTTTCACGTGCTTCAAATGTTTGTCCAAACATCTTGAATGAAAGTCCGATGGAGATTGTCTCTTCCACTTTGCTTCCCATGAACCAATTAATTCGGGTCGAGTCAAGCTAGCGACTCGGTAATCAAAAACATGAGTTAAACATGGGTTTTCACCCGTGTGTACCACCCTAGTGTGGGGAGTTGCCCCATTGTTGTATATAAAATCTTTCTAAAAAAAAAAAAAAAAAAAATTTGCTAAATAATGGCCGTAATATTTCCCTTTACGTTCTATGTTTCGCATAACAACGGGTACTTTGAATATTGAGGGCAATATTCATTTCTAGTGTGGGGGAATTCTCACGAATTTTATCATGTAATTATACCGCCAATTCCCCATTTTGGCCAAAATTATTTTTGGAGTAAGTGTTTTGCACTTACTCAACTTATGGTTATCGATCCGCCATGTCTAATAAACAAAAGGATTGGCTAATCCAAGAGCAAACGGCTCTTGGTAAAGATATCTCAAATCCGTTGACGGCTTGCAATTTGCCCAAAGTTGTATGGTATTCACCACCATATCCTTAAAAGTGAAGAGTTGGCTAGCCCGTAAGTTTATGGCTTGTGGTAAAGGCGGTGGAAAAACCATAATTGGTAATCACTCACCAAAGATAATATTGATAATTTATCTAAGAGTTGGCTAGTCCGAGCAAACGGCTTCGGTAAAGACAAATCAAACCGTTGAAGTCGGTGGTTTGCTCAAAATCACATGGTTATCGGTGTACCATGGTTCTTACTTGAACTAAAACATTTGGCTACTCCGAAGTAATGGCTTTTGGTAAAGAGATTCAAATCCATTAAGTTTTCTCAAAAGATTGCTAGGGACTAGCAATAGTTTAGTGTGGGGATTGATGAGTGTGTAAATACTCATCATTTTGGTCAATCTGAATCGCAAAACGTTTAAAAATGCTCGAAATGCATCAAAATATGAAAATATTCCAAAATTGCATTTTATATGTTTCGGATGCAAAATGTTTAAAATCGATGACAAATGAGCTAAGTTTGCATAATTGGCGCTTCAGTCCCCAAGTTTCAAAAGTTGTCGAAATAGTCCCCGAGCCCTTAATTTCAAAGAAAAATCACCAAAGGTCCTTTTAAAATCATAAGTTGGCAAAATTAGTCCTTTGGTGAAAAATATCAAAAGTTTTGAGAAATTACAAAATTGGTCCTTCAAGTTTAAAATTGGCAAAATGGTCCTTGGAAATTTGAAAATGTCAAGTTTGGTCCTTGTACTATTGAAACTTGTCACTTTTAGTCCTTGGAGCAACTTTGCAAAATGGCGACCTTGGTCCTCCAATTTTCGAATTTGCAAATAAGTCCTTGTATTAAAACCTTAGCCTTGACCCTTGGACCTTGTCAAAACCAAATGAACCCTCACATTAACCATTGACCCCCGCCACTTTGGACCCCTTTAATATTAAAACCCAGTCAAACCATCGGTTTGACTCTTCCGCCTTTTTCCTCCTTCCTCACGGGTTACCTTCCCTCATCTTCACCCCGCACACCACCGCAATACTCCAACTCACCATGTTCCCCCACCTCAACAACACTCCAAACAGCATTTAATGCATCCTTTCCATCTTACTCAACCCTCCAATCGGCATATATGTGTTTGGCTCCAAAATGCATCAAACGGCCAAGATGATATCAAGCTATCCAATGGTATCAAATCAAGTGGGATATCACTCGTAGGATTGAGAGAAGAAGTTTGGCATAAATAAAGGAAGAAGAGAAGAGATGGAAGAAGTAGTCTTTAGTTTTACAATTTTCAAATGTATGTCGCTTTTAGATTCTTAAGTCTTAAATAGATCATTAGTTGTTATTTCAAGTTTCATTGTATCAAACTACTTTGTTACCTAATCATTACAACTGCATTTTAAGTCATTAATTCAAGTTATGTTAAGATTTCTTGTTTTTAAGTTCAACTGTTGCAAATTTCAATTTCAAATCATCATGTTCAAGCTTCAACTAGCTTATTTTTAAGTTCAAACAAGCTTATTAAAGCTCCTTATAGCTTTTTGTTAGCTTAAATTCAAGTTTTAAGCAAATTTGGATTTTGGTCAATGAAAGTCAATTTGGGCCAAAATTGAAATGGAATTGGATATGGGTTGAAGCGAGTTGATTGGGTTGATTTAGAGGCTAGGTGATGATTTAGAATAGGATAGATCTTGTGTTCATTGGTTAATTGATTTCAAGCCATTGTGGCTAGGACAATTGTAAGTTCATTTTGTAGTTTCATTGCATAATTTGTATTTGTGGTCAGAAATGGTTTAAATTTGCTTATTTAGTGGTAATTAGGATAGTTAAAATCGGTTTAATCAATAATATATACTAGTGCAGTGGATTAGCTCATTTAATTTGCAAATCAATGTTTTAAAGGGTGTTTGGATTTACTCCTTTAGCTGAGTTTAAGGTTTGTTCATTGGGTAAGCCTTGTTGTTTTAGGCTTGTGTAGCTTCATTTGACTCTTTACATTCATCACATTGCATCCGCTAAGGCTCAAAGTCAAATATACCATTAATCTCTTTAAATCTTAAGCTTTGGAATTTTTGAAAGATCAAACACTTGTTTTGTGCTTAGATATTATAGACATAGCTTGTATTAGCTTCATTTCATCATTTAACATCAACATCAGTCCTCAAATTGGATTCAAAGTTCAAATAAGTCAAACTTTCAAAATTGCTCAAAAGTCAAAACATGAAAAAGTCAGTTTGAGCCCAAATGGAGTGATTTTTCATTGATTCATTCTTGGGTCAAACTAAGTGAAACTTGGGGTTTAAAAAGTTCAACTGGTCTAATTTCTTATTATCATTTTGAAGATTTTGTGAATTTTTATAAGCTTCAAAAATGCTTGTCAAATGGGCTTAAGTGCCTGTACACACTCAAGATAATCGAGTGTGCATGTGTTTGTGCTAAGCTTGTACCAAGCTCATCGAGCTCATCCAGGCTCATCTTTGGTTTAGACATAGCTAGCTTGGTCCTCTTGAGGTTCCCACTTCTGTTTTTCATTTTCAGCTAGTTGGGTAGCTTGTGCTTAAGCTCAAAGTAGTGGCCTCAAACTGTTTTTAGCTCATAAGCTCAATTCATCAAATCTGTGCAATTAGTATTTCAGAGGTGTAGGATAGTTGTAACTTGTTTCATTTGGGTAATTTTAGCTTATTGTAGCTTCTGTTTCAGTTTGGGGCTCATTTGGTGCCTTTTGCTTATTCTAAGTGCTTATTGATAAGCACTTTGCATTGCTGATTGCATTTTCTTGCACACAAGCCCCTGTTTTATATTTTTCCTAGATTCTTAATATTATTTTAGACTTATCTTGAATTTTTAGATTTTTCTAGGTCTGTTTGGTATTTTTCTTGATTTAAAACAGTTTTTAAGTAATTTTAATTAGCATTTAATACAAATAAATCAAAAAGTTTCAAAAAATAAGTTTTCATTTTTCTTAGGTTAAGATAAATATAAAAGTCAAAAAAATATTTTTCTAGATTTTTCTTAGTTAAATTTGTATTTTAAGCAATTTAAGTAGTTTTAAATAGTTTTAATTCATAAAAAATACAAAATTATTCGAAAAATATAAAATTAGTTTTGAAAATTCTCTTTTGTTATTTTAGATTTTTCCAAGTCATAATTTCATTTTTTTAGCTTTATTTCATATTTTCTTGTATTTTAGGCTATTATTAAATAGTTAAAATTAGTTTTAATTAATAATAATTAGATAAATAGTTTTAAAAATAATTTTCTTTTTCTAAAAATTTTCTTTTATCATTAGGATTGTAAAAATGTCATTTTCATATTTTTAGGGTTAATACTGTTTCATTTTCACATTTTCTTTTGTACGTAACGTAGTTTTAAATTAAGTTTTATAAAAGAAAAATCAAAATCATCATTTTGCAAATAGTGATAGCGTTTATTTAATATTTTTATCTTTTAATTTCCTTTAATTTGCATTTAAGCCCTTGTAATTTATATACTTTTCTTTAGTTATAATTGTTCATAATCACAACTTTTTCCGTTCAAATTCTCTCGATCACTATCCGTTTGGTGATTCATCGCATAGCTCATTGGGACATAACGACCGGGAAACCCTATACTCTCGATCTTCATTGCATTTGTTTCGGATCGTTTTAAGTTTGTTACGGTTGGCCATTCACAAGTGGCTAGCTTGTGTGAAAAACTTGACTTGTTTGGCACCTAATCGATTACCATAATCCATAAACGGCTAAAAGGTGTAAGTATTTTGATTTTGGTTTTATTTTATGATTTTGTTGAACAAATATATACTAAAAATAATTAAAAGTTAAATGAAACGGTTAAGAACTATAATTAATGTTACCATAATCCATAAAATGGCTAAAAACAGGTAAGTACTTTAATTTGTGGTTTTTATTTTTAAGATTTAGTAGAACAAATATATACTAAAAAGTTATTAAAAGTTAAATTAAATGGTTAAGAACTATAATTGATGTTACCATAATCTATAAAACGGCTAAAAGGAGGTAACTACTTTATAACATTTTGTTCTAAACAATATTAATCATGAACATCTTTTACATTTCATAATATTATTAACATTTATTAGGAACAGCCAAACGGGTCTAATAGTTGCTCTAATTTATTTCATAAGAATTATAATATACTTGATTTAATAGAATTTCTATAATAAACTTCAAAACACGGAGTTGTTATTGAAAAAAAAGAAAGATAAAATTACCGAGATAAAATTTATGGCGCTACATTCCTCACAGACAAATGGGACTTTCTCGCCAAACCTCTTCAAATGAAAATTGTTAACATATTCCCATCCTTTGTGTCTACATGAAGCTTTATCTTCGGCTACCAGATTATCTTCAATATCAACTATACTCGATCGACCTTGAGATGCCATTGAATCAAACACATTTCGATTATAAATCTTATGCAATATCTAAGGATTAAGACAACAATGTCAATAACCGGTCCCACATGACTTCTACCTTTGAAACTCGATTCTTATATATGGAGTCGCTAGTATTTGACCAATTACGACTTTATTACAATATCTTGAAAGTACCAAGCACATTTAAGTTGACTAACTGTTTGACCCGACTCGATTGATCAAACATGATTTATATCTAATAAAGATGTAAGCATTTTGTCTTTGAACTTTTAAATATACTCTAGTAGTTTCAAGATTTTGAGTCACACATGATTAATAAGTTTATCCCAACTATTCTATTTCACCACGCGATCGCTTTTCAATAAAAAAATAATTTAAACAAACCGTTAGGCCAATAAGTTCACGATTCTATCCCAATAGTGGTGAATACAACATACATGTAGGTTGCAAGAGATCAGATAAGCTCCTTAACTCACATCTTATCGTTAAAATGTGATAATTATTTCATCACAGTCCAATATTTAAATTTTGTTTCATGTCTAAACCTGAATTCATACAACAAAATGGTCGGTCGATGAGCAAATACTTTGTAAATCTTGTAAGTTGTACATATGATATTTACCTCTAAGCATTGTTGCAAAGATTGAAGGCACCATCAACACCGAAATTGTCATAATCGACTTTATGGTACTCTATAGATAAGTATGCAAATAATCAATTTTAAGATGCCATACCAAACACCCGGCATGGGTAACCACTAAATGAAAGTGAGAACAAAACCTCTATCGATGTAAGGTGCGCCACAACACAACACACTCAAGAAAGACACAACACACTTAGTAAAGGAGAAAAACCAAAGAAAACAAAAGAACCTTCCCTTGTTGATTCCGGGAATGACAATTGGCACACAATCTCAAAAATTAACTTCCAAAAATGCAAAAATCTTAAACAACCCATTCAACCACAAACAAAGTATGTCGATTAAATAAGGCAAAAAAATTAAAACAAAATTATGAACATAGGAGGTAGGAGAAGGAAAAAACATACAAAACTATTAAAGCGCGAACTTGGAGTAGTCTAGCTCGACTCAAATGGGAGCTCAATATGGTCGCTCACAATCACGGGGAAACAGTGGCTCATGATAAATAAATAAAATAAGGGTGTGTTTGGGTTACTAACCGATATGATGTATCTAGTTATTGCTTTTCAATTAAAGAAGATAAAAGTTTGGATAATCAATCTCAAACAAAGATACGTGGTTTCAAGCAATAAGAAGATTAAAAAAACTTCTAATCTCATAGAATAAGTTAAACTATGTCGGTGTATGCCTAATCATGAGTAGAGATCTTCTATAATCTCATGTCGCGTGAGGTCGTGTAGACATCAATGCGGCTATTTTGTAGCATGTCGATCCATTGAAGCTACCACCTATAAACCGATATATGAAGTTGGATGTTAGTGAGATGATGATTATTTAAAATATTGATTAGGTATATGATATGGTAGGAACAAAAATTATCTGCGACTATTGAAGAGCTTGAGTCATTCCCTGGTTTAGGATGAGTGGCCTCTATATGTAGTTTCAATAAGCAATCTCATAAAGCCCATAAAAGTGGTTATTCTAATAAGCAATCCAATACAACCCCTATAAGCGCTTTCGATAAGCTATAGTTAATCTACATATTAAGTAATCCCAAACAGCCCCGTGATCGCTTTAAATAAGCAATCCCAAATAACCCTAAAAGTGGGTTATTATCACTAAGTAATCCAAACAACCCTATAAGCGGTTTCATAAGAAACCCAAACAACCCCGAAAAGTATTTAATCTTATAAGCAATACCAAACAGGTCTTTCTTTATCTAGGTTGAAGGTGAATATTGTTTTGTAAATTCACACATACTGAAAACTTCAAGATGCAATCTGAAACTTGACTTAGCACCCACCGAACTCACCCACCCACCGAACCAATCCACCCACTAAACCCATCCACTAAACCAACCCACCTCATCATCACCATACCGGGTTTCAAGCTTCTCTCATTGCAATATCTGCCTGCAAGATTTTCCAAAGTTATATCTTTTAATGAGACTAAAGATGGCGAAATGTGAACATGTCATACGGGTTGTTAACGGGTCAAATCTGTAAATTTTGTTTGAGTTTAAATAGGTACACTCAAGATTGTTTGTCAAAAAAATTAGATCTTGTCTATCAATAATTAGTATGTACATAATTTCAATAATAACTTAAGTCATTTTACTAAAATGACTAATAGTATTACGCCTTAAAAAGCCCCCATTTTGACCAGTACTGGTAGACATAGTTCCTCTTGATTTATAGAATGAGCTACTGGGTTCCCACTCCAAAGATTGAAGCATTCGGAAGTTGTCTAGAGTCAAGTCAGAGAACTTAACTTGATTAAAAGATTCACATGGCATAAGAAAAGTCAAAATGCTGTATATTAAGACCACATAGTGGCAACATGTTTAAACTTTAAAGTATGTTAACCTCATTAGGATGGTAGTTGTAAAGAATGGCATATCCCAGCTTTGGCTTCCTTTTCACATTGGCAACAGGTGGCATGTTATCGGGATGAACATCCAATGTGAGGCTATATGTTAAAGGCCTTGTATTCATAAACCTCGTGTCTACTTTGGAAAATTTGTTATTTCCTGAATCACAAGCTTCCATTCTTTGAAGTCCGTATCACGAAAGAATAGAACGAAACGTTACACCATCTAGGATATCCTACTATTCCATTATGAAAAGTTTGATTACCTGAAAAGTCCTCTTGCGATCTGGAAAATAACAATTTAATTTGATTCACCAACGATAAACCATATTTCGTCGGTTCAAAAGCGACACTATTGTCAAAAACCTCGCCAAAAACCCGAGTTATTTGTTAGCAAGATTCAGATCCTATAGTATTCCATCCTTGTAATACTCCCTAGTCAAGATTGCTTCATAGAAGATATATGACTCCGACAAATGGCTCCACTTGTTCTCATATACGTCCCAGAATATAGTTGCCCTATATGCGACACAATATCACCTATTTCCCATATTTTAAGCCATGCTTCCACAAGCTTGTGTCAATTCTCTTGCTGAAATAGGTTCTTTGTAAATAAGAAGCATTGATAGTGGAGAGTTTTTCCGATACTCGGCGACCTTATCAACGCAATAAAACAAAAAAATATCATAATCAAATCTTGTAGATGGTGTACATGTAATTCAAAAATTAGCATAATAAAAATCTTGTAAACGTTGTCTCCTAGCATTCGGTATGATAATCGAAATTATGATAAAATACCCAATACACTAATTTAAAACCTCGATGCATGCAACGTACCATCCGATTCATTCTACTCATTGATTCGCATCGCTGATTCCTCTAGCGGTGGTACGCGCTATTGATTTATATCTTACCCGCTAATTCAAACACCACACCCTATTGATTTATATCGGTATATCAAAACAACTTGAACTCGACACTATTGAGGTTTGATATGATTATTTTACCTTGCACTTGATGTTCATTTGTACTTCCATCCATCTTTGTGTTGACCAAGGAATCTATTTCACGGATAAGATCTACACATGACGACGAGAAATGAAAGTTATATAAATGTACCGCTAATGAATGGGTCATTTTAGTTATGATTATTCTCAAACAGATCATCTTGGTAAAAATAGAAGAAAATTGTAGCTAAAGGGAATCAAGTCAAAGTCTCCACTTTAGACATCTTAAATCGCTTTTTATAATACTTCTATGATTATTATCGCAATGATAGGTTTTGTAAGGCTAATGTCAAACATATAGCAATGTGCTTTTGCATTTTGCAACTTTGGCATCTTCTTTGGCTACTTCCATTTCGCCTCGTGGATCGGTATTGTACCGATCACCAAGAACAAAACA
>CM040243.1:88689291-88889968 GCA_022545495.1 Chrysanthemum lavandulifolium | reverse complement strand
AAACTTATGTTGAGTGGTTGGATTTGGGATCAAGCATGAAGAAAGAGTGGAAAAGATCAAAACAAAAACGAAGAAAGTGATAAAGTATAGTGGGTGGGGCCCTGCACCAAGAAGGTTTGCATCTACAGGAGATCCTAGAGGTTACTTTTGATGAAGTCCACTAGTCAGATTTCATAATACTTTGTTTGTGTCCAGTAGAAGATTTGTCATTGTGTCGTAAATGGTTTTTCCAAAGATAAGTGATAAAAAAAATAGCTTGTGAGTCTGCAGAAGTTTAGCTGTACCCGCAAAGCAGGATTAAACTTTTGTGTCTTAGTTTTTGTTCTATAAATAGCACCTTATGACACATTAATCTTTCTATATATGCAAATATAGTTGCTGGTTAAGATGATCGTTGACATGCATATTAGCAAAACTACTTGCTTTTTTGATGTATCCTTGGGTCAATGCTCAACCTTTTCTACTAACAAAAAAAAAAAAAAATGATTTTGTTGGCGATTTGTAATCTTTATATTCAGAGGGCAAGAAAAGACATGCGTAAGTGTTCCAATAGACATGGTAACCAACATTTGTTTTGTTTTGTTTTAATAAGAAAAATGCTGATTCATATGTATAACTTTAGCTGTATCTTTGGCTCAGTGTTGAGGAAGTATCACTGCATATTTTGCATACCAAACAAACAACTTGCCATGCTTTGTTACTTAGGTACAGCAAAACCGTCATGCAACTGATCATTGCCGACCTTTTCTTTGTATAACCGTGTCTGCGTTTAGCATTGTCCTTGCAAGAGCATGTGAAATGCAGTTAGTCTTGTATAAGCGATCTAACTGTTTAAAGGAGCCAGACCCAATGTCTAATATCCACCTCATGTTTTGAAGCAACATACCTCATGGGCATAAGAAATTATGTCTAACAAGCGGAGCTGCTTCGTTGCAGTCCCTACCTGTCGTTGATATTTGGTATAGCTCTGTTGGGCACGGGGCTTCTCGAGTTCTCGGGGCTTATAGGGCTTGAGCTTTTAAAATAAGCCGACTTATAAAATAAGTCTAGATTGGTCACCTGCAACTTATGGCTTATAAAATAAATAAGCCATAAGCCTCCATAAGCCAAGCCCATAGAAAGAGGCTTATGGGGCTTATGGCTGGTTTAAATTACTAATTACTCTTAAAATATAATGAGCTTATAGGGGCTTATGGCTAGTTTAAATTACTTAGATACCCTTAAAATATAATGAATTATCAAGTAAAAGATGGAAATATATGTGAATTTAATTTGGTGTGTTTTTATGTGATTTTACATTAATAAACTTAAGCTCTAACTAATTCGTCAAACAGGCTTTCGACTTATAATATAAGTCTCAGTCCAAGCTTCAGTTCCAGCTCCGGCCCATTGCGCTAAACATACAACCCACCGCTGCCCTTTACACAATGCGTCATCCCGATTACACCCGACGCAGCGATGTGCTTGTGCTTTTTGGGAAGACAATTGGTATGAGATGGACAAATTTAGGGCCCGTTTGTTATGGGACATTTGATTCAAGGAATGAAATGATTTCATAAAAAGCATTGTTTGGTTTATTATGTTGATTACAATCAATCAAACTAAACCCACATATTCATTCCTCTATAATTTGGGTGGTATCATATGATTCATGTGGGACCATGCAACTTCTCTCACATTTCATTAATTTTTAATATAATTTTATTTTAATTCAAACAAATAAAATAACTAAAAATTATAATAATTAAATCTTTTCTCTCTCCTCATTTTTTCAAATCGTTCCAAATCGAATCAGATTCTAAACCCACTTACAAACCAAAGCGCACCCTTAAATTAGCTTACCCAAAAGCTATATTTACTAGAGTCCATGCAAAGTTAATGAAAGATGTATCGGACCTTAGTCGAGAATATAGGTGCAGGCATGAGCCAAGTATTTATTTGTTATATGTATAATATGGGCTTGTAGGTGCCAACTAGGGTGTCATATAAACCGATCCGGCCCAAACCGAATATGAAATTTCGAGTCGGGATATTGGGTCAATCTGAATTTACCCGAGTTCTAAACAAGTTCGGGTTCGAGTATAATATTTGTCTCTTACACGGGTTTGGGTCAACCCGAGTTTTATTTTTTCTTCTAATTTGTATGTAAACAGCAAAATTGTACTATTTTTAAACGACCTGGACCCGAACCCAAGTTGACCCGACCCCAAGTTGACCCGACCCGAGTGACCCGAGTTCCAAACAAGATCGGGTTCGGGTATGTTTTTTTGAGCCTTGACCCGAATTGACCTGACTCAACTTGACCCGAACCCGACCAGGTCAACCCGAATAACACCCCTAGTGTCAACTATATAATCTTTAACATGATTTGGTGTTATATATGTATAATATAATATCATGTATTTATTTGTGCACCACAATAACACGCAGTGTATTATGATATTATAATCACGTGTATATATATATATATATATATATATATATATATATATATATATATATATATATATATATATATATATATATATTAATTATAACTATATTACATTTATTGGGCCTCTTAGGAATAGTAACTATAAATATTTTTTTTTTTTTTTTTTTTTTTTTTACGGGCCCGTCGTTATTTGCTTTAGCCTACCCCCGTGGGTTATTCATCTTCACTCACAACATACGCTTACCTTTTAGATCCGATTGGGCGTGGCGAAAATTATCCGCGACTTGAGGCTCGAAGGCATGAAATTTTAGCTTGCTACATGCGATTGTGAGGTGCAACTGTTCTTAGCAACATAAATTATTTTTTTATGTTGAATTTATTGATGGCCTCTTGCCATTTGTTCCTTGCTACAGGTCAGTCATTTTTCCTCCACATCTTCTTTTTTTACTTGATATATTGTCAGATTGTTGTAGTTGAAGTAAAGTAGATCAATTATTTGTGCTAAAAAAAATCCAGCACCTTTACTCTTTGCACAATTTGATACTAGGTTTGATGTTTTTCCCTTTAATTTTGGACTGTTTTCTTTTAGATTTTTGCTGGGTTTCGTTAGTTTTTTCGATTGGCTTGCTTGGTTGTTGTTGCCTTAGGTAAATGGTTGTTAGCCTGCTTTATGTTAGTTCCTTTTATTCTAGGCTTGTTATGTTTAGTTGTTAGAGTGATTAAATGTTGATAGTCAGATTTGGGGTTGCATTTTAGTTTAATCAGTCTTTGGAATTGAATGATAGCTTCATTAAATGCTTTGTACCTTTTTGTTAGTTGGCTCTCTTAACTTTTGTTTTAGGTTTTTTTTCCCCTTTGTTTTTGTGTTGGATCACAAGTGCTAACTTCCTTCTATTTTTTTGGCGCCTTTTTCTCATCTTCTATGTTTTGAAAATATTTCTTGCTGATTCTTTTGTTGCTCACCATAACTATAAAAAAAATGTTGATAGTTCTGATTTGCTTTTTGGGTGCTGTCTTTGTTATTTGTTTACGCGCTGTTTTTTGTAACTATGAATTCAAAAACTATACCTGACTCTCAAAACATTCGCGACCGCCCATGTAGAAATGTCATACAAAATGATGTTGCAAATGTTCATGGGTTTCTTGAATGTGGAATGCACGAGGTCATTGCATCGGTTGTCTCCTTGATCAAACGACACATGGTTATATTCTTGGTCCTTATGTATTGGATTTTGATGCGGTGTAATCGCACCACTTCTTGCGCCACAAAACCTCAACACTTTGGTTTCGGGAGTATCACGGGAACCATGTCATGATACGATTACTCTATTTCCAATTACATTCTATTCATTTCATGGCTCTCTGTTTTATGCATATGTTTATTTGTTTCTTTCTAGGTAGGAGGCAAAACTATCGGCCACGTCGTCCTCATTGCTAGGTATATGCCGACTCCCTAACGTTCGGGTTGCGCATCTTTTGGCACTATGTTTTTCGGTTTGTTACTCTTTCTATGTTTCATGTGTTTTTGTGGTGCGCGGTGTCCCAACACCAACACGGGATTAGCTCATGATTTACCGATTCGCCCGACCGGTTACCATGTACTATATATGGTTCACGGCTCGTAAGTTTTTTAGGTGTGTTATGAATTCTTTTTGACATGCCGGTGTCTTGACTTTGACCGTCGTTGCAGCGTTGCCAAACACTTATTGTCACAGCATTTATGCATTTATGTAGTTTTTCATTTGCAGATGTTGTTCAGGAACAAGGCATACACAATACAGGCCAAGAGATTCCTTTATATTATAGTGGTCATACGGGGGTAGGCTATGCACCGGTGGGTGGTTCTTCGGGGGTGAATGACAATATCGCAGACAATTCGGAGCCGCATTTGCCAAATACTCCTTTAAGAAACCATGTTAAAGGCTTTTTCATGTTTTTAGTTTTTACAAAGCACTTCACAATGATTCGATTAGATTCTCATGGTATTTTTTAAACTGGGCTAGGGTCAGCTGTAGATGGTGCTGCATGTTCGCAAGAAAGTCTAGGAAGAGTTAGGTTGCGGAAACGCCTTCATAAAGGTGTTCTGATGTATTCTTTCTTTACACAGCATTTTTAAATAATTGGATTAGGTTCTTATGAGAATTTTTTAATCGTGGTAGGATTGTCTGAAAATGATGACACAGCTTCGCAGCAGCCTCGAAAGAGAGGCAGGCCGAGTAAGCAGCCGGCCAACGAGCAGGTTGACGTGGGTAGTTCGGATGGTTAGGTGGGTGATTCAAGCACTTATGTGCACGCTCTTGACAATCCAGTGACTCCTAATAAGATGGAAGCGGAAAAAGGTGCTTTGTTGTATTTCCTTTTTACGCAACACATTAGAGTAATTAGACCGAGTTCTCATGAGGTTTTTTTAATTGGGTTAGGAGTGAGCGCATATGATCCTGGGTTTTCACAGTAGACTCGAAAGAGAGGCAGGCCAAGAAAGCAGCCGGACATCAAACAGGTTGGAACGGGTGGTCCAAGTGGTCAGGTGACCGGTTCATCCAGTTATGCGTGCACCGTTGGTCAGCCAATGACTCCTAATAAGATGGAAGCGAACAAAGGTCCTTTACTATATTTTCTTTTTACACAACACTTTACAATGATTAGATCAGGTGCTCATGAGATTTTTAAATTGGACTAGGAAGAAAAGGACGCCTGGAACCGTTCTCCACAACATGCATGGACCAACTAAATTCAGATGGTTATGCTCATACCGTTGTTCAGTCCACGGATACTCATGCAAGTCAATGTGAGTAATTCTTTAGTTTTACCTTTTCCGATGCATTTTTTGGGTTCTGAAAATCCGTTGAACTTTTCTACTCCTTTCTTTGGGTTGCAGCGATTCGCAGGGATGACAATGTCCAAGCAAGTGCTCCACAAAATGTTGCTCATCAGTCAAAAAGAAGAAAAAGGCGCCTGCAGCAGCCCTCCACAATATCCATGCAACGATCAAATTGATGATCTGTTGGAAATCCACAAATACCCATGCAAGTCAAAGTGAGTAGCTTTTTATTTTTATCTTTTGCGATGCATTTTTGTGGGTCTAAAAATCAGCTAAACTTTTGTGCTCCTTTCTTTGGGTGGCAGCGGTTGGCATGAATGACAATGGCCAAGCAAGTGCTGCACAAAATGTTACTCGTCAGTCACAGGGAAGAAAAAAACGGCTACAGCAGTCCTCCACAACATGCCTGCACTGATCAGATTCAGATGCTTATGCTCATACCGTTGGTCAATCCACGGATACTCATGCAACTCAAAGTGAGTAAAAATTGGTTAAAATTTTGTCCTCCTTTCTTTGGGTGGCAGCGGTAGGTCTGGATGACAATCCCGGAACAAGTGTTCCACAAAATGTTACTCTTGATCACCGGGCCGAAAAAAGCGGCCACTCGGTCAATCCTCTAGAAAGAGTAAGCGTCGTGATTCCTTAAAGTAGTTTCCATTATGGCATGGGTGATGGATCATGTGGCATTGATGAAGGATTATCTTCTCATACAACACAAGGTTACTTCTTTTTGTGTTTTTTAGCATTGGTTATCTTTTCTAAAACATGTATTCTCAAACCTTTGAATTAATTATGGTTTCTTAATAAATGTAGATACATCATATGCATATGATGATTTAGGGGCTGCTGCGGCGGTGCTATCATTATGTATTGTTTTTGGCACGGGAGTAGCTTGCAAGCCCTTGGTTTAGAAATGCCACACCTCGATACCATTTATGATGTGGAGGCGGTAGAATATTTATGCAACGAGCGAACCGCTGAGTATATCAAGCATACGCTTGAAGAAGAACCTTTATGGAAAATATACGAACCTACAATCAGATGTTTGCAATGACTTCTTTCGGTGCGAATGTTGACACCGCGATCAATAATGGTGGAGGGTCATATATTTTCAAAGTTTCAAGCCAAATATACCATCGAATTGGGTCACTTTGTCCAGCTATTGACGACCCAAAATTTTTACAGCTCTATATCTATGACACACAGAACGAGGTTGAGCATAGGTTGAGCCATTTTCAAATTCGAGATGCTGGCGATTTGGATCCGCAGATCGTGGAAGGGCTCATTCACATTCTAGACACGCACAATGAGTTGGTCCAGATATTTAGAACTGCACGCGACAAGTGTGCTTAGCATGATGTCCTTGAATTTAAAGTGAGGCTTTACAGTGGTGAAGGAACCCGTGGTTATAAGATTCCAGCATCACAGACTCTTGGCGCCATTTTCTTTGACAGTGGCCCAGAAAGTGAGTCGAATTATGATGTTATACTAGAATACAGAGATGGCCCAGTAAAGAGGATCAGCAAAATCCATAAGTCATACATGTCGTTATAGTTTCCATTGATTTTCATCTATGATCAGCCAGGGTATCATACAGAGTTAATGTTGAGAACAGCAACTACAGACGATGAGCCAAGGCGTGTTTCGATGAATGCTTTCTACACATACCAGCTGCACCCGAGGTATGACAATTATAATTTGCTTTTTCGGACTGGCAGGCTTTTGCAGCAGTATGTCGTTGGGGTGTATTGTTGTATAGAACATAATAGAATGGATTTTTATAGAACACATCAGAATGATATTTGAGGAGACTATTTATCAGGCCTGCATGATGCAATTTCAAGGGGAGATCGTGAAGGGTCAAAAGCAGGCTCAATTGTATTACCTTCCTCATTTACTAGAGGTCCGAGATATATGTACAGTCATTACCTGGATGCATTGGCCATTTGCAAGGTGCTTGGTAATCCACGCTTTTTTATAACATTCACATGCAAAGTAAAGTGGCCTGAGATTCAAAGATACATGGGTCAGTTTCCTCACTTGACTACAGCGGATAGGGCAGATATAGTGTGCAGAGTATTTGAGCAAAAGATTAAGTCATTCGTCAGGTTCATGAAGCAAGAACAAACATTTGGGCGTGTCACAGGAGGTATGTCTATGTTTGTTTATAAAAAAAAACACTTGGATTTTAGCTTTCAGTCACGTTCATTCACTGAATCAGTATATAATGCGGTGTCCCACCATGCTGTTCTAATTTTAGTTGTTATCTTTTGTTTATATGCAGTATTGTATACCGTTGAGTTTCAAAAGCGTGGCTTACCACATTGCCATACACTTCTTTGGATTTCTTCAACGACAAGCATTGACAGTGCTCAAGATGTGGATCAATGCATTTCTGCTGCCTGACCCGATGTTGATCCACGCACTTATAAAATTGTTTCTGAGATGATGATGCATGGACCATGTGGCAGGGCTAACTTGAATGCACCGTGTATGCGAGGCGATATGTGCGGTAAAAATTTCTAAAAGATATAATGGAAACTTTTTATGACGACAAGGGTTATCCACATTATCGAAGAAGGCAAAGACAATTTACCGCAACAAAAGGCCAGATCAAGCTTGACAACGGGTATGTGGTGCCATATAACCGCGATCTTTGATTTGCATCTGAAGCTCATATTAATGTGGAGTCCTGTGGTTGGAGCATGCTAATAAAATATCTGTTCAAATATATATCAAAGGGAACTGATAGGATTTTTGCCAAAGTAACAAGATCTGTTGGTGAGGCTTCTACTTCGTCAGCACAAGCAGAGGCAACCATCGATGAAATCCAAAATTATCTTGATGGCCGGTTTATATGTCCTCATGAAGCATGTTGAAGAATACTCAAATTTGAAATACATAGCGAGAGAACTTGACCCGTGCAAATTCTTCAAGTCCATCTAGAAAACATGCAACATGTAACCTTTAGAGACGGTGACAATTTAGAGTTTGTGGTTAATCGTCGTGATCGGAAGCGGACAACAACACTAAAAGAATGGTTCACTTACAACATTGAAAATGAAGATGGAAGGCATTTGACATACTTACAGTTCCCATCGGAGTTTGTGTGGTATGAAGATCGAAAGAGTTGGTCACGGAGGAAAACCAACGCATCTTCTATTAGGCGGCTTGCATATATTCACCCAACTTCGGGAGCCTTTCTCTTAAGGATGTTGTTGTGTCATCAAAAGGGTGTAGAGACTTTGCGAGCTTAGATCGATCAACCAAGTTGTATACCCAACATATCGTGTTGCATGTGACTCACTTGGTGTGCTTGGTGATGACAAAGAATGGGAGACAGCTCTTGAAGAGGCATGTGGCTCAGCTTCATCAGCAGAGCTGAGGTTCCTTTTCGCACGCATGCTTACTCATTGCGACCTTGCACAGTCTTTGGAGTTATGGAGCAAGTTTTGGCAAGAAATGGGCCATGATATTCTAGGAATTGTCTCGCAGCAGGTCCGCATTCCCAACTACCACGTCAATGACGATGAGTTGCAAGGATACATATTATATGAGCTGGAAATAATACTTACCAGTTGCGGCAAGTCATGAAACAAATTATGGTTTGCAGCCCCCTCCAAAAGAATTGCTAGATCAATTAAACAACTGGTTATTAATGGAAGAAAAGAATTACAATAGGCACATGCTAGCACAGCAAAGAGATGACTCGATTCCAAAGTTGAATAATGAACAGAAAAACATATATGACCTCATCATGAATGCTTTTAAAGTAGGTAAACAGGAGTTGATATTTTTTTATGGTCATGGAGGGACTGGTAAGACGTTCCTCGGAAAACAATCCTCAGTGATATATGGTGAAGGTAAAATTGTTTTGGCGGTTGCTTCTTCTGGCATAGCATCTCTCCTTCTTCAAACAGGACGAACTGCCCATTCAAGGTTCAAACTTCCATTGGAGCTGACGGATGAGTCACTTTGCAGCGTTAAAAAAACACTCTAATAGGAAATCTTTTAAAAGAAACAGATCTTATTATATGGGATGAAGCACCGGCGATGCTTTGAAGCATTGGACAGGACTCTGAGAGACATATTAGATGCACCGGATGTTTTGTTTGGTGGGAAAACAATCATTTTAGGCGGTGATTTCCGCCAAACACTCCCAATCAAGAAAGGCGCGCCAAAAATGGAAGTAATAGCATCGTCTATTGCATAATCTCACATGTGGCCATGCTTTCAAGTTATGACACTTAAAAAAAATGAGGCTTTTCCGCTCAGATTTGAGACTAGAAGAACAGAGCTTAGCAACCTCATTTGCATCATGACTTCTTGATATTGGTAATGGTAACATTGGTGAGCCGATAAAGAAGACAACGAGAGATAAAACATGGGTAGAAATCCCAACTAGATATTGCATATGGGATGATGATGAAGGCCTCTCAAATCTCATAGACTTCATCTATGATCGACCTACACTTCAAACACCTTGACAATTACTCTACAAGAAAAGGCAATCGTCGTCCGAAGAATGAAACATCATATATTATTAATTCAAAAGTTTTATCGATGGTTGATGGTGAAATAACAACTTATGCAAGTTATGATATAGCCATACCAATTGCAAATAGTGGAGTGAAACCGAGATGTTATACCTCACGAATATCTAAACACCTTTGTTGTCGATTCCCGCCACATGAGTTGCGACTTAAGGTAGGATCACCGATGATGTTAACTTGGCGGGTGGTATGGAATGTTAACTATGATAGCGCGGTGATGTCGAGGCTTATTGAAGTGCAAATCATCACGAGCACAAGAGTCGGCGAAAAGTTTTATCCACGAATACCGCTCATCCATAAAGATCCATATATTCCTTTTGTGTTTAAACGAACTCGGTTCCCAATAAAACTATGTTATGCTATGACAATAAACAAAAGCCAAGGCCAATCTTTAAACAAAATTGGCGTTTACCTTCCCGAACCAGTCTTTAGCCATGGCCAGTTGTATGTCGCTCTCTAGAGCTACATATGCTCATGGACTAAAAGTTCTTATTAAACAACAAGAAAATGAAAGGCCAAATGTGACAAAAATATTGTTTACAAATATTTTTGAAAAAACTATCAAGCGCACCTCTATTTTCTAGCGCAAATGTAGGGTTTAATATTTGCCTTTTTGGAAACAAGCTTATTGCTTTTTTTTTGTTCTTGATTGGGTTCCCTTTAATTTTCGTTTATCTTGCCTTTTTTAAATGTTTTTCGTGTGTCTTTTATTGTGAGCACTTTCTTAGGATTCGAGTTCACTTTTGCTTTAGGCTCATACAAAATTTCTTTGCAATTTTTCCTCATAAACATTCTTTACATGATGCCATCAATTGCATGTTAGTATCTTTTGCTTTTATAAACTTATCGTGAAATTCATCATGACATGTAGATTTTCAAACCGCCTTGATTGTATGTGCCATGTATCTTAATCTTAGTCTTGAAATACTTATTCCCTTTATCATTTGTCGGTTTAAAATCCTTTTTGGTATCTAACTTTCTTTTTAACACTTGGAAGCACAATGGAAGGAAATGCAAGCGCTTTGGTGCCACATGCCTCAAAGATAAAGCCATTGAACTTACTAATGCACATGACTGTTACAATTCTTACTAACACCAACATCTCACAAAGAAGGTCCTTGAAGCTAGAGTATATAAAAAATAGGTTTTAGTCACTTATGGCAAAAGGATCAAAGCAGGGTTATTTGGGAAAAAATGGGTATTGTTGTATCTTGATAGATCAAGAGGTATCGTTAATTCACGTAGCATAGATAAGATGTAGCTCCGATTAGGATTTGTCTAATAAGAAATCACCATCGACGGGGTAATGCTATACAAGGAACATGAATGTCGGGAGATTGACTACTTCAACCCAAAATCAAGCTCGGAGAGGTTTACGAGTTCGAGTTCATATGTGAGCCAACCAATTCTTACCCAATGGACCATTAACAACAAAACAAGCCTCAAGTTTGGGAAAGCCACAAATTTGATGTTATACAAGCACCAAACATCCCGCACCACTACTTTGATTTTGTTTCATATAACCGACTTGACCTGAGAATCTATTAGCCTCGCTTTTTATAAAGATAATGTCACTTACGTGAATTGGACTAGACGCGTAGTATACTTTGCCCTTAGGGACTAGTATCGTTTAAGTGGCAAAGATAGGGCCTATATATACCCCTCATGACTCTCCATGAGGGGTGAGGTGAATCATTTGGTTAAGTGTAGTGTGTGTTTTATTTATAAAAGTTCCATTGTTTTCTCCTCCCTCTCTCTACTTCCTCTCTCTAAACAAGATGAATTCTTTCATCTTCAATCACCAACCTCGACCTCCCGAACCACATAAATCATAGTGTTATTCGGTCCTACAATTGGTATAACGAGCCAGGTTGTGTATTTTTATCGATTTGTGTGGTTTTTGGATGTTGTTTAGGTTGTTTTACACATATTTTTTGGTCGGAAATTTTTTTTCCCTATTATTCAGGTAAATCAGTCCTTCCCATATTTTTGTGTATCTCCTTTTGGTCAAAATATCCTGGTCATACACGTTCTAAATCTGTCTTGGTCATTATTTTGTCCAAACAGTCTCTTTTATGATGTTTTGTACCAAATAACGTGAAACAAAAGTGGTCAAACCGTCATCTTTTCATGGTCAAACAGACAAAAAGAAGCATGTTTATGTTTTTCTGGGTTTTTGTATGAAGATGGTCGGATATATTGGTCGGAAAAACTTGCCGGAAAAAGTCAAAGGGTCAAACCCTTTTCTCGCATATAAGGAGCATCTCTGAGTTATTCTGGCGTGCAGCTGTGAAGTTACAGCGTAAGGAATGGTTCTGGCGTATAACTACGCTTAAGACTATGTTTCGCATAAAAACATGTCTTACGCATAAGATTCTATGTTTACGCTTAAGAGAAAAGTTACGCGTAAATTTATATTGCATAAGGCTGAAAGGAGTTCGGCGTAAACTTTACCAACAATGACCATGACCACAAACGAATACCATATACCAAAAGAAAAACATCTCGACTTCAGTCCTTGCCAATCCATCATCAGTTCGAGAGTTCCAAAACCAAAACCATCAATCCTACTCTAGACTCACTCCAAAGGACCCTCACATCACTCCCCATCTCTCATTCAAGACTCAATGATAAACGATATTAACATTAATCTAATCTCAGATTCAGATTCAATTTTTTTTGTAATCTTTTATAGATTATTTCAAATGAATCAAACATCATCATCGACCCCAACTGTGTTACTATACGAAATTAAAGAAATGATTATAACAACTATGTTATGTCATCCCTTTGCTTCGTGTAAAGAAAAATAAAAATCGAACATCAATTAAAACCTACCGAAACCACTTTTCAAGGATCTTGAAGTCGTTATAACATATTCTTGATTCAATACAATCGATTGAGCATATTGTTTTAGCCACGGATAAGGAGGTTTGATGTTTTTTTTTTGATATTGTAAGTGATGGAGATTAGACAGACGAGTTTGAGATGATATCTTAGTTGGGAGTGAGATGAAAGCAGCGTATTTTATTTTCTCAGATCTGTTTTTGAGAGAATAATGGTGGTAGGCGAATGTTTGTTAAATGTGATTTAGGTTTAGGTTAAAGTGAAATATCACTTTGTCTTATAACCGGATGTGGGTGTGCATGCTGGATCGGGTCCTTCGGTTTTCATACATGGACTTGGGCCCGTATGTCCGAATATGGAATTTGGGCTGATTTATCCGTCGATGGTAGCGATTTAACACCAATATTGGGACGTTATATTGAAATCATAAACTGTTATCCGAATGTTTTTGTTTCCTTTGGATATAAAAATATTGGATACACATCTTTGATATTAGTCTACTAAGAATGGTATTTATTGGTATGGTATATTTTCACGGAGGATACATAATTCACGGCTTGAGCGAAGATCTGAAAAATGACTACGGGGTTTTTGTACGGTATTATTGACGAGGAATAGAAGTGATATTTCATGGGTGGACTTCTTTATCTTTGAGGCGATGGTTGGTTGGATGCATGTCTCAAGATAACTTGTTGAGCACATTATGAAATTTGACAATCGGTTATAAGCGGTAAGGAGTTACGTTGTAGTGCTCACGGTGTGTAACCATCACTTTAAGGGATTACGTTGTAGTGCTCGATGTCATACGGCGTTGTGGATTGTTCAAAATTTAGAACAAGCGATAAGTCACAAAGTTGGGATGTTTACTTCCTTTTCAAGTCGGTCGTGTCGGGTTATCTCCATATGTGGTCATTACTATTAGCGGTGAATTCAAAGGAGGTTCGATAAAGGTTGGTTAGAGAAAATATTGAGAGTATTTTGCGACATATTCTCACAATTTTGATCAAGCTATGATGTTAAGATTGCATCAAGAAGATAATACGGCATGTACGCAACATTATGATGATTCCGATAGCTCGCAACCATCGGGGAGGAGAAGTTGGTATTTCATCTTCCGTGATTGGATTACGAAGGATTTGTGCTTAAGGCAGAAGAAGGAGAAGTAGTGTGGTGTACATCGGGCTTTTACCAACTTGGATGCAATACTAAGTGAGTTATGTTGTTACGATGTTCCCGAGCGACAACCATTATGCGATCAAGGTTTATTTTCTCCATTGCGTGTTGGAAGAGTGTTGTCGGTTCGGGAGGGGCGAGAAAAGAAAAAGGCTCACTAGTTAGGAGGAGTAATAACCTAACTAGACCGTTACGATTGGCGTTCGAGCTACAAGAAGATCAAATGCCGAGATCTTCGGAAGGAGAACTTCAAGTTTGCCTCGATATCTAGACTACGAGACTCGAGCTTCAAGAAAGTCAACATTCATTACTATTGTAATTTACTTTGTTTTGTATTTATAGGTCTCATTGTAACCATTCACGTGTGACGCTATCTTGGAGGAGATTGTTAGCCTCGTTTTTATAAAGATAACGTCACTTACGTGAATTGGACTAAACGCTTAGTATACTTTGCCCTTAGGGACTAGTATCGTTTAAGTGGCAAAGATAGGGCCTATATATACCCCTCATGACTCTCCATGAGGGGTGAGGTGAATCATTTGGTTAAGTGTAGTGTGTGTTTTATTTATAAAAGTTCCATTGTTTTCTCCTCCTCTCTACTTCCTCTCTCTAAACAAGATGAATTCTTTCATCTTGATCACCAACCTCGACCTCCGAACCACATAAATCATAGTGTTATTGGTCCCTACTGAATCCTGCGAGAAGATGCAATGGGCCGAATGCAATACCCGATTCTGACAGGTCGTCTTTCAACTCTCGAAATTTTAACACCAAATAGAATAATGCAAACACTTTTCTCCTCACATATTAAATAGGTTGTTTGCGGTCAGTAGGGGAGCTTACACGCAAACCAAGTGACAAAAAAATAAGCTAGCAAGGTTTATCATCTCTCTTATGAATTTCTGATCTTTGCAGTGGTAATGTTATTGAGTTCACTATGTGGGATGACATGGCTGAAAAATTTTAGGACGCTTAGGTTGAAAGAATGGAGCAACCAGTTATAATTGCCGTCAGCTCTTGCTGCGTGTCAAAATACAGAGGTATTGCACTAACAATTTATCAAAACTTAAATGGCAATTCCTCTGCATGATTTTAAACAATGCAATGATGATTACCGGCTAACACCGACCTCGCAACACGCTACTACTTAAACCCAAAGATACGAGGTCAAGAAGCAAAAGCAAGGTAAAGTCTTTAGGCGCCAAGAAATTGAATATTATGTCATCTTTGCATCAAAGTTTCCTGATATAATTTTCGATACAAAAGCAGAGCGCGGAGGCGCAAAAAAAACCGCCACTTTGCATTGCCAAGACTCCATGTGAAGCTATGGAGAAAAGAAATGTTAAAGTAAGGTTCCTTTAAATATACTTTTACAACAGGATCCTAAAAGTTACATGGTCAGTTCTCTGTCAAATAAAATTGCATGGCTTAACATTCAGTTACAACTTTGTGCAAAACTTTGTTGCCAAAAAAATAGCGGAACTAATCATTCACACAAACTTTTGTAGGGGGTGCAATTCACCACTGAAGCAACGATCACCGACATCAACATAAAAGATACGGTATTACATGTCTTGCGATCAATGTGCTCGAAAGTGAAAGAAGAAGAAGGATGTACTATTGCCTAAACCATGGGCGGGCAAAACCATCTTATAAGTGCGTGGCCTTCATGTCGACCTTACATAATGTTATAAAATGAATCTTGTTTCGCAAATGCTGAACACGATAATTTTACTACATGCAATGCGCAGTTTAATTTCAAAGCCTTCATCACGGTGCATCCTGCTTGGTCCCGTAACTTTCTTTAGCCTGCGGCGAGATGATGTTACGGGATATTCGTGTTGAGTTCTTTGGCAAGCCCAAAGCGAGAGGACCCAAGAAATACCAGCACAAATTTTTGCGATTGAAGGCCAGAAAAACATTTTTCAAATCCATTTCAACACAGCAGGTCGAGCAACAGATTTTGTTGTCGATAAAGTTTTCAACAAGAACACCCAGCACAGTCAAAAATGAAGATGATAGAAGGAAGCTCAGATAACAACATTTAAATTAAACGTGTATATTATTTGAATAAAACGCTGCTGCCAACAAGTGTTGAACATTTGGGTGTAAACGATTAGGAACACCGGCGATGACTCTCACGCCAGCAAACCAGCAGCATCTTCACCGAAACGAAAATGAGGAAAGTGACATCACAGACACAAAATATCATAAAGGTAAATGCTACACTTTTAATACGCTATTCCGCATCCATACCATTTGCAGCTTAAAATACTGAATCTTTGTTTATGAAAAACTAGGGACACCACCGACACGTCTTGCAGTGACACTCCAGCAAGATTTGGAAGGGCAAAAAGATAAACCAATCGAGTCAAAAAGTGTAAAGAGGGCGTTGTTCCAGGATGAGCAAGAAGATGCAAAGAAACAGAAAGGTACGTCTTACAGACCTACGAACGAATTTTATTCAATAAAATTTGTTACAATCATTTGTCTTGGCTCTCACAAAAATACTACAATAACACTAATGATAAAACTACACACATGCATGCTTAGAAACACAACGAGACAACAGAGACCACACTTATTTGCCACGCACTCAAATCCATCAAACCCACGAGTTTCGAACAAAGATGTCATTTTCACGAGCATTAAGCTCCGGTTCGCGCCTTGGGATGCACATCCGCATGACCTTTGGTGGTTTCTAGCTTGGATACCCTCGGATACTCTCTTGTTTTTGAGCATACACGTTCCCAACACTCTCCAGCTCTTGTATGAAACTAAGCCTTGCACGAGTGATGTCAAGTAATTTTCCAGCAATTGCGGTCATCTCTTGTGCCATCTTAATATCTTCACCTGAAGATTGGTAACAGTACAGCTCCAACATTTCAGACCAATTGTTAGAATTGGCCTCGGCTCTGAGCTGGTCACATTTAGGACGTCTAGACATATTCTTCTCTCGCTTCTTTGTGACAAGTTAAAAATATGTTGGTGCAATAACAAGTTGCCTCAACTATCTTAAATAGACAAGCAGTGAATAAAAAGCAAGAACAACCGAGGCGCAACAACTGTTACGACCTTTCTTTTATCATGATTTATCATTAGTTAAGTTACAATTTTATTATTTCTTTTATTGACACAATATCTTGCGGTTGTGTTACACAAACATAAATACCACTTTGGTGAAGACAGCAAATCCTTATCATAGAAACTTAAATACCCTGCATTTGTCATTGCTACCGTCTGATCAACCTTTTTATCATCTTTTCTATCAAATTTTGTTACGTATTATGAAATTTTCTATGGAAAAAAAAATTTTGTACGCGGTTTCTACCTCTTCGATGAAACGCCCCCTTTTAGTAATAATGCTGGCTAATATTACAGAAATTACATTTATTTCTCAAGCCATTTCAATGTCCACTAAGGTTGGCACATTTAAGCGACCTCACAACTAAAAACCTCACAGTTCAATCCTTTAGATAATGCATGCATGGTCTACATTATTGAATAACAACAAAAGAAAATCACAGGTTCTGCACCATTTATGCACATGCATTTATAATCTTGGTCTGAAATCACATGCTATTTATTCAGCCTTTTAAATAATGCATGCAAACTCCACTGTAAATTAGTACCAATATTAGAAAATTGCAAAATGACCTTACTATTTACACAGCCTCTTTAAAATGCAGCTACAACTTGGCATTAAATATCCTGTTTCTACTTACACATTATCACAAGAATCACTATTGGTGACTAGCCATTCCAAACAGTAGCAAAAAATAATAATTTTTCATGCCATCTGCATTTCTCATTCTCTTCACACTTATCAAAGTTTAATATAATAATGATTTCTATAGGCACTTTAACTTGCAACCACCGATTGCCATTGAACCATAAAAACTGGCATTTTCCTTCACCCACACACACAATATCAGTGGTAAACACAACTATTGTTAGGCATATCATTTTGCACAAAGCTAAGATGTCAATGGATTCACAAAAGCAAGCCTTTATTCAAAAGAAAAACAACATACTTCACTAGACAAAGAACATCAAAACACAAAAAATGGAAAATAAAAGCAGCTTGCTACTAACACACTTAGAAACAAAGACACACCAAACCAACCCTCACTAATATTTTAAATCCATCAAACCAACATGGCGCTGCTGATCCTCCCTTCACGAGCTAAATCCAAAGCGACAATCAACGCAGCTAGGATATCTCGATCCTGCATTGCGTCTCGGTCATACACTCAATCGCATCGGGAGAAACATCATCGAAAGGGCTACAAGTTTTAGCCTCTTCGATTAGTTGATATGTTTTCTCGATGCTGCTCTCAAGATCATCACATTTTTGCCCAATATACATGATAAGATCCTCATTCTCTCTCCATTCCTGCACAAACAAATACTTGAAGCAATGTTGAAGCTTGCTAGAGCCACAACAATGTTTTAAATGGTCAATAGTTGGGGTTGCACCCATGGTTGTTAGATGTAACCTGACCAACAAATACCCCAACAAAGGTATCCTTATATAGCCAAACTAACAAATAAAAAAATGAAAACAGTTAATAAAATAAGAATATACATATATAATAAAAATAAAATGATTATAATTAAAAAAAATTAAATATATATATATATATATATATATATATATATATATATATATATATATAAACAACAAAATCAAAACAGCTCCATTGTCGGTAACTCACAAACCAGATACCAAGTTTTATTGATACACACGATATCTTACAACAACAGATGCAACGATGACAAGAGCATAACATTAATCGATAGTGCAGACCTACATGAACTTCTACTCAGAAACACAACAACAACTAAAACCACAGAAATCCATCTTAATTATATTGCTCCATAGTAAGTGCATGATGGTTCTGCAAAGTGCGTGCTTCATGTGCTAGGTCAACAAGAACGACCATTGCAGCCAACAATTGATAATCCTTATTTTGTGCTTGCTGCAAACATGCGGCACCATCAAGCGACCATGTGGTCACCGAGCTAAAACTTTCACCCTCTACAAGCAACTCCCTTTTTATGATTCTTGCATGGACATCATTACATTTTTCATTCAAAACCATAATAAGGCCTTCGATATCAGCTTCTTCATGCAAAAACAACAAACAAAAAGCTCGGTTCAGCTTATTAGAACGGCATGATGTCTTAAGTTCATAAAAATTAGGAGTTGCTGCCATCTTTTTTGCACAGCCTTCTTAAGAGAGAATTAATAGAGTATGACCCATACTCATGCTCACATGGGCACTACTTATATAGACAAGAGATAGAAGCATGTAACCAAAAACAGTTTAAGGAACCAGAAACAGTGTCAATCTCAAATGCATTTAGTCCAAACATTTTCTACCTAACCATCACATGCTCCTTTTTTTTGCCACACTAACTTTTTACATGTTTTGTTCCTAATGTTTTTGCTCGAATTATATTTATGCAGATGGCGGTGGAGGGTTCGGCTACGAAATAAGAAGGACCAGAACAGAGAAAAAGAAAAAAACTAGATGTTGGTTTGACGATGTACATGTTTGTTGGATTTGTTAAAAACATCATATGTTTTGCAACATATTTTGCTTCAACTACGAAATATGCAAAGAAAACATTGGCCATCTTTGTGTATGACTTAGACTAAACATATGGTATGCTTGCATGCCAAAGTCTTTGCTTTTATTCGACATAGTGGCACCCAAAATGCAAGAGTATTCTTTTGTGAAATTTGTAGCATAATCGCTTCCATCAGTTAGGCCTACAAATACCAGTGTTGCAAAACAAGGTCTACAAGGCCGATTAATCGCCGATTAGGTGCTGCAAGGCCACCAACCTTTCCGATTTATGTAAATTGGTCAAACAAGTCGGTCAACCGTGGTCAATGGTTATCAATGACGGTTAATGGTGGTTAAACTTGTCGAAAACCTTCATATCTTGCCGAAAATACTTAAAACTACCCATAAATTTGTTTGAATAACTTATGGTCATTGTTTATATCTATTACAAGATGTTTTTCAAGAAAAATATTGCCGAAAATACATAAACTTGTCGAAAATACCTAAAACTTGTCGAAAATACCTAAAATACTAAAAACTCGTCGGAAATGCCAATCCGATTAATCCCGCCTAGACCTATTACAAGCTACAGGGAGGTCGACCGCCCGACTACCGATTCACGATTTTTGCAACATTGACAAATACATTGCACCACCACATGTAGGTGAAACATATATGCCTTGCTACTATGAATTGATGCAGGCAGCAACTATGTGTACAACATATTTGATGTCTAAACTGCTTGCAGCAGTTGGTATGTAAACTGCTTGCATATTTTGGTATGTCAATGTAGAAACACCTTAACTGTCTAGTATGTTTACATCCATGTTTCATAGAACACACCGCGGCAACGCGGCACAAATCCTCGTTTTTATTAAAAAAGAAAACTTATAAATTACATTATCTTTTCTTCTTTTTTTTTTTTTTTTTTTTTTTTTTTAACAATTTAGCTACATGTTTCTTTGATATATTTTTTTTCTTCTTGAAAACCAATTTGAGCCGATTTAGACCAAAGATAGGCTCTGTTGTAAAAATTGACCCAGGCGACCGATTAATCCTCACATAATCGCTGATCGTTCAGTAAGCGTCTTGATTTATCATAATCGGCCTATTTAATCGGTTTGGTCAAATATCGCTTAAAAATCGGTAAACAAACTGATTAATCGGACAAAATTGAACAAAATCGGTCTAATCGGACAAAATCGCTTAAAAATCAGTCAACAAAATCGCTTTAAAGTCAGACAAATCTGCTTAAAAATGGGTCAACAAACCGATTAATCGAACAAAATCGGTCAAAGCTCGCTTAAAAATTGTCAACAAATCGAGTAATATCTATGTTTGACTTTGAACTTTAAATAATTATGTATTATGTTTATATTTTAATACTTGAAATATTTGAACTTTGATGCACTATGCTTATCTCATACATATAATATAATACAATATCTAAAATTACAATTTTGTGCATAAAACTTCTAATCCGATTAATCCGTGCCTAACTGATTAATCGCTAGGCTCTATCCGACCGTCTCACTAATGGCTAGCGATTTTTACAACCTTGAAAATAGGTTCAATTTTGACTTTCATTGGTTGATTATAATGTTCAGTTACGTGGCAAAATTTAGCAGTATAATTGGCCAATTAAAAACCTATTCTTTTCTTATTATTCTTAAATGCTCAAATATTTAATTCTCTTGTTATACGGAGAAGGATCACATAAAAAGTTAGTTCTCTTCTAAAATTTCTAAAAAGTCATTTGGTGTTGACATGTGTCATTTTTTAATTTTTGTGAGCGGAATATTAATAAACATTTGGATATCGTTAAACATTTTGTATTGATGAACTTTTTAGTATAATGAACATTTTAGCATAATATTGATGAACATTTTCTGTTGGTGAATACGTACTGATGAACGTAGAAAAAATTGATGAATATCTGTATTACTTTATAATAGAGATTAGACCCTCTCTAGCTCATATTAAATTTTTAAGATTTCCTATATAGGTTTTAAGCAAATACAAGTAAAATAGCACTATTTACAACTATTCAAAGCACAAATACAATCATTTAAATCACATACAATTAATACACTATTTAAATCACTCTTTCACTAAAATATACAATCATTTTACCATACTAAACGAATACTGTGCATAGCAACGAGATTTTATAGTTGCAGATAGTTTTCGATATGTATTAATAGTTTCCTTTTGAAAAATGCTTGCTTGTTCTCTCTCCTCTCATCTTTCTTTCTCGAAGCTTCTTCTTCATTTCTATAGGCTATGTGTGAGATCCATTCCTTTATTCTTTTTTGTTGTTATGAATTCAATTGGCTTTAGAATGGGAGAATAGAAGATATTTTTTTTCTTATGTAGATCTACATTTCTGATTTTATGGATTGCTTTTTTTGCATCTTTATTTTTAGAAAAAACGAAAAAAAAAATCAAGACTATATAGTTGAAATTTCTCATAATTAATTATTTCAACATTTTTTTGTTACTTTTTTCAACATTTCACTTTTTTAACTTTTCACTTTGACTATTTTTGTTTTATATATAGTATAGATGGTACAATGTAATCAAGCTACTAAGCTAAGCATATGAATTTGCAGTCTCATCAATGAATGTATTTTATTACTTGTTGCACTTTATAAAATATTGTTAAGCATTTTATATACTGATTAGTTGCCCGTCCTGGACATGAGGACACACTACTAGATATTTGGTGTCGTTAACATTTATTTTAAGGTACCCGTCGTCGCAACGCGCATGCACCCTACTAGTTTTAAGTTGATGAACATAATAAACATTTTTGTTTTTAATGAGCAACTTCCATATTGAATCTTTGATGAACATTTATTTGATGGACAATTTTGTTTCTTCCACATTTTTTAATAAACTTATTTGTTAAATTTTCTTTTTTGATAAACACTTATTGATGAACAGTTTGTGATGAGCAATTGCATATTTAAAGTTTCGTTGATTACAATTTTGATTTTTTCATCAAATATTAAAGTTTTTAGAATTATCACAACATTTATATCCAAATGAGCAAATACAAACTCTAAAATCATAAAATTGTTTCACTAAGATATTTCATAGAACATCTTATGAGTGTTTTCATATACACGTAACTTCTTTGAAGATTTGTGAGATAAACTTTAGAAAACCAAAATAGATGAATAAGTGATGTTAATTTAGGGTTTGTTGATCATGATTTGTCCTATTAATTTCGTTTTACCTCAAATTAAGCGAAACCGTTATTTTGATGAACGTCAAGTTCTTGAAAAATGTCGTAATTTGTAGCAATTGAATGAATATATAAGATGAAATTGAATACAAATTGAAACCTTATTTTGTTATTTTGAAGGAACTTTTAAATTAACATTGGGGTAAAAATTTGAACGAGTAGTAAAAGAAAAGAAGAAGATATGAGATACGCGCGAGAAATTAGAATTGGGAAAAAGAGAGATCTTTCTACAAGATTGTGACAAGGATGCTTATAAAGTATGGTCAAATATAATCAGTTTTATCAATAAGGAATTGTAATTCAAACGCAAATATAAATTTACAAGTTTACAACTTTTATCACGAGAAATACTTTCATGTCACACTGGTTCTGAAAAGCTCGAGGGCAACGCCAGTCCGTACTGTATGCGTGACTCTAACATCTCTATATTTCTTAGGATCAATAGGAACATAATAACGAGGGTGTTCCGAGTCCACAAATTGTGACGGTGCTTCAATCACCTTGTCATTTGGTCCCAACACAAATAGAGCGATTGAGTAACGTGTTTTGGGTTCAAAACACCGTACTCTATGCTTTGCGGTCCAGTATCTCCCGTTGCTCCATGCCTAAACCACAATTGTATTAGCTGTGCTTTAAATAGCAATTTTAATTATTCTTATATAGCTTGCAAATATGATGTACGTGTATGATACCTTGCCGATATCACCAATGTTAACAGCTAGTGTACCAGGAACAGGATCAACCGGAATAAATTGGCCTGAGTTTTTATCAATTAACTGCAGCCCATTTACATTTTGATCGTCTTGTAAAATGGTAAGAAATGTAGGGTCCGTGTGCATGGGCACGCCAGTTGATCCTACACTTTCCGGACAAAAGTGGTACTTGTTCATTCTCAATTGGCAACACCATCCATCGAACAAATCTCCATTCAAACCACTGCCTTCCATCAACTTCAGGCCAAGAAGTCTAGCAAGGTCACGAATAGCTTTTATATATTTGTTTATAATATCCCTACAACGTCAAACAATTAAATAAGTAAGACTTAGAGCTTTTCTTAATGAAATTGATTTGTACACTCGAATTTTTGATTGAGACACTCTACTGTATGCATTACATACTTGTCCGTTGCTTACAGTGTGCTTTAACTACTTATACAATTGAGTGTCTCAATAAAAAATATGAGTATCCCAATCACCTCATTTTCATAAATACTAGCTATATAAATTTCTTAAAACTTAATAGTGAGTTTGACAACAAACAATCAGCATTTGTAATTTTTTAAACGCTTCAAGCTAAAAGTTACTTATGGCCTGGTAACATTTATAAGCAACTAACATACCTTATGGGAACATTTATAGGAACACACCACTATTAACCTTACCTTTGGTGAACGGAGGCATTGATTCGATCGCAAAACTCACCGGGCAAAGAAATATCATCAATACTAAAACCTTCAAAGAACGGACCAGCTAGGTTACGTTTCACGTAACCCTTGCCAACTTCAGTATGAACTGTCCGCATCTTGATCTCCTCTGGTTGATCAAATAGTGAGGCAACAACCGCCTTCATCTCGGCCATTAGGTCCATCGAGACCCCATGGTTGACTATCTAAAACAACCCCATTCTTCACTCGCCTTCACAATTTCCATAGATAGTGTGTCAAGCTTTTGCATGTCAATCACAGGCACACCCTCCCTCGGCATCCTCATCTCCGACACTTAAGTTTCCAACCAAAACAGTTTACTATGTGATAATGCACGATCGTATTTGCACAATATATGTTGGTACGATATAAAGAGTTAAATACTTTTACGGTTTTACCAATACCGAATTTATAAGGATTGCATGTACAACCCGATGTATATCAGGACTTGGATCGATTATGGGTTTAAATATTTATCTAGTTACCTTATTTTTATATTATGTAGTTCCTTATGATAACTTGTCATCCTTCCAAAAAAAAAAAGACTAATGATCAGATCGTAAATAATTTTTGCTTTGCATTGCTACTGAGCTAGACCTCTTGTTCAAAACAAAGACGGTCCCTTTAGGGGTAAACGATATGATAATCAAACACTAAAATTACGGATTAACATTTTTTTTTTAAATCAAATTAATTTTCCGTAATAACTACTCGACTACTCTCGTATAGCGGCGAATAATTATAATTGCAAACTTGTTTACTGTGTCGTGTAACTTATGCATACAACAAAAAATCATCAAAATTTTAAAAGTTTGTGATAGCTATAGGAGTTTTAGCCCAAATGGCTAAAGCCATACGACCATAGCTGGCCCACAAAGCTAAAGACCCAACACATCTTGCCTGGGGGACCAACTCCCCGGGCAAATACCAGCCGAAAGCATAGCAACTATTGCATGGAGAATCGATCTCGGGCAATAACTGGTCTGACAACTTATCTTCCAAACCGTTAGTGTGTTACTGCCTAGTTACTGGTGTAGAGATAATTCGACGAGTATATTGCTACGACATGCAGTGAAACGCCTAAAAGAAATTTGTGATACTAAATCGCCATATAGGATGTGCACTATACATTGTATCGACCGCAATATGCAAAAGTTTAAGAACTAAATTCTAAACTAAACCCATTTATGGTAACATGTAAATTCTGAATTATTTTCATAATTAATACAAAAAATAATTGTTCATGAGTTTCCTAAGCGGCGTATGTTTCACAAAGCGAGTTTATTCGAACGCCTTTAAACTTTAGCTATTAACGTACATATCATTGACTACAAGAACTTGTTTGTAACACCCTTAAAATCGGTTTAATGGAAGCATACATGTCATTGGTGCTACTAAATTGGTAATCACAACATACAGATATAGAGACCGGATTATCAAATCCGTTTTTTTTTAAAGTTTACATTACAAAAAGTCAAATTGTTTTACAACAAGTTCAGTTCAAATAAATAAGTAAGGCTCATTAAACATGTCGGTCCCAATATAAAAGTTCAGATATTGTGTAAAAACACTTCAGAGTGGTTATGACCGCGCCATACCCTGCCCTTAATCAATATCATAATCAAACACCTGAGAAAACATGCTAAAAGGTCAGCTAACGCTGGAGCGTTCATAGGTTTACAGTAAATCAACACAGATGGACCACAGCAAAATAATTCAGCAAGTACACACTAACTATACATTAGCACTAAGCTCATGCAACCGAAGCTACGATAGTTCAGTATGCCAATATGGCACAGATAATAATAATAACAATAATAACATGGCCCAACGAGTGTTTATCCCAATACACTCGGCAAATCCGATATGTTATACGTTCGTATTGACCCGTCTGGCCAACCGAACGTGGGAGTTACCCCTAATAGATCTATTTATAACAATGACACTTTTCGCAGGAACTGACGGTTCATGATAGTGGGCATATTGGGATTATACATACTTAGGCCAGCGTACTAGTGTGTAGAAACAAGAGTTCAGTTTTTGGTCCATGAAAACAATTTTGCATGTTTCTCACCCCAAGGTTTACAAAGCACTTCAGATAGAAAAATGGTGCTATAAACTCACCTCAAAACAAAAGCAAGCTACTAGCAAAATCAAAAAATATGATACGATCACTCCGACACGCAGCCTAGATCAGTATGATAAGTCTTGGCACACTACTCGTGTTTTAAAAGTATTGACTCGCTTGAAAAGTTTACAAGTTTCAAAGTGTTCGTGTATTTCTTGCTTGTGTGGTAAAGCACGTTCAAAACAGTTATATCGTAACGACTCGTAAGTGTCGACTCGATGAAAGTATAAAGTAAAATAATATATGACGAAATAATTGTACCTCGTAGTCGTCGTCGAAAATACACATGCGGTGTATATATATATATAGGGTGAGCATCGGTCCGGAACGGGACCGAGACCGACAAAATCAAGACCGATTAAGGTAAAACCGAGACCGAGACCGAATGTGGTCGGTCCGGTCCGGTCTTCGGTCGGTCCTGTCCAAATAGGCAAGATTTTTGGTTTTTTGGTCGGACCGGACCGGATCGTACCGGACCGAGACCGAAATAAGGTAAAAATCGGGACCGAGACCGGTCCTTCGGTCCGGTCGGTTTCGGTCTGGTCGGTTTTGTCGGTCGGTCCGGTCGGAACGGTCGGAATGCTTTTTAGCAATAATACACAAAAAAATAATATTTTAATACAAATTAACATTTTAGCAACTAATAACCAAATGATACATGAGTTTGGATTAGTGATACACCAGATACACATTACACTAATAAATATTTCAAAACCTGATACACATACAAAAACCTGATACACATTACACTTTTAAAGGTTTTGTAAATTTAAAAAAAAAAAAATCTATCAAAACTTTAACAATTTTAGTTGTAGCTAATAAAAAAATTATTTTGTTGTAAAGATTGTGTCACTTGTAAAATTTTAGTTGGATCGCATTTAAGAACTTTAAGTTTGATCTTATTTGATCTATATATATATATATATATATATATATATATATATATATATATATATATATATATATATATATATATATATATATATATATATATTATTCAATTAATTAGGGTTTGTAATTAATTAAATAAATGTTACTAGGTTAATATAATAATATGCATTATATTAATAATAAAGGACGGAGATAATGGGGTAATATTATATTATAAATACTATGATAAAGGTAAAGATTAAATAGTATAAGTATTTAATTTAATATAAATTAAATAAGGTTGTAAGTATATAAATATATATTTATAAGTTTTAGGTAACATGGAAATATTAATTTGGAAAAATTAATAATTTTAAACATAAAAATAATATTTCTCGTCTTTTAGTCGGTTTTCATCAAAAATAATTGAAGTGTTAGATTTTTAGAAAAATCGGGCATGACTCATTCGTAAATATAAGTTTTCCATTTCCACGTGTTGCAAAAATGCTTCAATTTCAATTTCTATAAGTTAACAATTATTTATAATCTATATCTATACTACATATAATAGAAAAACAGTCAAAGTTGAAAAGTTGAATTGTTGAAATTGGTCAAATGAGAGAGAAATGTATAGTGTAATTAATACTATTATTAAAACACTCAATTACTTAAAAGTACAATAATTCATTCACATTGTACAACCAATTAAAAGCACATCTATCAGATTAAAAACAACCAATTAAAACACCTCTTAGTAAAAAGTACAATAAAATTTTCATAAGGTACAATTTAAAGAAGCTACAACATAATCCAAAATATATAATAATTAAACACACTAATTAATGTTATTTTTAAAACACCTTAAAATAAAAAGTACATATTATTATACACACAAAACTTCATACAACCTAACAAGTTGATGTTACATATATTTGAAAATCGGACCGGACTGGACCAACGTGTTCAACCGGGAACCGTTGTCACCACCGGTTCGGCTAACCAATTAAAGCCATCCGAAAATGAAACAAATAGGACCCGTTGAAACCGATACAAACTGGTGAATCATGTTACATCGAAATCTATTTCTCCGGTTAATCGTCACAGGGTACCCGCCGTTGAAATGCGCGGGTACCCTGCTATATACTATATAAAGGAAAAACCAAAAAGTAACTAAAAGTGGAAATGTTGAAGACATATATTTCAAAAGAAAACTATTAACACACATCGAAAACCAGGTTGACCCGGTACGCTTCAAACCCGGCGGGTTGAACCGGTTTAATTTGACTTGTTTTCGACCCAACCTGTCGGGTTGACTCGATTTAAATCGACATGTTTTTTGACAGAAACGGTTCAACCGGTTGAACTACCCGGGTCGAACCAAGTTTTAAATTTGACAAAATTATATGAGAAATAATGAAGTAGTTGTGGAACCCGTGGCAAATTTAAAAAAATGAATGACAAAGTAATTGTAGTTTTTTGTTGTTTATTTTGCTTTGACACATGTACTTTGACATTTGTATAATGTTATTTTGAAAAATGTTGGTCTTGCACCACTTAAAGGACTAGCATATATGAATCGTCTTTAAAAAGTTAATATATATTGTATAGCCGGTATATAAATAATGTTATGTAAGTTTATTAGAATCACACAAATTGAATAGTATTATTATCTTTAGCGATAGTTATTTGTACCCCAAACAAATAGCTTTGAACAATGCTTAAATATCTATGCAAATTGATAGTACAAGATAATCTTATTATGGTGATATTAAATTTGTAAGGTTCTTGTTGGTTCAAGAATACCCAAACCCTTAATCTAGGATTTGAATAGAAAAGAGCCGGGTTAATTATAAAACTCGTTTTAGGCCGCTCTAAAAGTTTTAAATTAGGATCCTAAATGGATGAAATTGATGTACCCCAACTAGTCGATAAAAGGGTGGACCTTATTCATTGTTGCCCTAGACTTGAAGTTGGCAAATTCAACAAATGGAAAAGCGAATGCTTTGCTATTTGATTGGGATGGAACCTTATTATGTCAAGTGCATAAATGAAGGTCCATTTGTCCCAAAGACTGAAGGGTTGCCCAAACACAAGCTCGATGGACCCAGGATGAAAGGAGAGTGGTCAACCGGGACCAAAGACTCAAAAGTATCATAATATCTTGTCTTCCGACGATATTATGGAGTCTCAATATAAGTTGTAGTCTTGCTAAACAAACACAGGATGACCTAGTTCATAGTCATGAAGGACCATCGATACCAAGGAAAGCAGGATAATGGACACGAAACTTGAGTATAACACCTTCGTGGCTAAGGACTCAAACTCTCTCTCAAACTTACACCGGATACAAAACTCTTTTAAATGAACTTTCAAATGATGGTGTTAAGTTGTCTAAGCATGAAATCAATGTTGGTTTTGTAAGCAGTCTCCACGAGAAGTGGTTGAATTTCTCTCGGGGACTCGTGAATGCTAATCATATCCAAAATCTTGAGCTTCACGAAATTTATGGAAAATTTGTCTATGAGGAAAACCTCATCAACAGACGATACCCGACTTAAAGAAGTCTCGTGAAGTCAAGAAGTCACGACCACTACCTCATCACCAATATCAATCGCTTTTCTAACAATGTAGTTCAAGATTTCCAAGAAAACTCGGATGATGAGCACGATGAGAGATTAAGAGAGAGTACCTAAGTGACACGAATCTTGAATTTCGGAAAGGGCACCTCGCTAACTCTCGAAGGTTTATAAAAGAAACAAAGGTTTTCAATCGCTAAAGCAATGAAGACACTAAATGCTACAAGTGTCATAAAAGAGGCCATTTTGCAAAAGACTTTTGAAAACAATTTCGAACCCTCTTACAAACCATCGGGATCTAATCGGTCTTGAGGCTTTAGCAAATTTCAACCAAAAATCTATCAGTCTCATCAAAATGTTCAAAACAAATCGATCTTAACAAAACCATTGATTATGAAGCTAAGTATAAGAAAGCAAAAGCTAAGCTTGCATTGCTTGAGGCCGATCCCTCGAAACAACAAAAATGTTCAATCATGCGGGGTAAGAACAAAGGCCTTGTTCTTTGAAACCTTTGACCGGGATGAAGAGCCAATCTCATCGGATGATGAAATGGTACATGTCGGTCTTTAATGGCTCTCTCGAAGAAGACAAGCTAGCTGTTGGGAAGAATCATGCTAGGAGCAGGGAATGGGTCAACATCACAATGAAGAAGGTAAACACTTTACTTTCTATGGATGATGACTCGATTGGCGATCTTATATGAATTATCTAAATGTTGATCTTAAGTTTGTAGAAGAGCAAAGACCTGAATCTTTTCTAAGTACAACAAGTTAAGTTTTGAATTGAATAAGTGTAGGATGAATTGCTTATTTTAAAACAAGCTAAGCTTGAGGTCATCACTTTGCAAATTCAAAACATCGAACTAGTTAAAAGAAATCGAATCTTCAAGATGAACTTAAAAGGCAAATGATATTCTCAATAGTTGGATCGCTAAGAATCCGTGGTCTTTGATGCTGTGGGAGCCCCCAAGCAAGAAGAGAGTCATAGGTGAAGATCATCTCACGACTCTCTCAACAAAGACCGTCTCTAAGCCATTTGTGTCGGTGGCATGATCACAAGTATGTTGGTGATTCAAATTCAAAGTGAATGGATTGAACGAGTTAATCACGAGTAAGCTTCCAAACTTCGATTGGAAGGATTCTAGAGCACGAAAGTCAAGCTCTAAAGAGCATGCTTGGACTCACGATGCGCCAGTTGTCTTGAACACATCTCTCAGTCTCAAGCGGAATCTCAAGCACCGCTTCCACCACCGAAACCTCTTGGTGCCGCCCAAGCTCGAGCTTACTCCACTACAATTCAATCCTCATTCACCAAAAGAAAGGTCGGACGTGGTAGAACTATCCTACAAAAACAAGCAAAATTAATCCAACAAGAGTCTACTCCCGCCGAGACTTCATCATCCTCTGTCCCCACCGGTCGGCCAAATCCGAAAGAATCGATCGAACTTGAGGAAGCTTCTTGAAAAATGGAATCCATTGAAAAGGTCCCCGAACCAATCAAGGAGACAAAGTCGACTTCCTCCGGTTCCTCAAAGTCTAAGTCAACCTCCAAAACAAACAAAAGTGTGTGTGTCATTACACCACCCATACCATCGACAACGCTATAGAATCCTTTTGCATGATGCGCAAAAGGGCGATCACAGATCTGCAGATCATCTACAAGATGTCATCAGCAAACTATACCAAAGTTGGTCATCGGTATGCTTCATCCTCCAAAGCTGCTCCAAAGAATGAGCAAAACCTTTTCTCTCTCGCCTCACTGCGGGTTCAATGATCATCATCGGGATGATTGTCTCATGAATACATCTTTGTGATATATGCGATAATCCGACTCATGAGACATCCCAACATGACGATATCATTCATGCAAGGAGAAATTCCAAACAACCAGTCATCGAATCATCCTCGACCTCTAAATGCAAAACACGTGGTAGCACCTTGACACAACCACCGACCATGAGTCGATTGCAAATTTCAAAGAGACCTTGAGATCCAAGCCCACTAGTAAGTGGGTCACGAAGAAGAAACTAATTCGGTTTACTACTTGTGCGAGACATGCCGGGAGCCTATTTGGCATCTAGGCAGTGGATGCTCAAGAAGCATATGTGGTGTGAAGGAATATCTGCACAAGTATGTAAAGGAACCAGGCCCAAGGTAGTATTTGGTGATAACTCATCATGTCCCATGAAGGTTATGGTTCGATGGCGCAATGGAATAGTTTTCTAGAATAGCCTATGTCAACGGTCTCAAATACAATCTCATCGATGTCGGTCAACTATGTGATGCAAAATTCATTGTACAATTCAATGATAAACAAGGTACCATTTTAATGCCAACAAGGAAGTTGTGTTGATAGCTCCTACGAGAGATGATGTTTATGTGCTTGACATGTTAACTCTCTCCCAAGATGGAGCGTGTCTCTTTGCTAAAGCCATTGAAACTATCAATTGGGTCGTGGCATAAGAGACTTTCACACCTAAACTTCAAAAACCTCAACAATCGGCAAAACAAAACAAGGTCCTTGGCTTACCATCACCTTGGTCTTTGCAAAGACAAACCATGCTCGCCTGTGAAAAGGGTAAACACCACAGAGCATCATTCAAAACCAAACAAAATTTCTCCATCAAAGCGCCTTCACCTCCCGCACATGGATCTCTTTGGACCGTCGGTCCCGGATCAATCCAAAGATGAGAAGTATACACTTGTCATTGTTGATGAATTCTCAAGATACACTTGGGTATACTTTCTTTCCAAAAGAGTCGCAATGATACAATAATGTCATTCATCGGAAGATTGAAAACCGAATGACATTACTATTAAACAAATCCTAACCGACAATGGCACTGAGTTGAAATCAAGAACTTGAGAGTTTCGTGATGAAAAGCAATTTCTCAAAATTTCTCATCTCCTTATACCCCCGAACAAAATGGGTTCTTTGAAAGGAAAAGCAGAACTCTCATTGAGGTTGCTAGAACTATGTTAAATGGCTCACCTCTCAAAACATTTCGGATTGAAGCGATCAAAGCGCACGTTACACTCAAACAGGTCAATCATTGTCAAAAGACATAATAAAACCCCATATGAGATCTTCAAAGGTAGACTTCCGACATCACTATTTTCATGTGTTTGGATGTCCTGTGTTCATTCACAACCACAAGGATCATCTAGGCAAGTTTGATGCAAAAGCGATGGTGGATACTTTTAGGCTACTCATCGATCTCCAAAGCCTTCGTGGTTTTAACACAAGGAGACAACAAGTTGAGGAAACCTTTCATGTCACCTTTGATGAAAGTATCGAAAGCATCGAGTTCACCAACACCTCAAGAGAGGAAATAGAATTGATAACTCATCAAGATATCCTCCCGATGAGTACAACATCGAACTCAATTCCTCATATCAAGTCGATCTCGACATCTCATATTATGTCTTACCCCACAACCTACCCCAACCAACCATCAATGAGTTCATTGAAAATCGACCGTCCCTATTTGGGATATGCAACAATCATCCTAACGATCGTGAACACAGAACTCATGATCCTCAACTCGATCAAGACATCTCTACGGATGTTCTAACTAATTATGTGGCTCTTGCACCGAACTCACATCCGAACTCCTAGTGACATCTTCAAGCTCGGATCCCGGACCACAAAGTAAGTGGACAAGATCTCGGGACATTGAGCTTGTAAACATCATTGGTGAACCCACCGAGGGCATGCTCACTAGAAGCATGGTCGCTAGTCTAACTGCGGCTTGACCAATGAATGTCTATATGCCGATTACCTATCGGACATTGAACCCAAAAGTGTCATTGAAGCTCTAAAACACCCAAGCCGGGTTCAAAGCTATGCAAGAAGAATTGCAGCAGTTTGATAAAAACAAGGTCATGACCTTGATCAAATGTCCTCGAATGTAGTAGTCATAGGAATGAAGTGGGTTTTCGAAACAAAAGCGATGAAAGCAGCCTCGTCATTAAAAACAAAGCCGGACTTGTAGCCAAGGTTACATCAACAAGAAGGCATTGACTATGATGAGACATTTGCTCTGTTGCAAGAATGGAAGCCATCGGGATCTTCCTTGCATATGCAACATACATGAACCGTGGGTCTACCAAATGGATGTTAAAAGTGCATTCTTAAATGGTGATCTCAAGGAAGATGTGTATGTTCGGAACCTCCGTGTTTTGAGAGTAGTGAATTCACGACTATGTCTCAAGAAGCTTGACAAAGCCCTTTATGGACTTAAACAAGCTCCCATGGCATGGTATGAAACTCTCGGCCTTCCGATACAAAACAAGTTTGTCGAGGAAAGATAGACAACACTGTTTGTCTATAAAACCCAACAGGATGTGATACTAGTCCAGTGTATGTTGATGATATCATCTTTGGCTCAACAAACTACAAACTTTGCAAGCAGTTTGAAAAACTAATGACAAAGAAGTTTGAAATGAGCATGATGGGGAACTTACTTACTTTCTTGGACTTCAAATCGTGCAAACCGATAAAGGTATATCCATCATCAAGAGAAATACACGTAAATCTCTTGAAGAAATATGAGATATTTGACTATGCCTCGGTGAAGACACCAATGGTTCCACCTAACAACCTTGGACCCGATCTCACCGGCAAATCATCAATCAAACTCATTTCGGAGGATTGTTGGCTCATGATGTATCTAACCGCTACTAGACCGGACATACAATTTTCGATCGTCTAATAGCAAGATATCACCAATCCCAAAGAATCCCACCTCGCTGCAGCTAAAAGAATACTCGGTACACGAAGGAACCCCAAACCTTGGACTATATTATCCAATATGCTCGGGGTTTGATCTCAAGGGTTACTCGATTCGATTATCTTGGTCGCAACATGGACGTAAAAAGTACCTCGGGGTCTGTCAATTTCTTGGAGGAAAAGCGGTGTGTTGGAGTGCAAAGAAGCAACAATCGATGGCTATGTCCTCATTGAAGTCGAATATGTAGTCTGCAGGATCTTTGTGCCAATGTATTATGGATGAAAAGTCAACTCAATGACTATGACATCCATTACAAAATGGTGCCCATCTTCCGTGATAACACTAGTGCAATTGCAATCTCCAACAACCCCGTCCTCCACCGAGAGAACCAAACATATTGATATCGATATCACTTCATCGGGGATCACATAATGAAAGGAGACATAGAACTTCATTTCATCCCTCACGAATATCAATGGTGATATCTTCACCAAACCCTTGGATGAACCTACCTTTGAGACGAAAATTTGAATTGGGAATGCTTGACATTGAAAGTCAAGTATCGAAAATCAATCTCGATAAGTTCTCGAAATGGTTCGTCCTCCCTGAAAATCAAAATAAACCTCTCACCGAATGAGTAAGACTCATTCGGGGTCCCGACACTTGACAAAGAGCATTGAATGAGTAACTAAATGGTCAAGTATCGATTACTTTAATGTCCTAGGTTGGTAACTATGCCAATTTAATAAAGGAATATATGTCTCTTTGTCTTCTGTCATCCCACTGGCATTTAATGCCTCTCACAAAAATATCAAATTGATATTTTCTCTCGCAAAGTGCAATTTTTTGCATCGCAACATTTCCTTGAAAAGCGGGATTTTTATGCGGGTAATGGAGTGGTAGCATTAAATGGGAAATTCAAAAGTCTTTCAAAACCTACTCTTAGTTTTTCCATTTGTGCACAAAACACCCTCTTATCACTCTATAAATACCTCTTCTCCAACACAATCAACACACACAAATCTTTTACGCAACTAAACTCTGTCAAAATCATTTCAAAAATTCAAAAACATTTGTGTGCTCAAAATCTCTTTTGGAAAACCTTCCTTGTAAACATTTACAAAGTTTTTCATCACAAACTAGAGATCTAAACATTTTGATTGTTCTTGCCAAACGTCTTTTTAAACCCTAAAACTTCTTTAGATATGGCTAGAACACAATCTCTCCGGTTTGCTTCTCGATGGGTAGGGGTCTCACAAACGTTGAATTCAAAACAAACAATGTCATAGGTAATTTTGAATACCACGAAAATGTCCCAACCTATAAAGACATTGTAAAATTTTTATTCAACTCGCCCACTCAAAACGGCCTTTGTAAAATGTCCTCAGTGGTGTACCCAACTACCTCGGGAGTTTTGGGCAACTGCTAAAGCCTTTGACTCGACACCTTCAACTTGATGAGAATAACCTTAGACCACTCGGGAGTATCTCATCGAGTTCGGTCTTAATGGGGCAACAATATACCCGGATTACAAAACTTTTGCACTTCAACAGGGTTAGATTACAACAAAGGTGTTTATGTCGCCCATCCGAACCTTCCACGATGAAGGATGGGTTAAAACAAATCGTTTGGATCCCACATTTTTGGACAAGACCCATTCACTAAAAGTTCATTCCCGTGGCTTGGAGGATCCTTTTCACTTTTGTGATTCGGTCCTCGTGGGAACCACTCATCCATTTGAACAAGTTAACTCTATTCGATTGATGATGGCATCTTGCTCGATGAATGGGGTCACTGTCGACATAGGGAGATCATTTACGGTGATCTTGTAACGAAGCTACAGAGCAAAACTAGGACGAAGTATATTTCGTATCCTAGGTTTGTCTCTTGTGCTTTGCAATCACATCTTGGGTGCCAATTATACTCGGGATGAAAATTTGGAAATTTACACGCATCCGAGTCCTTCAAATTTTCAAAGGACCCATCCCTTGTCACACCTATTGAATTGACGGCCCATATGGTTGTTGTAAACAACCGGGAGGATCGATGTCTCAAACCCCGCTCTTAAAAGAAAAAGGGAAGTCTCGATGGGACTAAGACTAAACCAAAGTCTCGGGGCCACGAGGCTTGAGAGCACCGCCTAAAAGGCACAAAAGGCACGAGACCAAAAAGACACCCTTGACGAGGCAACAACCACCCCGTGACAACGAAGGACAACGATACATCACGGTCGGTGCCCTTGGTCACACCTACTACTCCCAAGATCCGGAGGAAACAAACAACCCCGGTAGGGGGCGCCTTCCACTTCGCTGGTGATGACATTAGCAAATCCAAGCCTTTGTGCGAGGGCACCGATCGATCCCAAAGACTGGGAAACAAACAACCCATCGATAGGGATACAACATTCACCGACTCGCTAAAGGCACTGAAATACCCACCAGTGTCTCGGGGTCACTGGGGACAAAGACTCGGAGGAAAGAAACAACCCGCCGTCACGGAACCCAAAACCAATCCCGACTCCGAGAAGACTGGGAAACTCCCACGGTGTCCGAGGGGTCCACGGGACAAAGACTCAAAGGGATCAATACCACCCACCGATATGGAACCCATTCCACTCCCTTGTTAATTGCTTGAGGTTCTTGAGTTGCTACAATCGATGATGACCTTCTTTGAAAGTGATGAAGAAATCTTATCGGCAGGAGAAGAAGTGGACGCCGAGGTTCAAAGCGAACAAGAGCCTCGGCTGATCCATGACGTAGACTAAGTCACCTTTTCAACACGAAGACAATGACTCAGCCTCATCCTCCACTCGATGAATTCAAAAGTTTGACAATGTTCTTCCGCTCAACGAAAGACAAGCGGTTAAGTGGATCGGTAGGGCTTCAAGGAGGCTATTTTAAGGGTTCTTGAGCAGTTTTGGGATCAACACACTGAAGCTGCCGCCGATTCTGGCGACCTTAGATCGATGTGCTCACCTTCAACGAAAATGTTCATGAGCACAGAGATCTTATGTACCACCATCTTGTCAACTGGATGAACACATGGTTAAGTTCCTCAAGCATCTTGAGACGGTTGGGGTTACGATTGATGAAATCGGGGACGACGTCAAAGAAGACCCAAGCTCAATGCCAAAGTCTTTGGAAGCCACCGAGGCATATGCAAAAATTCATCCGAGCTCACCGATCTTATAGAGATGCTCAAGTCTGCAAATGTTCGGGGTCTTCAAACTTGCTTAGACTCTTCAAACCACCATGGACTCACTTGAACACTCGGTAGCCACCTTGACTCAGCCTCGTCCTCTATGGCTTGGAATCTTGGTCCACGATTGACCGCCTTGGAGTTATCTCATGCGAACTTGGATGCAAAGGTCACCGGTCTTCAAGCGAGATACTTCAAATCAAGGCCATGATGGTGAAATCTATCAGCCTTCAAAGGACGGTGGTCGGTCCCCTCAAGCACCTACTCCAACTCTTGCCCTCACCGGCGCTACGGCAATAGTTGAGGAGAATCTTGAAGAAACTCCTCTTCACACCGAGGGGAGCAAACACCACCGAGTCTCGAACTCAAACATCATCATCATCGGCACCGGTCCTGCAGTACCAATCTCATCACTTCCACCTCAAGCAACAACAACAACACTAACGGTCTTAACACCAATCATGACAACACCACCTCCCATTATTGCATCATCTTCCTCGGGACAAGACAAGGGCAAAGGCATACTAACAACCACCGAGCACGAGAGGATTCCTTACAAAATCGGTGACATCAATACCTCTTCACTCCTCAACAGCCTAACCAAACACCTTGCTAAAGAAGAGAGGAAATTGAAACAAGTCGAGGATGAAAAGAAGACTAAGGAGGCATTGACCAAAGTGATTCTTAGAAGAAGTCGAAAATGTGGGAATAGATGCAAGCAAGCTCAAAAGGGTCGAGCAGATGCAGTTCATGGAAGCTCGGTGCTTCAAATGGTCGCAATGAGAGCTCGGATGAAGAGAAGAGAAAAAGCTGAAGCTCTCGGGCAAAGCGTAATTAAAGAATACAAGCGACAATGACCGGTAGAAGGCTCTGAAAAATCATCGATGTCAAAATCATTCCCAACACCAAACCATTGGCTATGAATGTTTACGGAGGAGATGACAAAAGACACTTTGAGGTTCATGATCCTTAAAATTCGGTGACTTTGGGATCAGAACTTGATGAACTTGGTCCAATCATTGAAAAGAAGAAGAATGCGGTGGTTAAGGACCGATGAAGATGCTTAGCAAAAGATATGTAAGGTCGAGGGAAGCACCACCAACCGAGAATTCAACTGCCTTGATCGCACCTCAAGGATCTCAACCACAAACTTCCACCGCAAAAGGAAAGAGTTGATTTCCAACACGAGATCAAAGTGCCGGCCTTGAATGCAACAGGAGCTACGAAGGTGTAAATTTTGTGAACTGTCTAGTGATTGAAGAGCACGAAGAGGGCTATTCCACATTGATGTCTATGGAACTCGCATTTCAAAGATGGAGTGACATTGACCAGGTGGAGTGGGTAATGATCGACTAGATTCTGTGGCCTCTCGGATCCAATCCCGGCCAAACATCGGGTTTTGTCAAGACCAATGCTAAGATCGAGACCATCCGACAGGAAACACTCATCACCAAGAAAGTGAAGCTTGAAGCGGGAATCCATCCGGATTGACATCATTTTGTTTTATCTTTTGTACTAGTGATAGGAACTATGTAATCGATCAATAAGCGATGTATGTTTTATTCATTTACTCGGTGTTCCTTTTGTATTCATTAGTACATTAAGTGTGAAGAAGCCTCTTGCTCACTTACATCGATCAACCACTTAGGCTATTTGTATATCCAAATAGGGGAGGCTGTTGGGTTCATAAATACCCAAACCCCTTAATCTAGGATTTGAATAGAAAATAGCCCAAGTATTTATCCCGTTAACACAAACAGTCATTGAGTGCATAGTCTCGATGAGTCGTCTTCGAGATACTCGAGAAGAGGAAAAGAAGTCTCTCCACTCGATGAGGCGGAACTTAAAGGGTGAAGACGGAGTCAAGAAGAAGATGATGGATTCGGTGGTGATGACAATAACTCTTGAATCCCTAAGATCTCTCCAACTTCTTACATCAAGACAAAGCTGAGTAGAAGGCGAAGGATGTAAAGGCGAAGAAAGAGCGGGACAAGGCGGAAAGGTTGAATCGAGATAAGATGAAGTCCTTATCAACCAAAGTCAACTTTCCACGAATAGCGAAGATCGGGCTCGGTGTCATCACCGAACTTAGGAAAGTAGTCTTGTCTCTTACCTAGAATAGTCTTTGTAAAGAGACAAAATACATCGATATTTTGTCTTACGATGATGTCGGTTGTCACTTAGGAAAGAGTCAAATATCATACATGTATAAATAGCATAAGAGATGGAGTGAAAAGGTTAAGCTTGTGAATTGTAAAACACATACATGAGCCATCTTTTCACTCCTCCAAATCAACTTAGTTCTGAGATAGCTCGGTGAGCTCTAAGAGTTGTGCTCGGACATAGCCGAGCTTAGAGAGGAATCACCCAACTTTGTCATTTCAATCCCAAGTACTATTCCGCAAGTACTTGGGTAACGATTCTTTGTTGATTTATTTCTAATAAGAATATGATGTTGAAAATTACTTAGTGTGTTTTCTTTATGTTAATTTCAGTCATAGTTCACTTTTAACTTGTTTTATAAACTTAAACTGTTTTAAACGATAGTGAACGGGGAACAACAGTTACAAGTTTAAAAGCCACACACCAAATGATAAATGCTACACCTGTAAAAAAAATAGTTATCACCGCCTAAATTACTGACAAAACAAGAAAAGACGGTCACACACGTTGGCTATACTTCTAAACTACAATATAATTTGCCAACTACATAATACAGTTGCTTTTTGTAATGCTTGAATCTATTATTACTAAAATCTTAATAACTTAAAACAATCCTATTAGAAATATACTCCCACACTTAGATCGACTTCACATAATTTTCTTGAAAACTGTATTTCTGCTGCTATGCAACCACGCATCAGAATTATAGTTATTCGAAAATGATTATCTAGCGCTACAAATACAGTTTGTTGAAAGAAACTTATGGGTCGTCGGAATTTTACAGAAAACTAGACACCGCTTCCACTAGGTGCGGGTACTCGTCTAGTATAGTCTAAACGTATACTTTTAAGTTCATAAATATATGTTTTGTCACATTTCAAATAAACTATAGTTTTCGCAAAATAATTATATGTCACGTTTTCAAAATCAACATTTAGTCAAAACTGTGCCGAAAGTTAACAAAAGCAACAAAATAGTGATTTGGGTCATGTAGCCCATTTAAGTCGCGGTTTGAGCCCGTTAAGTCAAACAAGGCCCGAAAACGTTTAGTTTCAAATACGTTGCATGTTATAAGTTCTGATAAGCTATATTAAGTCGAGAAAATAAGTTGGCAATCAAATAAGCACCCCGAAACCATTATTGAGCCGTGAGGTCCAATAAGGGCCCAAAAGCTCATTTTCAGCTTAAATCGAATAATTACTTTTAACTCGCGTTTAATTCGTGTTTAAGTTTAAATATGTCAAATAAGCAAATCAATTAAGCACTTTAGCCAAAAAATCAAACATAAGCTGAAATTAGATGGGCTCGGCCCATATGTGTGTCGAACCAAAATAAACCCAAATCCAAGACTAAAAATCAAATATACTATAACTCGTTTCGATAAGCCATAAAAATAAGCAATAGTCTAAAAATTAAACAAATTCACTATTAGAGCCAAACTTTATGTGTTTCAAAACCCCAATTTTTATTTATTTTATATATGGGTCGAATAGTAATTAATTGCCAATTAGGGTTTCAAATTTTTTTGTAAATCAAGTGATAAGCCCTAATTAAGCATTTGTAACATCAAGTTAACATGTAATTAGCTCAAATTTACCACACAAGCAAGAAAACACATGACGGTAGTATGTATGTGTGTCGATTTAGTATATGTATATTTAAAGGTATTATGTAACTTCTTCAAATGACAAAATTATACACAATAGCCACTTTGTATCATCATTAAGCATCATAAAATATGAAAAGTACAAGATTAAACAAGTTTTGAAGTTCCTTACAAAGTTGTGTGTTTGTACGAGAGGTATGATGACCAAAGGAAGACCCAAATTGTTTCCAAATTACCCACAATATGTTCCGATTAACCCAAAACACTTGAAAGTACACCCTGATTAGCTCAAACTTCACTTGATTTTTGTAGATCTTAAAATTTGTTGTTGTTCGAATGGTTTGAGAGAAAGAAAGTGAAATGGAAATAGCTAGATGATAAAATGTGTAGGTGAATTAGTGTGTGTTATAACTTTGTTAATAAAACAAAGCATGAGATCATCACATAATAGGAAAAGTCAATTTTTTGTTGTGGTGTGGGCTTATTGGCGGAAAAGCGAAGGCAAGAGAGGGAAAAACAAGTTGAACTTTACATGTATAATGTGTGTCGGGTTTAGTTAAATGCTACCGCAAAATCGGTTTGACTTTTTTGGGACACATACTCAAGTAATAAAGTTTTATTGACATTTTTATTAAGTAAATAATAAATATTATTAGTTACCGAAATATATTTATTTGACTTAAACCATACCTACTGCAGTGTCGGTACGCGTGTGGGTCGTTTTTCAGTAATTGCGAGAAAGCTTCTCGGTTTAATACTTAACTTGTCAGTAAATACTAGGAAAGGAATATTTCACTTTTACTGACAGAAATAGGCAGTTTCAGTGATTACTGTAAGCTAAAGTACGCGGGATAGCTTCTCGAAATGCTCAGTTATGCTAATGTTCAGTTATGCTCAATTATGTTCAGTTTAATAATAATAAATTATTATTTATTATTAAAATAAAGTCTGAAAATGTACCATTTGTTACAGTCTCCCCACCTAATAGGGAAATCCGTCCTCGGATTTCAGTTTGCGTTACCCGATGGGTTTGAAAAGAGATGAGGGTATTTTTGCTTGATTTCGTCTTCTCGCTCCCATGTGTACTCAGGGACCTCTACGAGAGTTCTAACAGACCTTTACAATAGGGATACGACTTTGCTTAAGCCGTTTAACTTCTCGGTCCATAATTTCAATCGGCTCTTCGATAAAGTTCAGTTTCTCATCAATCTGGATTTCTTCCAGGAATAGCAAGGTTGTCGCCAGATAGACACTTCTTCAAATTGCACACGTGAAAAACATCGTGTACCACGCTAAGTTCTCATTGGTAATTCAGTCGGTAAGCTACCGGCCTGACTTTGGCAAGAATTTGGAAAGGTCCAATGTAACGAGGGTTCAGCTTCCCACGTTTGCCGAATCCTATCACGCCTTTCCATGGCGAGACCTTTAGCATGACTTTATCTCCCACTTGAAACTCAATGGGTTATCGTCTCTTGTAGGCATAACTCTTTTGACGGTCACGAGCCACTTGCATTCGGCTCTTAATTTGCACAATCTTTTCAGCAGTCTCGTGGACTAGTTCAGGTCTGGTAAGTTGGTTGTCTCCAACTTCAGCCCAACATATTGATGATCTGCACTTTCTCAATAAAAAAGGTATCTTCATTAGTTCCTTCATCGTCAGTTAGGTTTCATGATTCTTCGAAATCAAAGTCGATTTGATTTATTATTCAGTAACCGTGTATCTGTTTAGATTCGCTATATTGGTGAATTAGTGAAATTCCGACGAGTTAGGGCTTTAGTGTTGATATATGTTTAGATTCGTTATTCGTCTCTAATAGATTTAGTGACGGATCTATAGTGACGACTGGTGACGACTTGAGTTTCGTCACTAAACAGTTTTGTGACCAGCTTTTACACTGTTAGCATTTCCAGTTTGTTGTGGTTAGATACCAAGGTCAGAAAGAAAGAAGATATTGATGGCAGAAAGAAAGGTGTTGAATAAGTACTAACCACCAGATTTTGATCCAGCTAAAATACCAAAGCAGCCTAGGCGAAAGAATCAGCAAGTGAATGTTAGAAACATGCTTCCAATGAAGATAGAGTGTAAAACATGTGAAGATTATATTAACAAGGGTACCATGTTCAATATGCGGAAAGAAGATGTTATTGGAGAGACATATCTCGATAGAATTCAAAAATACAGATTCTATTTAAAGTGCAAGTAGTGTTCAACTGAGATTACCCTGAAGACGGAGCCTCAAAACTATGATTATATTGTTGAGTCTCAAGCTGTGAGAAATTGTGAGCCTTAGCGTGCTAAAGATGAGGCGTGTGAGGAGCAACGACAGAAACAAGACGCTGAGGAAAGGGGTGATGCCATGAAATCATTGGAGAAAAGGACACTCGACTCGAAAAGATACATGGACATCGTCTCTTACCTTGATGAGATCAAGTCCATGAAGTCAAGGCATGCACATGTTAGCAACAATGCAATGCTTGAAAACTATAAAGCGATCAGTTCAGGTACAGCAAAAAGAAAAACTCAGAGAGGAGGCTAAAGCTCTGATAAAATCTATATTTCATGGACCAAAAAAAAATCCGTAGAATCGATGATGACAAGCTTGATGACACTTACGATACAATTTTTCCGGTCTTGATGGCAGGGGAACCTCACAGACTGGTTCTAAAAGAGGAAGGTAACTGAGAGCCCAACAGGTTTGTTGATGAAAACAGCACTCATGACAAGCTGAATAATAAAAAGATCAAAGTGGACGAATGATGAAGAGTAATCTAAGCCCAAAACACAAGTTTTCAGCTGTAAAGAAGTCATCTAAGCCCAAAACACAAGCAAGTTAAGAAGAAAACTTAAAGACCAGAGTTACAAGTAATGTATAAAAAATCTTTACGCCAACAGTATGATGAAGAGTAATCATCTATTTGTAGCGCTCCTATTTTTAACTTGTTCTCATTGTACCAGTTCATGCCTAGTCTTTCATCCGGATGTTATTTAGATTTTATTCAGAACTTACGATTATTTAGACGTTATTTGTTTCTATCAAATTACATGTTAAAGCCATTGTTTAGAATGCAATAACCTTACAAAATTTCAGTTAACAATTAGTATAAATTTATAGTATTACTCTCTATTTGATTATTTTTCAATTGGGTGTTTGATGCTCTATGTGTATTAGAAATTCTACACAACTTATGCTACCTGAAATCTATGGTGGATACAATGGCTACTAAGTTCCAGCTAATTATCTCTGCTATTATTATCCAGTGTTGTTATTGCAGGCCGTAGAATCTAATCTAATAGGTAGCATCAACATGGAAGCACACTCATAAGAAGTAATATAGAGGCAAATACTGATCGGCACATGAAAAGCGTACGTGCTGATACGTGCTGCTGTTATCACTTGATAAGTAATACGCGTTCTTTACTCATCTATCGTTAAATGCTTTCCCAACTCTATGATTTTCCTTCTAGCCATATATATCTAGTATGTTCCAACCAACTATTTCAAAAATAACTTAAGTTGTAAAGTCAGAGTACCACTCAAAGAAAAGCTCATATATTTTCATTAAGCATCACAAACATGAAACAGTATTCTAGTAAAATACCCTCTCATAGTCTATATCCGATACAGACTAATATATGGTTAGTTCGAGGATGTCTTATGAAAGGAAGCCAGGCATTGTGACTTGTGAGGTTTAAGGGAAAGAAATGTTTATTTTCAGACTTGAAAGCAAGTTGCTATGAAAGTTAATAGATGATGACTTGACCCACTCTCAGAGGTCGGTGCTCTGCTAAAGAAGACGAATTGATTTTTGAAATCAAATTTCAACACTCGTACAAATTACACCTAACTCATATGGGTTCTACACTTCTGATACATGCAAAACTACCTAAATTAACTGTGTATTCTCATCCTAACACCTATATGAAATCATTGACCTAATTAGACACTAATCTATTTGCATTGATCCTTAAAGACCAATATTTACCCATAACGAAAGTTAATATACATCTTCAGTCTTAACAGCTATATCTTTAAACTAAAGAATCTAACAGCTTTTAAGTTCTAAGCATGTGGCGGAGACTGCCTCGGTAACAGCACAAGGTTGTATTGGAAAGAATATATAATAGTAACTTATAGTGTATCTTAAAATCCTTTACATACTCACCTCGATACATATGATATAATCTTGAATATGTGTTTTTAACTCATGCGGTAAAGAGCCTTTAAGGGCTGCCGTCGAAAAAATAAATGCAACAGCAACACCATGTCAAAAACTTGGCTAAAGGTTTGATTGATGCTAGCTTATCTTCATTACTTAATAGAATCATGCGAGACAATACAATGCCCAACACTGGCTGAAATTAAGAACAGGTGCGGAGTATGGATAGCTTGAAGATATGACTTATGTCACAACCACCAATTAGACATACTAGGGTAGGAATTAGAAATTTCAACCCATTTACTTACGGATAGTCAATTCTAGTTATATTTTATCTCTAACAAGTTAAACTGATAAAGAGAGGTCGAAAGTCGCCTGAAAGTGTAATTCTACTGCATGAAACCTCCTACACCATTATATACAAAGTTTTAGTACTAAAATAACAAAACTATCCTGTAAGTTTTTGGCATGCTGATTACTATTTGAAAGCTATAACTTCCTCTACTAGAATTCAGTTTCTACTCCTTCGTACAGACACTGGTTGAACATATTTTAAATAGTGTGATGGATGAAATAGCAACTATTTCAGTTGATAAACTTAATAGAAACTTGTAAACCACCAACAAATACATGATAGAGGTGGCAAAGTCAGTCCATTGACTTATGAATGGGTCGATATGGGTTTCGTTTAAGGGGTAAAAATCAATGTAGGTAGCTTACAGAAAGCTGGTCAAATGGGTCAAGGTCATATGTTGTAACTTCACCTACTTGATCCGTAAGAGAGATAAAATAACCCAAATCAAACTATTTAAGATCCTGCATGCCTTTACGCACAAACACCATCTAAGGTGTATAATATCCAAGAGTGTGAACACAATACACTTTTTCTATTATAAAACACATAAAAAGAAAAAGTAATAAAAGTTTATCCTATAAAAGAAACTAACAAGGATATGTATGGAATATGGTATATCATTCCTTGTTAACTCAGATACTATAAGATTTTCACAACCTCACCCATTTTGAAGTATATCATTTAAAGTTCAATGAAATATACCGATATCCATTGCATATAGTAGTATGTATATAAATTTTCAATTAATTAATGAAATACGCCTATATCCATTACAACACAACATATCTTGGCAAGTGTATCCGTACTATCCAGCCAGAACGGCAAATTCACAAAACAAACTCACTATCTAGCCACAATGGCGAATTCACACAACAACATACATTATCTATTAGTCCTACTGAAAAATCATTTGTATCATAGATCGTCGAAGTATGTCCAACTTAGTTTCTTGGCAAGAGCTGACCTCATCAATACACCAATTCACAACTACAAGCTCACATGTTAAGGCAAATAGTGAATGGCATCAGTTTCTAGGCTTCTGGTTTCTATGAGGGTCAAGGGTGTTTGTTTCAGCTTATATAGCCGGCTTATGGCTTATTTGATTTTAGGCTTATGTTTCATAAGCTCACTTTTTGGGGCTTATTTTGAAACTTTTCGGCTAATATAAGCTTATTATAACATAAGAAACATATATGCCGAAAAGTTTCAAAATAAGCAACAAAAAGTGAGTTTATGAGACATAAGCCCACAACCAAATAAGCCATAAGCCGGCTATATAAGCCAAAACAGACACCCCCTATAAAAAAGACAAACAACTCACTAAACCTTAGAAATTTCATTCCACCTCCCAACCATCAATTCAATGTCAATACACAATACCAACATAACATAAAAAATAATAATAATAAATAAGTTAAAAAAAAATGATGATGATGATGATGAAACTCTAGTTTTGCATTTAATACTACTAACATCATATAACATAAACTAAGAAGATAACATTAAAACACATAAAGCAACAGGATGAAACTCTAATCTTGCATTAGATACCACAGATATCATATAACATAAACTAAGATAATAGGTTAAACCACCATTAATCCATAAACATCATACCCAACATCAAAACATTAAAACTAAATACGAACCAGCTTAACGACATTCTGTTACATAACGCCATGTTTACCAGCATTCCTTACCCACATGGCCAGTCTCACCACACTTAGAACAAACATCGATATACCCGCCCTTCCCACAGTAATAACAAATAGCGCTATACGTACCGATAAGCCCTTCCCTTTCATCAGTCCAACTAAGCCTATCACAAAGTGGCCCATACCCACCACTATGCCCAAGCTTACCACACTTATAACAACCTTCACCACAACACTCCTTAGCCTTATGCCCATTCTTACCACATATATAACACAAAACATCACCACCACCCTGGCTGCTACTAACCATTGTTGGGTCCTTTTTTTCTTCATCTTCCATGCATTTTTGTAGGCTTGCAATAGAGTCTTGGTGGCTTTTGATAACGTCTTGGTGGTCTTGAATGGCCTTCAGAACAATTTCATTCACTTGGGGTTTTTCAAGATCATACCTTTTTGCTGTTTCGTCTATTCCGCTATTTTCAACAGTGTGGATGAGTCTGTACTGCCTAATTGCCTCAAACACATTTTTAGACATTGTTCTTGAGTAACTTCACATAAACCCTAAATAAATTACTAGGTGTAAAATTGTGAGAGATGTTTTTTACCTCATTATATAATTTTTTTTCTTGAGGTTCTTTCTTAGAAGCTTCCTTTTCTCTCTTTTGTCACCTACAGCCCTTCATCTTTAATTTATTTATATAAACTTACATTTTCAGCATGACTTTTCATGGTAAACACTAGGGGTGAGCAAACGGACCGGATGGACCAGACCGACCGACAAAACCGATCGGACCGAACCGAAACCGAGGTCTACCATTTTTGGCAAATTTTGTCTCGGTCCGGACCACAAACGGAAAATTTAGCCTTGTTGGACCGGACCGACCGAGACCGGACCGGACAGGACCGACCACATTCGGTCTCGGTCTCGGTCTAGGTTTTTTGCCGGATTCGGTCTCGGTCCGGTCCGGTTTTCGCCCGATGAACAGCCCTAGTAAACATCACACAACATTTCAAGTTTGCTTTAACTTGGTTTGGTATGTGTGCCGGTGGGTTCAAATCACGCGGATAAATCTGTACAAAAATTGGAACCAATGGTTAAAAAAAAGAAGCTATATTAATCTTAACATTAACCACTTTAATTTAGGTTGTAATTGAGATACTACTTTGAACATTAACAATGGCTAAAAATGTTGTTAGCGTTCCTTTTATCAGTTTTTATAAGCGTTTATATCAATTGGGTCCTACTTTTGCAGGTTCTTTTAGCTCGTCGTCTACACGACGAAGGCACGGCGGCACGATGCCCTTCTTGTTACTACACCGATTGCTTTTAATTGATGGTTTATGAGCATGACATATAACTATTCAAACTCCCTCTTGAGATGACCATGTTTTGTCAACCATGTTTTATTTCCAGGGTTTTAAAAAGCGCGTAATTGCAGCGTTAAGGTGCGAGGCGTGACCTTCACGTTACATAATAAACCAAGGCGTCGGCTTTAGGTGTGCCGTGAAAAGGCGTGATGAGGCGCACTAAGGCTTGGGGCATTGTGCCTTTTCTGAATTTAGTTCTGATGAAAAAAAGTTCTTTTTTTTAAGAATTGAAAAATATTACAGTACAGTACATGCAAGGCTAGTTTTTTTTACTTAGTTTCTTATATATAACACTTTTTGTAAACTCGATATATATGAAATATGATTTTATATATAAATATATAAATATTTTCATATTTTATGTTGCTTTAAGTCACGCGTTAGAAAACTCGTTCGCCATAGCTTCTAAGGCGTGAGGCTTTATGCCGCCACGCCATGTCTCATGCTATTTATACCATTGTTTATTTCATAACGTAAGTAAACGAAACTTATGTACTAATCTGATTGTTCTTTCCCGTGACCCATTCACCAATACCGGCTCTTGCATATATTTCACATAAAAATTTGAGCGCAATTCAAAAACACCTCAAACTATGACTACACATAATTGCTAGTCATTTTGTGCTTCCATGATAGGATGCCAACTTGGGCAAGAAAAGAATTCATTGAGTGATCAACTTAGTAATGGTAGCTTAGAGACGATGCAAGCTCCGTATAACTTCTTTAGAAGATTAAGTGAAATGTCAAGGTAATTTAAATAAGCCATGAAAAAAACTGAAGGAAATAAGAAACCGGTTACAAACAAGTAATGGTTTATCCTCACCAATTAATGAACATGCTTTAGCCTCCTTTTGCTTTAAATAGTTCTATCATAGAAATACTCGTATATTAAATTACAACTTCGATTGTGTGTATCAAATTTGGTCCATTGCACGAGCTCTAAATAAAAGTGCATCAAACATGAAGTGTGCCAGTGATACGACCCGGTTAGGGGTTGTATCGGGATAAAGCACCACTTCAAGCGGGCGCGAGCTCCTTAAGAATATTAGAGAAGAGAAGAGAATTATTCGTTTGACATAACCATGCTTTCATTCATTATAATGGCTAGGTATTTATAACCTTACAATGACCTAAACAATGACAATGGGCTTAGACCCAATTAGACTCGAACATGACCTAACAAAATAAGATAGATAAGGATAACTTAGCCCACGACATAATCCTTATGATATACGGGACTAGACACGACCCAGGCGGTCGTAACATTCCCATCTCCTTCAAAGTCACCTTGTCCTCAAGGTGTTACTTCAAAAGTCCACCTCATGTAATTCCAGGATCCCAAACTTTGACTTGTGGTTTAGTTCCTTGTGGAGCACATTGTAACCTGATCATAATATGCACAAAAGAATGCTCAATATGCTGCTTGAAGTTGGTGTAATTGAAGTCTTTTGCTATAATAATGTGACTTGCTTTTAAACTAGAGTTAGGATCAACTATGAGGTTTGTTTCCAGGTCCATCTTAGGCACTAACTCCTCTTGAAGAAACAGACCAGTCCTTCCCTTTGTAAGACTATTTCTGATCTTATTACTTCCTCTTGCATCCCTGAAGACATCGCCAAGTGGGTGGACATCTCCATTGTTATTGCTGTATTCAACATCAATCATTGCCCCTTTCTTATTTTTACTATTATCATCATAAGTCTCGACTTCTATTCCCTCCTCGGATGTACTTGATCCCACGTTGAGATATTCTAAAATTTTCTTTTTCTCCACTGCCATGCTCGACTCAACATAATTATGCAGCAACAAACTACCCGTATCATCATTTGCTGGTGCATATTGAGTTGTTTTTGTGGGTACCTTAGTGGTTTCCAATGGAGGTGGGTTAACAGTAGGTTTAGGTGGTGTTGGCAGCAAAGGTGTGCTAACAACTGATGTCGAACAATTGTTGTATTGCGTACCGTCGTTAGTACCAGCAGCTCTAGAAACATCAGAAGCCGTACCTTGATCTTCCAATCTTGCCTCTGCGACACGCGCCAACGAAAACACATCCCCAAGAGTCGTTGGTTTTGCCACCAACAGCTCCCGTTGTAGAGATAGTTTAAGACCAGATATATAGAAAGAGATGAGCAAAGTATCCGAGATATCTGTAACCCTATTCATTAGTTTTTCAAACTCTCGTTCGTAATCCTCAACCGCACCGATTTGTAATAGCTTGACAAAGCCCTGCGGGTCTTCATATTCGATGGACCAAAAGCGGTTTTAACATTCTCTACAAATCTATCGATCGATAATCAAACCGTTCCGTGTCATCCACGAAACCACTCCACACCGCACCTTCTAAATTAAAACCCACGATCCGCAATCGATCGATCACGGGTGTTAAGGAGCGAAGTACTCGTGATGGCAAAGATCCAACTATTCGGATCGACTCACAGTAAATTTTGGAACATCCAACCTCATCACACGCTGTAACAGCATCCCATGTTCGCCGTCACCCCCATTCCGATTCTGGAGAAGTCCTCGAATCACCTGTAATTCGGAACGCAAAGTGTCAAACTGAAGCTGAAAAGTTGCGGTTTGTTGCTGTACTAGCTTCTCAGCCGTGTCTTGATGCTCTTTCAGCCATAACCGAACCGTTTGTTCATCCATCATTTCAATGAAAACAATGAACCAGGAATTTCCGGCGATGAACAGTACCCAGTAAACAGCTTTTTTTTTCTTTTATTTAATTGGAACCCTAATTTGGTAGCCTCTAAACGAGGACTCTCAATGAAAGCACCAATTGATATGACCCGGTTAGGGGTTGTATCGGGATAAAGCACCACTTCAAGCGGGCGCGAGCTCCTTAAGAATATTAGAGAAGAGAAGAGAATTATTCGTTTGACATAACTATGCTTTCATTCATTATAATGACTAGGTATTTATAACCTTACAATGACCTAAACAATGACAATGGGCTTAGACCCAATTAGACTCGAACATGACCTAACAAAATAAGATAGATAAAGATAACTTAGCCCACGACATAATCCTTATGATATACGGGACTAGACACGACCCAGGCGGTCGTAACAGCCAGAATGTAACAAAATATTTACGCATAGAGTGAAGTGAGAGACTAATCCTTGCATCGTGGGAACGTCAACCTTCATAACTTCCCATTTGTCAAAATCTTGTGTTTGGCCATGAACCCACCATCCGAATAACAAAAATCACTATGGATGTCATAATGGTGTTTGCGATCATTGTAGCGTTTCAAAATAAAAAAATTAGATTCTTATTTTATATATGTTATCTATTCATGTAATTGTAGTTAAAAATAACTTTAGAATGGCTATTAAGTTGTAAATAACACATGTTTAGGTGATATTCATGACATGCTACTTGTTTGTGACCAGTTTGAGCCTCCCCGTTTCAGCCTCAATAGCTTAGCTCCAAATAATGAGGGACCCGTAGCGGGCAGGAAAAGCAAAGTTTACGGATTTACATGTCCTATAATCAATTTACTTATGTTTGACCTGTTAGTTAATAAGGCCTATAGGCCCGGCCCACTTGTTTAGGCTCGTCTTCCACTTAGGGTTAGGTGTCCTTATTTTATATTTAATGTCTTTGTATTATATATAGTTAACTAAATTTGATAATACAATGTTTTCAGTATTCCTCTTATTTCTACATTTCAGAGAGCTAGGTTGAAGCAATGAAGAATAAAAAAAAGAAAAAAGTTTTCGTTGGTTTGTTGCTTATATGTTTGCTTTTTTGAATGTGTTTAATTTTGGTTATATTCTTGGTCGTCTTTGTTTGGATCGATTATCAAAAGCTTATGATTGATATTCATTAGTGTTTGTTCCTTGGTTCCACGGTTGATTATAGTAATCATATTATATTAGGAATAGATGTTTGATTTGTTATTATGTTCCAACTATTTAATATTTGATTGAATTTGGTTGCTTGTTTTTAGTGGGAACAAGATCTTAATTTTAGGCTTTTGGTAATTAGACAAGCATTGTTCTTTTTGGTCTTCGTATTGGGAAGTTGTATTCGATGAAGAAACAATTTTTAGAGATTTGTTTGAAGATGAAGGTATGGTGGTTCCGTTCGTAGTAGATTTGGTATTTGCATCGGGTATTATTCGTAATATTGGTATTGATACTAGTACTGATTATTGGTATCGTTGTTCCCTTTAACTTGGCTAGAATTAACCACAAAGTTAATCTACCCAAGCTCCGTGACTTAGCAATGCTGTTTGAAAAACATTTTTAACAAGTTAAAACGTAAAGTAAATTAGACAAGAGTTTTTCAACGTTTATATTCTTATTAAAAGTTAATCAAAGAATATATTACCCAAGTGTTTGCGGAACAACACTTGGGATTGAATGACAATGTATGGTGTACTCCTTACTAAACTTAAGCTAAGCTTAAGTACAACTATGCTAACCAACTGAGCTACCCTCATGGACTTAGTTGTATTTGGAGGAGTAAAAGGGCTTGTGAATGTCTATGCATTTAGTGCACAAGCTTAACCATTTTACTCTACCTTGTGACTGCTATTTATACAAGTATCAAATACAAGCATTTTCCTAAAAGACAAGACTGACACAAACTTCAGATAACAATACCTTACGTATTTTGTCTCTGTTATACAACACTATTTCTAGTAAGGGACAGGTTCACTTTCTTAGTATCAGTGTTGACACACTCTTGGTCTTTCAAACTTATCCTGCCTTTACTTCAGTTTTTAAGTCTTCAGTCTTCATAGTTGGTGAGGAGTCTGGGGATTCAGTGAGCTATTATCAAGGTTGTAAAAATCGCTAGGCGTTAGTGAGACGGTCGGGTAGGGCCTAGCGATTAATCGGTTAGGCGGGGATTAATCGGGGATTAATCAGATTAGAATTTTTATGCACAAAACTGTAATTTTAGATATTGTATTATATTATATGTATAAGATAAGTATAGTGCATCAAAGTTCAAATATTTCAAGTCTTCAAATATAAACATAATACATAATTATTCAAAGTTCAAAGTCAAACATAGATATTAATCGGTTTGTTGACCATTTTTAAGCAAGCTTTGATTGATTTTGTTCGATTAATCGGTTTGTTGACCGATTTTTAAGCGGTTTTGTCTCATTTTTAAGCGATTTTGTTGATCGATTTTTAAGCGATTTTGTTCGATTAATCGGTTTGTTGACCGATTTTTAAGCGATCTTTGACCAAACCGATTAATAGGCCGATTATGATAAATCAAGGCGCTTACTGAGCGATCAGCGATTATGCGGGGATTAATCGTATGCTCGGACCGATTTTTACAACATAGGCTATTATCATTACTCATTGAATCCATCATCTTCTTCTTTGGCTCAGGTATCATTCACTGAGTCTCGCCTAACTGAATGGAAAACCCTTATTCTTAGGCTTGTCTTGAGCTTCTTAAAGATGACTTACTAAACAATTGTTTATTCAGTGACTTGCGTATGTTTAAGGTTATTAAACACTTAGGTTATTTTATCTTCAAATTCTTGTTTCAGGAAGTTTGGGAATTCATTGACCCAACAATCTCCCTCTATTTGGATATAAACATAGCCTAAGTGTTTCTAAGTTCAGTGTGAGTGAGCAAAGGAAAAAACATTATGCTCTTCTTTTTATGGGGCGTTTGGATTTGAATTCTAGTACTTAATTATCTTATGATTATTGTTATGAATCTTCAAGAGTATGCTTATAATGTATGGATAAACGGATGATGGTTATTTGATTATTTTATAGCCACATTACTAGTTCAGAAATATGCTTAACAAGAAAACAAATCAAATGGGTCTATTTGAAAATCATCAACATAATATGAGCTGATTGGATAAATGCAAGCATTAGTAATGGGTAAATGAGCTGATTGAACAAAGGAAAAAACAACTATATGCAAACATAAGATTGTAATCGTCCCATGCAAAGAATAATGTGCTTTAAAAGTTTATTAATAAAATTAAATATTATTTTCATCATCTTATCGGGTTTTGACTCGATAAGATAAATAATTAAACTTTAACCCGACTGTCCCTACCCTATAACAATATCGGGTTATAAGGTTCGGGTTACACAACTCCAACTAGCTATTTAAACCTGATGCAACGCGGCCCTGTAAACCTTATCGGGTTCGAGTTCTCCTAATTCTGAGTTTTTCTTCTTGACTATTGCTTGGGATTGGGTTAGGTGCTAAACCAAATTTCGTGATACGTAACGGAATTCAAACTAGGTGTTACTTCATGGCACAACAGTTATAACAATAGAAAACGAACCCTAATTTAGTCGTTTTAAAAGATTTATCATTCGATTTATATAAATATCAGAGTTTACAAAATGAGGTCCCAGTGGTTTTACAGTTTATTAAATAAGTTTTCGAATGATAATATAGACTTCTTGAAGTGCCCTTCCGTGCCATCCTCGTAAATTATGAACCTGAGATAAACATGCTAAAAGTGTCAACACAAAGGTTGAGTGAATTCATAGTGTTTATAGATAAAATAGTTGAGTTCAGTAGTTTCGAGTTTGAGTGATAATCGTAATAAATACATATATCGATAAAATAAGTAGTGGGCTACGTTGTTATACACCCATAGTTCGTTTGTTTAGTAATCATTTGAACACAGGTTTCAAGGTTGGGTCATGTTATTGTATTGCAGCATTAGTATCATTGCAATACCGTATTATTACTCTAAGCCTCATGATACGCAAACCTTAACAATATGACATCATAGTAATGAACTAATGATGTAAGTTACTGACATCATAGAGATGATGTAAGTAACAAGGCCCTCGGTTAGGAGTTTGCCAACTTCCTATGGGGTTCTCAAATAAAGTGCAATTGGCTACTTATCCAGCAACACAAGTGGGGTGATGCAGGTTTTACTAACCAGGTCTAAAATATTTATAGTGTCTCGCTATACCTATGGTCTACCCTAATGCACTAACGGGCAGTGTACCCGGTCGTGTGTAGTGTAGTAAATGGTAAAGCCAAGGTCATCCCAAGAGCTATGTGTGTCGGATAATTACTAAGTCTAATTGTCACAGAAAATAAATGGTTTGATAGGGTTTTAATTAATTAAACTACGAATGCAGAATATAAAAGCAATTAAATGGTAGAAAGGAAATCAATAGAGGAATAGTGGTGCTAACCTAGTTAATCCTCCTAACTAGTTATGTCTACGTCTACCTACTTCCAATTACTTGGTGGGTCAAATTCGAGAGGACATCATTTGGTCAATTCGCCTAACCTATCGACAAAGATGCCACCACAGAGAAATCAGCAGCACCGTCATAAGTCCTATTGTTCCTGGTCCCCTAAGCCGAGTCATTAAGTACCGCTACATGCTAGATTCTAAATAGTGAGTGCCCGGCCGTTAGGAACTTAGACACTACACCCCCAATTCTTAAGTTCATCCAAATGATAGGTGATCAGTTGGTCAAATCGCACAAGTAGAAAGGGTCGTCAGTTGGTCATATCTTACCCTTCCCATCTTAGTCCGCTCACCTAGGGTCAGTTGGTCATATCTCCTAGGCAATTGGCCTCTACCGCCATTCAAAACTACCGAACCAGGGGTGACTACCAAAGAACTATGCATGCATACACTTAGAAATATTTGTACGGAGGTAAAGGTAAACGCAAACATAACAATTAAGGAATCATAACTAGGCTAGCACCAAAGGGTGCTTAGCCGCTCATATTAATCATGCACATCAATTCAATATTCAAAGGTACGAAATACATGAATCGAAAGTAAAGAAATAATAAACGCTAAAGCTTATCGTAATGGTGTGACTTCTCCTTGGAAACGACTCCAGTATGCTTCCCTAGACCTTCCTTGAGTATTTTCCCACGCTCTCGAGTATTGTGTGTGGAATGGGATGATTAGAAATCTTTGGAATTTGTGGGGTATTTATAGGCCGGTATAGGTTACGGCGTAACCAATAGATGAGTTAGGCCGTAACCTTCTATTCCGTCGTAAAAGCACTAGATCGCTAGTTACGGCGTAACCTTATAAGTGGTTACGCCGTAGTCTTCAATAAACACCGTTACGTCGTGGCGATGCAGAGTTACGGCGTAAGTATCGGCGTGGAACCTCTTTTGACCTAATGGAGTTACGTCGTAATCTTTGGAAGGAGTTACGCCGTAACCTCTTGATGAGTTGGACTTGTGGTCACGCAATAGTTACGACGTAATGTGAGAGACGAGTTACGCCGTAACCTCTTCAAAATAAGCATACCGTGATAAATCCTTAGTAATGTTTCCATTTCACGCCTCTTTAGCTCCAATGCTCGCAATTTACGAAAGTGTAAAATAATGGAAAACAAGCGTAAATCCATATAAATGATATAAATAACGAGCATTAACGGGAAATTGACACTTAATATTGGGACTATTTGATGTTATCAAATATCCCCCACTTGAACTCTACTTGCCCTCAAGTAGACCTTATTAGATAGTTCCTAAAAGATATCTCCCAAAACCGGAAAATATGAGTTTACAAATCCCTTATGCTAGAATAAAACAAAGCCAAACACCTCACGAAAGGGGAACAAACACTCAAATCTCTCAACTATTCTAAGTGTCAATTTGGGTGATCACCAATCGCATATCATAGCATGTATTCTATCATAAGCTTGGCGGTTACACAAATCTCCACCATCGAGTTAAGGGCTAAACAATTCTCGAAAGCAATATGGGTAGACACGACAAAGGTTAAGGGTGACTCGTCACTACTAACATGTCACGTGAAGTGGACAAAATCAATGATACATGACCAAATCCATGGCCAAGACACCAAAGATTGCTCATTGCATCACCTAGACATGCTTCATGACTAAAGGGTAGGATAAGACATGGGATGTATAATTGGTGTAAAATGAAAAACAAGCGTGTAGTCTATATCTATAACTAAGTCATCACCACTTCACCGTCCGCCCAAAGTTCAAGCTTAGAAGTCTAGAGACCGGATCATGAAATGCAAGGTAGATGTGTCATTAGAGGACGTCGTGATGGGCACACTACCTTTTCTTCTTCAGTTGGTATTACTCCAACTCCAATCTTCAAATGTGACCGAGGTGGCCTCCTCGATACTAAACAATAAAGCTCATACTATAGTGCTTATAACATTGCACTTTACAAAATCATAACTGAATCAACAATTTTTTATTTTTTTTTTCGATTTTGTTTTGAATCATAACTGATAACATAACATCCCCCCACTTGAGATAAACAAAGGGAATTCGTGGGGTCTTCAATGATCTTCATAATTGTTGTCGATGAAAGCGTGATTTCCAAACCTTTCCACTCGAACCTTGAACTCGTGCAAATGATGACTTCCAATTACAAATAAAGACTACGGGGTAGGCTAAGGTGTAAGGTGTAATGATACAATATATTGGGGTGACAAAATGAAAGGAATGGCTCGAAGGGTGTATCTAGGGTATCTTGCACTAAAGGTGAGTGCAACAAAAGGGTTTCACAAGGGGTCGAAAAGTCGAGGTGACTAATCGATAGACTCACAATGGTAGGTCGTTTGGGTGATAATCCTATAATCGCCTTTCTAAAACCGAAACGTCCAAATACATCAAGCTAACTCAACATACCTCGTATATGGTCTCGAAATGATGCAAAGGCCAAGTTCTAAAGTTTACAAGCTACCCAAGACACTCATAATTTGGTGGATTTGGGGTAAAATATAGGAAACGGATAAGGCTAATCTCACCATGTAATATCAAGGGTTGTATGTGCTCGCTAAGGTCTAATCTAGTTAGGTTCGGAAAACATGTCAAAATATAAAAATGGCATAATTTTCAAAATAAACTAGAAAAATGAGGACGAAATAAAGTTCAAGAGATAATTCTACTCCCGCCCCCACTTGAATTGTACAAAGTCCCTTTTGTACTAGGCATTAAAATAAAGGTGAAGAGAAAGGTAGAATTAGGTGAGAACTTCCCGAAATTTGCTCCAAAAGAAGAAGGCCCACGAGAGGATCGTGCCTTCGTTAAAGCGTCATGAGCAAACTTCAATCCCCGAAATCGAATACCGACAAGCATAATTCTAAAAGAAAATAAAATGAAAAACAAACCTAACTCACTTTAGGAATCACGGTTGCATTTAACAAATGCAACAAGTTTTAAACCACTTGGTGTCCCAAGTGGACGAGTAAAGTCTCGTGAGGGTTTACAGGGAACACACCCACAAAGTTCATTGAAAAACTAATTCAAGGTTACTGTGTTTTAAAATGACAGAATTAAAGCAGAGGAGAGTTACGTCGTAACTCTAATAAGAGAGTTACGTCATAACTTGCAAAACCTGGTATGAGCTGAGAAGTGAATAGTTACGGCGCAACCACTGAGATGGTATTACGCCGTAATTGGTAATGCGTCAAGAACTCTGCTGCTAAAATGTTGGTTACTGGCGTAATCACCAAGATAAGTTCTGCCGTAACTATGTTCGGATCAAGAATCGCAGAGAATTACTTTATTGTCTCTCGCAAAATGCTTAGAAAACACAAACCCAACAGAAAGGAAATAAAAACAAAAGAAAGGGATAATTCGGGTTGTCTCCGAAAGAGCACTTTCTTTATTAACGAGTCTTTAAGTTAGACTCGAGTCACTGGTTCCTATGGGGTCTTTGAGCTTGCCCACTTCTTCAATATCCTTCATCAAATTGTGCCTCATCCATGCAACATTAGAGGCGATTCGGAGGTACTCAATGGTTTCGATCTTCGAATTTCTGAAATTTCTCCTCCGGACCTAGGTGGTAGCGAGTGAATTCGTATTTTCTACTATAATAGGGGTGGTCTTTGTAGGGTATCCCCGGAGCTTGCACCTTCTTTGCTCGTAAGCTTCGTCATCGGGATCGTACTTTGAACCATTCTTCATCGAGCAAATTCTCCACTAGAACGCTTGCATTCTTCCTTATCATTACTCACCCGCCTATATCCACGTCAATTGTTGTTTTACTCGTATTTTCGCTACTTTTGTCGTTAGAATTTTCTTGATCCATGTATTCCTTCCAAATCTTATCTTTTGTTAATGCGTCCACATGCCCATACTTAATTTTACCCAACTATCAAACCCAGTTGTCTATCCAAGGTAAACTTGTTCTCTCCTTGTCATTGATTGAGGACCAAAGAATTCATCTTTCCTAATCTTCGAGTTGCTTCCACCATAACACATATCGTCATACGGGTTGCATGATGCCCGAAAAATTTCCCTGTGGGATTTTACTTTCGCACCTGATGTTGCATAGTTCAGTTTCATTTACATGCTCTTCCGTGCAGAGTATATCTTTATTAGTCTCGTCCGTTCGAATGTGCTTCGCGTAATCAACTTTTAGCTTTATAAGAAGATTTGGATTGATCTTGGCATTCCCAAATTGAATTGCGTACCAATCTTTAAAGGTTAAATTACTGAATTTTATCCCGTGTCTTTCACGCTCATGAGGGCATGTCCATTCCTCCATTCTTTCATTGTCTCCTCCATTGCAATACTCGTGGAAAGGGCTGCATGTAGGCCATGCTCTTGTGGTTTCTTCATCAGTAATGGCGATAGGAGTACACCAGTGGGTGGTAAGTGGCTCTTCTTTATTATCAAGGGAGAGTTCCTCGAGCTTTTCTGATTCGTCCAAGTCGAGGAATTTTTCTGCCCATGTATCCCAGTTACGCCGTAACTGAGATTCTTGGTTACGGCGTAATTCATTAGAGTCGTATTCCTCAATATTCATCACAATTTCGTTGTCGCTGTCAAACACGAGGTTACGCCGTACCTCATTAGGTATGTTACGGCGTAACTCAGATCTGTTGACGAAATCGTCCCCTAAACTCGTATCACTGGCACGAACCTTGAGTTATTATCCGAGAAAATTACCTTACATTCCATAGTGGTTTAGACCCTTGTGTTTATCGTTATTCCTTTTACTTTTTCACGAGCTTTATTACCATGGATTCAAGGTTTTAAGAGTTGAGTCGTGTTTGGAAATGTTTCTATCAGTGTTTTCCTGGAATTCCTTCAACTATTCATCTTGCTCCTTTTGTTTTTGGGCTGAATTTTCCAGAAATTTATTAATTGTTTCTTCAAGACTGGGCTTTCTTTCTCCATAAGGCCCACGGTTGTAATTACTACGATACCCATTTCGATTGTCACCGTAAAATGGTCGATTTTCTCCATACTTAGCTTCTTCGAATTCCTCTTCGTCCATATGAGGACTACTTTTCGTAAGATGTCCTCCTCCATGACTTTCACACCCCACATGAATGGCATGAACGGTTTCCGACTTTCAAAGATATCTTGGTCGAGGCTTTCAATTTTACTAGCGATTGCGACAATTCATCGAAACTTCCACCTTGGTTTCTTTTACTTCCGCCGTCGTGCCATTTTTGAGAATGGTCCGCCATTTTTGAATGGCTTCAATTGCCGTAGTAGGAGTCATATTCGGATAGGTCCTTGATAATCCAAGATCATCTCGTAGTTACATTTATTCCTTTGTAGAAAATATTGACCTTCTGCTGGTTATTAAGATCATTGGTAGGACACTTATAAAGAAGATCGTTGTATCATCCCAAGCTTGATCTGAGTTTTGTCGCCTTCTTGTTTGAAATTGTGGATCTCCAAGAGTTGATTAGAAATTTTGATGGTGGGCAATATCTTTGGATAAAGTGTTTCTTAAGTAGCGCCCAGTATTAAGCGCGCCGTGGGCAATCTTCGATCCATCTTCTTGTTGCTCCGTTAGAGCCATAGGGAAGACCCCGAGCATAACAAACATCATGAGACACGCCGGGAATGTTGAAAAGGCTAGCGATGTATAGGACATTTTCAACGTGCTCATATGCGTCTTCGTCCCTGTTTCACGAAAAAGGGTTAGCGAAGCTCCTCATAAATTGGTCTTTAATCTCGAAACGAATATCCGCTCCGATTCTTGGTCTTACGAGACCCGGTCCTTGATCGACTCTAGTCAACGCCAAGTATTCCTCAAGAGTGAGGTCATCGATGTTAACCACTTCCATGGTACCGAAAACTTGAAATATGATCGTGAGAAAAGTTTAAATATGAAATGAAAGACTTAATATTAATCCTAATATATCTCACCAAGTGGCGCCAAAAACTTGATGCGTGTTTTCTTGACTGTGTCTTAATATTTATAGTGTCTCACTATACCTATGGTCACCCTAATGCACTAACGGGCAAGTGTACCCGGTCGTGTGTAGTGTAGTAAATGGTAAAGCCGAGGTCGTCCCAAGAGCTATGTGTGTCGGATAATTACTAAGTCTAATTGTCACGAGAAAATAAATGGTTTGAAAGGGTTTTAATTAATTAAACTACGAATGCGTAATATAAAAGCAATTAAATGGTAGAAAGGAAATCAATAGAGGAATAGTGGTGCTAACCTAGTTAATCCTCCTAACTAGTTATGTCTCGCTCACCTACTTCCAATTACTTGTGTGGGGTCAAATTCGAGAGGACAACATTTGGTCAATTCGCCTAACCTATCACAAAGATGCCACCACAGGAGAAATCAAAGCACCGTCATAAGTCCTGTTGTTCCCGGTCCCTAAGTCGAGTCATTAAGTACCGCTACATGCTAGATTCTAAATAGTGAGTGCCCGACCGTTAGGAACTTAGACACTACACCCCAATTCTTAAGTTCATCCAAACGATAGGTGATCGTTGGTCAAATCGCACAAGTAGAAAGGGTCGTCATTGGTCATATCTTACCCTTCCCATCTCGATCCGCTCACCTAGGGTCAGTTGGTCATATCTCCTAGGCAATTGGCCTCACCGCCATTCAAAACTACCAAACCGGGGTGACTACCAAAGAACTATTCATGCATACGCTTAGAAATAATTGTACGGAAGTAAAGGTAAACGCAAACATAACAATTAAGGAATCATAACTAGGCTAGCACCAAAGGGTGCTTAGCCGCTCATATTAATCATGCACATCAATTCAATATTCAAAGGTACGAAATAAATGAATCGAAAGTAAAAGAAATAATAAACGCTAAATCTTATTGTAATTGTGTGACTTCTCCTTGGAAACGACTCCGTATGCTTCCTAGACCTTCCTTGAGTATTTTCCCACGTTCTCGAGTATTGTGTGTGAAATGGGATGATTAGAAATCTTTGGAATTCATGGGGTATTTATAGGCGTGTCCGGGTTACGGCGTAACCAATAGATGAGTTCTGTTGTAACCTTCTATTCCATCCTAAAAGCACTAGATCCGCTAGTTACGGTAACCTTATAAGTGGTTACGCCGTAGTCTTCAATAAACCCGTTACGTCGTAAGTGATGCGATGAGTTACGGCGTAAGTATCGCCGCGTGGAACCTCTTTTGACCTAATGGAGTTACGTCGTAATCTTTGGAAGGAGTTACGCAGTAACCTCTTGATGAGTTGGACTTGTGGTCACGCAATAGTTACTACGTAATGTGAGAGACGAGTTACGCCGTAACCTCTTCAAAATAAGCATCTTGTGATAAATCCTTAGTAATGTTTCCATTTCGCCTCTTTAGCTCCAATGCTCGCAATTTACCCGAAAGTGTAAAACAATGGAAAACAAGCGTAAATCCATATAAATGATATAAATAACGAGCATTAACGGAAATTGACACTTAATATTCAGGACTATTTGATGTTATCATGGGGCGTCAACTGCCAATAGATCTATTCACTATATTCGTGTTCACTCGCAAGTGATTAATGGCTCATGATAGAGGGACTTTTAGTGGCAATAGTGTATAACTTAGGCAATAACAATCAGGATCGCATATAGATAGTACTTGTGTTCAGGTTTGTAGCAAAACGTATAAAGTGTGATTATGAACTCATAGTAGTATGTAAAAGCTTTAGAGTACTTGTGAAAGTAAAAACGAGTAGTTAAGCATGTATCTTCCCCAAAACAGTTTAAAAGCAAGTAAAGGTAGGGGCCATAAACTCACCTTGGATGGAAATCTGATTGATGTCAAAAGTTAATTCAAAGTGAAATGGTAAATGGCTCCGACACGTGACCTGAGTTGACATGTCAAGTTTCAGTATGCTTGTTTATGTTCACGACTTTAGATTTAGTATTCATACAACGAATAGATTGTTGGAAAAGTTTATAGTAATGGTGAAGTTTCAATAATTATATATTGAATCCTTTGAGTGAAAATTTGTATAACGCGGAAAGGTTTAACGAGAAAGGATAAAGATAAGGTTTATAGCCGATTGATTATGCTAACGTTAGTATTTATAAGTTTGATTTGTTCAAATGTGTTTGTGAAAATATTTCGTGTGTTGAGTTTTATCAAAACCGAGCCAAAACGAGTTAAAAACATATTATCGAGAAAACATGAAAGTGTTATACCCTTATAGACTTAATTATTGACAAATTATACCCTCAAACTTTCTTAAAATGACAATTTATACCCTCAAAATTTCTTAAAATGACAATTTAAACCCTCAAAATTTTATAAAATGACAACTTTTACCCCTCAACTTTTGTGAAATGACAGTTTCTACCCTTTAGTTTTGAAAATGACAATTTATACTCCTATGTCTCATGTTGATTACAATTTAGTCCTTGTTATAAATGAAATATAGAGTTTTGACAATAATTACCCTTAAGCTTATTCGACTTTATATACATAGTCCTTTATTCATTTTGTTCGTTTCGATTTAGAAAAAGGCATGGTGGTTACGACTTACTAAAATAAGTTATTATAAGTTTGAAAATAAGTTGAAAACAACTTATTAGCTTATATTTTGGCTTATGGCTTTTAAAAAGAATTAAAAAGGTATGTTTGGTTTTTGTTACGAAAGGACTAAAAGAAAATTTAATAAAGACAAGGCCTTGCGAGATTTTTACGAAGTTCTTGATCCTTTAAATTATTTGCTAGGTAATCTATCTAATGGTTCAGATTCGAAGCTCTAAGCTTTTATGGTTTGGTCGCAATAATTTTTCAAAGTGAAGGGGTTGGGGCGTTTTTCAATAAAGAGGGTGTTTGTTCTTAAACTCGACAAGCCCAAAAGAGATTTAAATAAAAGCGAGACAATGAGAGATTTTTACAATGCTCTTGGGGTTTTAGAAACTAGTTGTACCTTCTTTAAAATGTCATAAGCCGTTTATTTTATGGATGCTCGGTTTACGAGAAAATAATTATTAAAAAGGGGTGTTTGGAGCGTTTTTGACAAGGGGTGTTTGGTTTTATATGACAGCTGTTACGGTTTTGACTAAAATAAGGCTTCGTTTTACACTTTCAGGACCCCGTGCCCCTGAGTTTTTGAAGAAAAGGTCGTTTCGGACAACTTTCGTGTTTTAACTTTTTGATGAAACGGACCAGAAATGCCTCGAATTGCGTGCCCGACCCTTCTGTCCACAGAAGGTTTTGGACATATTTTAGTAAACTTCGTTAGACTGTATCTTTTGACTCTTGTACTCGTTTTAGGTGATTCAAATTGCTACGTTTTCCTTATAAACTCCTTTTTAACAGTATACACTTGATATTAAAAGTGATAACGAAATTTAGTGAGTTTAATAGACTTACAAACTTGTGATTCGACTAGAACAAAATGAGGATAGATTGGCTTCTAAATGGAACAAGACTCTTTCCCTCCTCTTAGGCTCTAATGTACCCTTCCTTTACTTCACCTTGGGACTTAAGATCAGATTATAATGGTGTATTTGTGTATTGTGTGTTTCGATTAGTGATGAGATAAAAAGAGAAAAGTGTGATCGATTTATATAGGAGAAGGAATTTGGGTTTGTATGCAATGTATGGCTACAACTAAGGATACTTGTCCAAGAGGACATGGAGCATGGTTTTCTCAATATGTCCATGCACTATGTTGTTGGCTCAAGTGGTTCAAAAGACACCATGTATCACCATTTTTAACCAAGGGTAGAAGAGGAGGGGTGATGTGTCTAATTTATGCTCATATTTTAAGTAGTTGATTCAAATGGTTTTTACAAAGAACACATTTACTTGTTTTGCTCCATTTAAATCGAATGGGTTAGGAAGTACCACATGAAAGCTTGACAAGTTTGATTTGTTGTAGAAAATTAAAAGAGACATGATGATGTGGTTTAATTTGAGCCTAGAGAGGGTTTAGTTAGGGTTTAGTTGGGTTGTAACTAGATTTAAGTTAGTTTAGTTAGGTTTATGAAAAGTATAGACTTTAGTTTCATGCATTAAGTACTTGTACCACAAGCATTAGGGACTTGTACTTTGAGTTTGTAAATTATAATAAAATCTAGTTTAAGGCTTGTGCATTAAAGATTTGTATTATGTGATGTATAATAGGTACACTAAGGTTTATAATGAGATTTATATTAATATTTAGTTTCTATGCATTAAGGACTTGTACATGTGCTTGAAAGACTTGTACATTTCTATTTTTATAAAAATCATGTACATATTGATTAGGGTTTATGATTTTATTTACATAAAATCATAGAATGGTAAGTTAGGTCTTGTAACGGGAAATAGAGTAAAGTTAGGTTTTTGTGCTTTAAAAACTTGTACACTAGGTATAAAATGTTGTACTTTAGTATTTATAATTTAGTTGTGTAAAATCATAGTTAAAATAAATTAGGGCTTCTTGAAAATTCTAATAAATAACAAACGTTTAGTTTGTACGGTTAAAAATCGTATGTTAACGAATAGCGTAAAGTGATAAATAAAAGTTGAAAGCTTTTATAGTTTAACATATAAGGATGTTTGATAATGTGAGTTACATCACATTAGCTAGAGTTTGTGACCAAATAAATTGATAACTTTTGAAAAGAAAAAAATTTGTACGTAGAAAAAGGATAAGTATCCTTTCATTAGGATATTATATTAATTTAATACGAGGCGAAATTTACCGGTGGTTACAAAAGGTTCGTGTTCGGGCAGGTTGGTTCAATGATAGACCTACTAAAGCATCTCCGAGTTTTCAAAACTCCTGATTTTCTAATGCCTCGTATATATAGATAGTCAGTCAAATTATTTTTAACGCTCCGTATGCATAGCTAGAGCTTCCCTTAACTATCAAGCTCCCATTTTCAAATACCACGTCTATCAAATATTTTTTTTGCCAGGGGTCTGATTTAGTGAACTTGCTTAAAGAATTTGGGATTTTGGGCCTATCATGTGTTTATTACTTTTTAATTTAACTTTTAGGCCTGCAATCTATGAGATACTAAGAGCAAGGCGTATCGTCACATGCCATTTGCGTGTCGTTTGTATCAAATCAACGTCACTCAACATTTCACATTCACTCATCAAAAATACCCCCCTACCATATCACATGTCGTTTGTGTGCCGCTACTTAGTTTTCGGGCCTTACTATTTATTTTTCATTTTTCAAACAAACTAAATTTTCATTCATAAAAATAAAAATACAATTTACAATACGAAAAATAAACAAAGTACGAAAATAATGAAAAAAAAAAACATTATGAAAATATAAAAAAATACATCAAATTATCAATAAATTAGTTTTCTTCTTCTGGTTGGTGTTGTTGCCAAATATGATTCATTATATCTCGTTGAAGCTTTACGCGTACGGTTTGATCATGCAATTCTTTGGCTTTCCTCCGTTGCACTTCGCATCTCTAGAACCATTCTCGTTGTATATGTGGCTGCGGACTAACATACAACTCGTCGAAATCACTTATCACATACTTTTGGTTTTTCAAAATCATGTTATGCAATATGATGCATGTGTACATAACTCTTCGTATCTTGTTCAAACACCAAGCACGCTTTGGTTGTGGTACAATTACCAACGTCCTTGGAGGACACCAAAGGCTCGTTCAACATTCGGGGTCAAAAGGAACTTCCTTTTCTAGTCGAGCAAGTTTTTCAACACGTGCACCTAGGAAATGAACCTAATCGTTGTAGTGTAGTATTGGGTAAGCCTCGAAGGATTGATATCGTTCTCTAGGGAATAGGAATGCTAGCAAGAAATGTATTACGCTAAGGTGGGGTTGAGGATGATTCCTTTTCATTTTTTTAATATTTTATTGGTTTTTAGAAAGCTAAGGTAAAATCTTGAGGGCAATTGGTTTGGGGGTGGTACTTCACCGATTACTTCTACTATCTAATTATCTAATACTACGGGTAGCTATGTCTATTTGATGTGTGCTCGTATGATGATTAAAAATGTGTTTACCTAGATACTATTACTCCCTAGTTATCTTTTATTGATGGTTGAATTGTCACGTCCTTATTCTTAACGCGTTGTGCTTCCTAAAGTCGTAGGGTGTGCATATGCCCTAACTCTTTGAGGTTACCTTTGGGTTTAGCCTACGAAATCCGCTAGATTAATCATAAACTAACTTTCACAAAGATTATTCAAGCATTAAACACAACGATAGCCTAGTTGCACTCCTAAGCCAATTACAATTAAGATAAGAGACAACCTAACAATAATTAATAACTAGGTTTCATAGATCTAAGCAAACACACAAGAAATTTAGCTAGACATGTTAAACAAGCAAGCATACACACAATCAATGGAAGACATAATGATACTATTGGATTAAAACACTTATCTTGATGTGTAAAATAGGGTTTGGGACCCTAAGATACTGTCCAAGTCGGACTACAAACGTTTAGGGTTTTTACTCCAAAAGTCTACCTCCTTAAATGAAGAAAATCGAATTCTATATATAGATTTACAAGTGCGTGGTGTCGCCTTATAGGTGGGACGCCGCCGATCGCCGTCATTAGGGTTTTCGTCTTGGCCAAGTTATCGATGGGACGGCGTCACCTTAGAGTTGTGATGCCGTCGGTCTTCAGATGGGACGTCGTCTTGGTTACGGATCCGGGCCGCCCGAGATGAAAAGTCCGAGTGACGCCTTCTTCTTCAAAGCTGGCCGTCGGTTGTATGAGCAAAAATTCCACCGAGCCGTCTGGTGCATGTTTTTATCAAATCCGTATAGAGGGACGGCGTCGCCCTTTGATTGGGACGCCGTCAGGTTCAGTTTTAGCAGCTTGAGTGGCTTCGATCTTGACTTTGCCATTTTCTTCATGTTTTCACTCCTTTTCGTCCAAATGTGCATCATTCTAGCATTTTGCTTCCAAGAGACCTAAAAAGTGAAAAGGAACGAAATTAAGCAGTAACGGATATAAAAGTGGTCGATTAAGGGCTTAAATGACCCCTTAAAAGTGTACGTTTTAAATCCTTATCAAATATCCCTACACTTGGTATTTGCTTGTCCTCAAGCAAATGTGCTTTTGGCCAATCAATTTATAAGTTAGGGGGCATGAAGCATGGGTTTAAAATAATTCACAACAAGTAAAAGCACCGCAATAGTCATAACAAGCACGGAAAGTATATACTAGCACCTCACAAGGGGTGTTTGGATTCTCTCATCTCTCGGGTTTATATGAAATATACTAAATGGAAATGAAAGATAAGCACTCATTACCTGGCATAGTACATAGATTACCATAGGCTTGAGACTAGATCAAACCTACATCGCTTTGGCGTAAGCACCTAGGAACAACTATCTAAGAGGTCTTTGCAAGGGTTGTAACGTTAGGCTTACGTTAGGGAAACAAAGGGTTTTGTTGGATAGGCGATTTAGTGGTGGCAAGTCAAAAATCTTATGTTACAAGCATGAAAAGCGTGACGTTGCTAAGCTAAGACTCGACTCACTAACTCTAAACAACTTGAAACAAACATACATAAATTTAAAGACATAAACATAAAGATAGATGTAGGATGATAGCCCGTATGTTTTTTCTTCATTTTTCATCATTTTTTATTCAACACAATTTTTTTCATACATTTTACTCTACCATCCTCTACGATAACATCAAAATATAAAGGATTTATAGGAGCATCCCTACACTTGAGTTTTTATTTCTCTAACACTAATTGACCCGATTTGAAAAGATCAAAACACTTGGAGTATTTAATTACGTAGACAAAGGAATTTGAATTTAACGTTCCTTCCGTTACTCCATAAAATATTACTTTACCCATGAGTCCCAATCATCCCAAAACCGTGTACAAAAGATATGACTCGACTTAGCAACCATGCAAGTAACTAGATAATTGAACTAAGGGTTTAGTAATGATAACAATAATGCACTAAAGGTGAGTGCGTACAAGGTAGGCTAAGGCGATTTGGGTGTACATTTGGGGGTGGATTGTAAACAATGCTCTTCATTGATATTCTGGAAAACCGAAACATCACGAGAACCGCGAAAAGGATAGGCTCTGAGGGGTTAACTAGGGGTATCGTGTACTAAAGATGAGTACATCGCAAGGGTGTGGGGTAATTACTCAACCGATGTGGAAGAAGTAATTATAATACGGGTTTCAAACAAGGGTTATCCTAATGCCTCTTATCATTTAGTTATTCCTAACTACACAAGTGTAGTCTCACTAGCGATCTCGGAATGCATCACAAAACAAGTTCTAGAATCTATTATACTACCGGTACACTCTCTAAGCATTAAAGGCGGATGCTTTTATTCCTAAAGATCTAAGGGCAAACCTCACATTTTTAGGGTGGAATTTGAGTGGTAAACGGTTTTGTGCTAGTCATATAACTCCTATCCATGAGACGCTTTATTAAGAATAAAGTTTTAGCTCGTACATGTCATAAAAAAAATTAAATTTGGTGCTAAAATTGCCCTAACAAATATTTCTCAAAGTTTATTACACAAATGACCAAGGACAAGACAAATAATCAAGGATAAGCATAGTTTCTAAGTTCCGTTTTATTCTCCTCCCTACACTTAAACCGAACATTGTCCCCAATGTTCCCGAAAGTATCAAAGTTATGATAAAGGAAGGTAAGTAAAGAGAAAGAAACTAGTACTCCCCGATTAGCTCGGTAGGATCCGTGAAGTTGTGGTTAAATTCTTTTCCCAAGAAGAATGTATAAGTATTAAGCTCCATCCAATGTTGTGTTTCTTCTTCTTGCCAAATATAACCTGCACACTTTTAAGAAAACAAACAAAACCTTCGCGTAAAATCGGCGGTAAAACTATATATGACACAACTACACTAGGATATAATGCTTGTGGAATGGATGTTTGCGATTTTCGGAAAATTAAGACCGAGAATTTCCAAAATTTATAAGTAGCACGTAAAACGAAAAAAATTGATAAGTTGTTTTGCTTGACCGACGTCGTCGAGCTTTAATCTGACGCCGTCAGTTGTCATGACAAAAATTGGTGCTGCTGCGTTTTTCCGGAAAAATTCGAAAAATTACATCTTTAAAACACGGAAAATTCTGCAAAACATCCATTATGACTCGATACAAGCATTTGACTCTAACAAACACACATATACATCAATTTCACTAATTTTAATTCTCATGTTCACGTTCTTTTAAAAACATATGTAATCTTCCCTACACTTATCTTTTTGTAAAATACCTTTATATGTAATTAAGACGAGGTTAAAGACAAAATAAAGCATTTTCACAAAATCAAACATGAGAACATACAATAATGAAAAAGATATATGACACACAAACAAGCAAACAATTAAGCATGGGTTGCCTCCCACGAAGCGCTTTTCTTTATTTATGAGCCTTGTAGCTAGACTCGAAGTCGTGCCCCTACGTGACTTCCTTACCGTCATCTTCCTCCTCATGACGATCTCTATTGGGGTTTTCCATGATATAGTTATGCCCTATCGTGCATCTTTCTAAGAAGTCATATTCCCCCCAATTTGTTCTATATTCCGGTCCTAATTTCAAACAATCCTTATAGAACCCAAAAACCTTATTCATCACATAATCTACTCCTTTATCCTTATCCTTCTCATTCCTATAGTAGACCGATAGCTTAAGTTCTTTTTCCTCATTGGATAGTGATGAAAATTTCTCAATCTTAAATGGCATTTGGTAAGCTACGTCATCGGTCTCATCCTTGAATCTAACTATTCCAAATGACGGATCATAACTCATCCTGGTGTTTTCTATGAATGGCTTGCCTAGAACTACATGGGACAAGCTAGGATCTATGGCCGTACTAAAATCCTCCACAATCATGAAATCCGTAAGGTACGTGAAACTACCTACATAGATGGCAATCCCTTAACTCTACCAAGGAAATTATAACTAACTCTAGGATCATAGGGGTCTTGCCTATTTGGGATAGGTTTCTTCATCACCCAATTATAGTATGTGCTAGTCATGATGTTTATTGGGGACTTGCGATCAATGTAGGCCTTTGCCACGAAAAGATGTCCTATGCAACAAGGTATGTTGAGATTTCTAGGATTTCCAAAGATGATTCGTGGGCTTCTCCTAACATACATGTGACGAAGGTCGCGTACTAGGTGTGGGTGGCATGAAAGTTCTTCTTCCGTAGGAAACTTATTGAAGTATTCATCACCTACTTCGTCTACTTCGTTGGTCGATTCTTCCTTAGGAGTTTCACTAACCTCAAGCATAGTCTCATGGTTCGCTTCGTCACTATTCCTATTTGGTTTCACTAAGGTGATGGCATTGACGAATTGAACGTGCTTGGATGAAGAGGATCCCTAGTTTCGAAGTACTTACTTGGGTCCTTAATTTTCACACCGGAAGCTTCGGGAGAATGAGTCGAGATGGCATTAACCTTTTCGGTGGTCTTCCTATCACTATTGGTCATGGCTTTCAAAAGGTTATCTATCTTCCTATCCATCTCGGCTTGTTGTTGGTTAAAGCGGTCCGAAAGCTTGGCTATTTGAGCTTCTTGGGATGTAACTAGGTGTTGCAACATCCCTTCTATGTTTTGTTGACTAGGGCCGTGAGAGTGGGACCATGGGGAATCATTAGAGGTGAATTCTTTGGTTTGTCCCCAATTATAGTCGGGTTTGCCCCTCCATGCTTCTCGGGCATCATTGAAAGTCCTAGGTCCGGGTGTTGTGGGGAATATCCCTCCCATTCCATTGGTACGCGAGGATGCGTAGTCAACGGAAGCTTGTTCGGGGAGTCTCGTGCAAGTACGAGTGTCATGGGGACCACTACATAGCTCACACAAGGAAGAGACTTTGTTCACTTGGCGTGAAGACTTAGGATTCTCGTAGGAGCTCATTAGGAATTTGACTTGATCTTCAAGTTCGAGCATCCTACGATTGGAAGTTTGTGAGTCAATGGGAGGCAAGGAGATTGCCTTGACGGTTTTGGGCAACTCACGGGGGTCATTCCAACTTTCGTTGTCATAGAGGGCAAGGTCCTCTATTGTACCCCATGATTCTTCCACGGTAAGTTCACTAAGTTTGCCACCGGCCGCTTGGTCGATGGATTGCCTAGTTGAGAAGTTGACATAATCGTAAAAGATTTGGACTTGAAGCCAAAGATCGATGCCGTGATGAGGGACTTTATGGAGCAAGTCCTTGAATCGAGTCCATGCCTCGTAGAGAGATTCGCCTTAATGTTGTTGGAACCTCAAGATTTCATTCCTAAGTTTGGTAGTTCTCCCGTGGGAAAAATTAGGCGAGGAAACGAGTGGTGAGATCATCCCAACTTGAGATGGATCCGCGGAAGTCGCTCAAGCCAATTACTAGCTTGGTCCCGTAGAGAATTGGAAGAGACGCAAGCGCGTGGTCTCCGTGTGGTAGCATCAAGGTCGATGGAATCAACGATTTTAAGGAAGTCCTTGAGATGTCGATTAGGATCTTGAACGAAGTCCATGGAATGCACATCCGTTTTGCACCAACCGGATGGTGTCGGATCGCAGGGGCCGTAGTTTGAGCTTGATCGGGAGCTCAATGGTGTTCCTATAGCCTTGGTGGCTCGGTCTAGAGTATTCACCAAGAGTACGGCCTCTTGGCGGGTCAATTGGTGGTGGGTTGATGGGAATTGGGTGATGTGGTGGTGGGTTATCACCTTCCATGATGAAAAGTGATGGGATTACTAACAAAGTCACGAAGAAGGGGATAGACTACAAGGAAGCTAAAAATGAGAAAAATCTCACTTGATAGGAATCAAGCAAGGGAACCTAAACGAGATAAAAATCAAACTAGCTATTCTATTCCCCGGCAGCGGCGCCAAAAACTTGATGCGCGTACGAAGCGCGTTCGGGGTCAAAGGAACTTTCCTTTCGTCGAGCAAGTTTTTCAACACCCTAGGCAGTGAACCTAATCGTTGTAGTGTAGTATTGGGTAAGCCTCGGGGATTGATATCGTTCTCTAGGGGAATAGGAATGCTAGCAAGAAGTGTATTACGCTAAGGTGGGGGTTGAGGATGATTCTTTTTTATCTTTTATTGGTTTTTAGAAAGCTAAGGGTAAAATCTCGGGGCAATTGGTTTGGGGGTGGTACTTCTACCGATTACTTCTACTATCTAATTATCTAATACTACGGGTAGCTATGTCTATTTGATGTGTGCTCGTATGATGATTAAAAATGTGTTTACCTAGATACTATTACTCCCTAGTTATCTTTTATTGATGGTTGAATTGTCACATCCTTATTCTTAACGCGTTGTGCTTCCTAAAGTCGTAGGGTGTGCATATGCCCTAACTCTTTGAGGTTACCTTTGGGTTTAGCCTACGAAATCCGCTAGATTAATCATAAACTAACTTTCACAAAGATTATTCAAGCATTAAACACAACGATAGCCTAGTTGCACTCCTAAGCCAATTACAATTAAGATAAGAGACAACCTAACAATAATTAATGACTAGGTTTCATAGATCTAAGCAAACACACAAGAAATTTAGCTAGACATGTTAAACAAGCAAGCATACACACAATCAATGGAAGACATAATGATACTATTGGATTAAAACACTTATCTTGATGTGTAAAATAGGGTTTGGGACCCTAAGATATCGCCCAAGTCGGACTACAAACGTTTAGGGTTTTACTCCAAAAGTCTACCTCTTTAAATGTAGAAAAATCGAATTTATATATAGATTTACAAGTGCGACGGCGTCGCCTTATAGGTGGGGCCGTCGATCGCCTCATCATTAGGGTTTTCGTCTTGGCCAAGTTATCGATGGGACGACATCACCTTAGAGTTGTGACGCCGTCAATCTTCATATGGGACGTCGTCTTGGTTCGGATCCGGGCCGTCGAGATGAAAAGTCCGAGTGACGCCTTCTTCTTCAAAGCCCGCCGCCGTCGGGTGTTATGAGCAAAAATTCCACCGAGCCGTCGGTGCATGTTTTTATCAAATTTGTATAGAGGATTGGGACGCCGCCGGTTTTAGCGACTTTGGCTTGATCTTGACTTTGCCGTTTTCTTCATGTTTTCACTCCTTTTCGTTCAAATGTGCATCATTCCGACATTTTGCTTTCTAGAGACCTAAAAGTGAAAAGAAACGAAATTAAGCGAGAACGGATATAAAGTTTCGATTAAGGGCTTTGACCCATTAAAAGCGTTTAAACTTGAGTGGTTTCGATCTTGACTTTGCCATTTTCTTCATGTAGTTTTCACGATGTCGAAAAAGCCTTTTCATCCAAATGTGCATCATTTTAAGGTGGAAAGTAAGCAATTTTGCTTGCAAGAGACCTAAAAGTGAAAAGGAACAAAATTCAAAGATTCAAAAATAAGAACGGATATCATTTGGAAAGTGGTCGATTAAGGGCTTAAATGACCCCTTAAAAGTGTACCACTTTGCTTTAAATCCTTATCAGGACAAACATAAACAAGCAAGAAATTATTCTTAACTCACAAACATGAAGACACCCATTCGTTTGTTTAAGTGTCCATAATAGCTCTTTTTGTTTGGTCAAAGTTTAAAAAATGAACAAGACACATTCCTATGCATTTGGTTCTTTACAGGCTTTGTTTAAAATTATTGGGGCAACGTTGTTTTCTTCATTTCTCCTTTTTATTTTTGTTCTTTAATCGGTTTCTCAAATTTTATTTGGTTTCATAACTAGACATTACATTAGTTAATTTAGTTGAGAAACTGAAATTACACCAAAAAAATTTTGAAAAATTATCGGTTTAAAATCTTGCTTTAGGCTGCTAAAGCATTTGAGCCGCCCATCATTTTGAGTTGGGTCAACCAAGACTTTTTGGCTCCCTAGTTACAACCCTTTACTAACTTGGTCAATAATCTAACTTGAAATGTTGTATGGTATATGGGTGAGCAAATGGGTCGAGAACCGAACCGGAATCGACACAACTCGAAACGAATTTTAGAACCGCGTTCTGGTTCTCAGTTCGGTTTGGTCTGGACCCGATGGTATCGGTTTCGGAACCGAAGAACCGCCCGAATTATAAATATACTAGATGTTTATGGAACGTTTAGTTATTTTTAAAGTGATACGCAAAAAAACTTTTCCTTTTACCGTACTTTACACTACTTAAACTAAGATGAAAATTACAATAAATTTTAATTTACGCAACCAACTAGTAGTACGTTTCTATGTATGTTGTCACTTTCGGTAAAATTGTAATGAGAGTTTGATACAAATATTTTCTATCTATGCGTTTCAAAGACAAGCATAACCAAACATGAATAAAGCAAAATTATGCGGGAAAATTGTATCAAATTAACTATATTGGTTTTCTACTTTGATATTTATCTCAATTTAAGCACTCTACTTTATTTTGCTATTAGTAGGTCACATATTCAAAAGGACACAAATATGCTAACTGTAAAAAAATAAATCAAAGAGGTGCATGATGGTCAATTACATCAGAAACGGTCAATCATCTGGACCATGTATTATGACCTTCACCAAAAAGCTAAAATCTACAACGACCAATGACGTAGCTTGGATATTCTGCTATATACTTTAACCGTCCAACATTCTTTATCCTTTAGACGTAAATGAGTTTAAATACATAAAAAATATTAAAATTTTAGGTACTTTTTAATAAAATTCGGTTTCAATCGGATAGAACTGAAATACCCAAACCGGACCTATCAAGAGGAACGAGGAATTCTCAACGAAAAAAGTGCTCTCTGAACCGAACGTGAAACACCATAAGCAGCAGGATGTTGAGGTCTGAAATTCGAAGTGAATATTTTGATTTGCTCATTCCTAGTTGTCATGGGAAAGAAAGGCAGAAAGAAGAAAGAAATTATTCCTTTTTTCTTGTCCAATACCACCAGTACTCGAAATGCATCTCCTTCGCCCGCGCGAGAGACTTCTATGCCAGCCGAGAATAACGGCTCTGTTATGAAATCAAGCGGCAGGCCGACTCATTTGGGAACAGATTCAGAACCTAAACACGGTCTTTGGTCGGGTTCTCAGTTCCTAAGATATGCATTTTTCAGTTATTGGACACTCAGTTCCGGGTCGGTTCCGGAACCGAGCTCATTACATAACATGAAAAGTGTTGCTGAAAATGTAAGTTGATAGAATGATTAAGGATAAAACATTTAGATCATTTACATTAATAACGCCATAACGGGCGTTAGTGGGCAAATAACAACGTTAACGGGCGTTAAGCCGTTGGACCTCCGGCGTTATTGCAACGTTAGTCCCCATGCGTTACAACATCAACGGGCGTTAAAGGCTTTAAAAAAAATAAAAAAATTTACAAAACACCCCCTTATAACGGCTAGTGACCGTTTGAGTTTAAAAAAAATTTACAAAACAGCCCCTAATGGCTAGTTTTATTATAAAAAAAAATTAAACAAAAAATTAAAAAAAAAAATCAAAAACATTTTTTTACCACTATAAATACCCAACTAAAACACCTTTTTTTTCACACTTCCACTACTCAATCCTCTCAATCTTCAATCTTTCATTCACTGAAAAAAAAATGTCGGGAGGCAACGATGATACATTCTTGAATCTTCTCGGTGGTGGGTGGAATACCTCAAACCCGGGTTCATCGTCTAACCCGAACGCGGGTTCATCTTCAAACCTCAACTTGTCTTTTCCCAACCCACTAGGCTTGTCGAGCCAAGAAATGTGGCAACAACATCAACAATATCTGTATTGGCAACAACAAAGCTAACAAAGCACCTTAAACTCCAACTTTCAAAATCTACAATTCTCACAACACTCACAACATTCACAAACTGAAACAAATGATGTTCCTGAGACACCACGTCTCCTCCAAAAAAATCCAAAGGTCGTGTTAAACGAAAGTCAAAAAAATCCAAAGACCCCGAGCCCGAACCAATCGATGATGATGAAGAAGAATTCGCTACTGGGCGTTGGACTCCATCAGAGGAATAATTACTTGCAAGGTGTTACATAGCTGTTACGGAGGATCCGAAAGTTGGGCATGCACAACCCAAAGATATGTTTTGGTATCGGGTCACAAATGAGTTCAATAGACTCAACTTTCAACGGCGCAACAAGGATATGATGTCAAGCAAGTGGAAAACGTTGAATGTCTGCTGCACAAAGTTCAACTCTTTTTACAAACGTGCGCAACGGGAACAACGGAGCGGGGAAAGTGAGATGGATGTGATGAAACGGGCAAAGCAATGGTATCTTGAGGAAACCAAAGCAGCACCATTTGCTCTCGATGACGCTTGGGAGGTTTTGCTTCATTCTAAGAAATGGGACACGCCGGAACCGGTTGATTTAACCGGCGATGCCCCAAGCCAAACAAACGAGGCTTTGTTTGGTCATGATGAACAACCACGCCCCATGGGAAAGAAATGTGCTACCAAGAAAGCAAGATCCGAGAGCACGACAAGTATTGGGGGAGCGAGCACGGGAGGAACGAGTTCGTCAACTTATTTCACCGAAACTATGGCAAACGAGTATCGTATCAAACGTGAAACCGCCCAAGTGGCGTATCGGGCCCAACAAGAAAAAGATGAAACAATAACAAGGTTGGAAGAGAAAAAGTTTTGATGATTGATCTTGAAGGCAAAGATCAAATGTCGTGGCTTGGATCAATGAGGAAAAAGACCGAATCATCAAAAAATATAACTTACAACCTCGTCATTAGATTGTATTATCGTCATTTCCTTTGTGTTGTAACGTTTAATTTGCAGTGTGTTTTTTTATTTCGTTGTATTTTTTATTTATTTTTTTATTTTTTTAATTTCGTATTGTAATATGTTTTCAAATTTAATGATATGTTTAGTTTAATAAATGAAGTGTTTGTTTTAGTTTAGGGGTTGAAATTGAAAATATGAATGTTAAAGTTTAACTTGGGATGTTATTGTTGTGGGTGTTTTTTGGGGATGTTAAGGTGAAATGTTAAAGCTGATGTGGCGCTGACGTGGATGATGTTAAACTTTAACACAAGTTATTGATGTGTTTGCTCTTAGAAGAAAAAGGGCTGAAGTTGACAAAAGTAAGAAAAGGAAGCTTCCAGGAAAGAGACATAGGAAAGAAAAGAATCGGGTAAAAATCATTCACCAGTAACAAGGGTTTAGGGTTTATGAACATTTATTATTCAAACTAAACAACCATTCTAGTTCGAAGATGGGTTATGATAAGAATATTTTTGAGAGTATTAGGGAGGGGAGAATTATTCAAACTGTTTTGTATAAGGGAATTGGTGAACATGCCAAAAACTTTGATATCCCAAAATCAGGAGTGAATGAATTAGTTTTGAAAGCAATAAAAGGCCATCAAAACATGATTAAAATCCATCAAGCCTCTATAGCATGGCTACATAAGTGTATGAAACTGTCGAAGCATTTTTCTGTCGGGTTGGTCTTGACGGCTCCCACGTACCGGTCATCCTTGTCCCGAGCTTTGAAGCGTACTACAAACAATAAAGAACCCGTTAGAAGGAGCCCCGAGGCCGAAGCTCCGGGAACCACCCTCCGACGGTCAAGTCAGAACCTCGTAGGTAGAGGATTTATCATATAGGTATAAGCATGTTATGTATGCATTATGTATGTTAATATGAGATGTGTATAATCTGTATGTGAAGATGTGGTGCTACATGTGATGATATGTAGGAGAGATGAGATATATCTCTTATGTGTGTATGGTCTGGTGTTATATCTTCTTACCTACAATATGAAGCAATATGTATATATATAGTGACATAGATAGTGACACAATTAGGCGGGAAACGATTAGGCGGGAATATTTAGGCGGGAAATATTTAGGCGGGAAGCATTCCTTTGTCTAGGGTAATTCGGCATAGGCCATTTGGCCATATACGTCGACATGTCCCCCAATATTGTACTATTGGTTGAAGACCGATGGTGCAATACTTAGAGATGTAATACTTTTTAAAGAATACCTTATGGCCTTTCGGCCTGTGTCATTCGGTGCTGCCCTTAGTGGCCATCTTAGAGTGGTTCATCAAGTGGCCCATAAGCCGATGCTTACTAAGGCGGATTGGGTCTTATTAAACCACATACGCCATCATGTCCCCATTATAGTATTATTGACCAATGGTCAATGATGCTATCATAAACTTTATCTTGTCTTCGTATATACATTTTCATAATTCTTTCGAATGGTCGTGGACCGCTATCAAAGTGCATTGTTGATGGGAGGTCGAAAGCCATACATGCCTTTTCCTCATCTCTTTTTTGTACTTTGTGAGATATCATGCATCTCATTTTGAGTTGTTTAGTTAATGGCGTCCACGGTACCCTGCATCTTGAATATAGTTATGCCGTAAGTAAATATACCCCGCCTTCCTAGTGACTTAGCACTTTTGAGGTAATGTTTAGATACGTTGGTAAATATACCTCAGCTCATCCCTAGTGACTTGGCACTTTGGGGTAAATTATGTCTTTTGGTGGGTGTACCTCGGCCTTCCCTAGTGACTTGGCACTTTCCGGGGTAAATTATGCCCGTAAGTAAATATATTCGGCCTTCCTAGTGACTTGGCAACTTTGGGGTAATGTTTACTTTGTTGGTAAATTTACAGTGGCTCATCCACAGGCGTCGTCACGCCTCGGGGTATCTGCGTGCTTGTTTGGGCACATATGCCTCGGCTCGTCCCTTAATGTCTTAGCATTATTCGGGGGTATGCAGTCGCCTACCGAATGGTATATGGCCTTCCCTAGTGTCATTGCACTTACGGGGGTAAATTATGCCTTATTGGCTAGACATTGACTACATGGATCGGCCGGAGGTAGCTAATCTCCGTCGGAGTCATTATGATGTTATGTCTTATTTCTTGTAACTGTTATGCATGTGGAACCTCATGCAATTATCCCTGCAAAGTGAAACATGAAAGCTCTTCCGCTTTTTCGTGCCAGATATGATAAACACAACATTTTGTTTTCATCAAGACAAAAATTATGTCATAGCAGGACCGCAACGACCTATGAATCGTATTATACCATTATACTCCCTCCAGTTCAATGGTGCTAATGTTAATTAGTATCGTTGAACTTAAAGAGAGAAAAATATTAGATAACATAAGCAACAATTGATAATGACATTACTGATGGATGTCAATTGTCAAACATGGTGTTTCTCGTGCTGCTTGACGGTTGAGTAACAACTATTGTACATTCAACATTATGTTCCAATAATATTTCAAGATATTAATAAAATATTGTTGTCCTAATATTTAGTGTCGTACGTTAGCCGGAGGTTGTATTCCGTAGTATGCTATCAAGATAAGGTCTTTTATTTTCTCCTTCCTATTTTTCAAGACATTCACATGATTCGTGGTGATTGATAATCACCAATTGTCTGACAACTTCGTCTGGTGTGTTCACCATGCTTCTCTTTTGGTAAATTTTGCATGAGAACATGTACCTTAAACTGTTTTGAGATTTTGTGTTTTTCTTTGAGAGAGTTTAAAACTTCAAGCCACAGCAGTAATAGTGTGATTATCATCATTATACTTTTCATGTATTATCATTTGATGTAAGGATTTATTCTCAAGTAGCGACATGTACATAGTGAGTTGTATACTTAATTAATTCGTCATATAAAGATGTAGATGCATGCATGTCTTCATCCCATGTCGTGTCACTTTTCAAAGAGTGCTTCTTCTATTTTTAGTACGTAAGATGTGTACGTTGGAAAAAATATGTATGGCAAATTTCTGAAAATGCACGGAATTTCGCACACGTCTTTAATATAGTTTGTTTTATTTCTCATACGTCTTGCATAAAGTATCTGACATTAGTGTGATGACCTAAAACATTACTTGTATGTTATGAAGGCGAAGAGCCCAATGGCTTAGTTGAGGAGCCGGGGTCTTGTCAGAAGTGGAGATCTGGCAAATATGTCATTCGTGATGTCGTGATTTCATAGTTTGGTAGTTGAAGTTATAAAGGCAAATAGGTTGCTTGACCGATGTAAAAGCCTATCATTAAATGTGAGGTCTTGCCATGCGGAGACTCTAGTGTGAGCTGGACGATCGTCCGGTGACCGAGTATTTTAAGCTCGTCATTCGGTACATAAATGAGCAGGACTCAAGCCAAGAAGGACATACGATCGACCCGAGGCGTGAGTCGAAAATAGTAAAAAAGATGAAAATAATAAATCTAAGTAGATGAACTAAAACGTGGACATGGTCGTCATCAAAATTATGATGGACGAAAGTCATTGTTCTATATGAAACGAACTAACGACCAATTTTACATAGGCCATGATTGTTAAAAATTCCAAAAGTTCATCCGTATGAGCTTCTGGGGATGAAGAAAATGACTGACGGTGGAACTGGCGGAGAGACCATATGTATGTCCTTTAAGCCTAAACATGCTTCCATTGCGAGATAAAGAAAAATGGATAGATATAACAAATGATGAAGCTCTGACGTCTAACGTAGTAGTTATGACTCGTCCGGAGGTCACCAATGGGAACGTCTAACGGAAGTTGACCGGAAGACCCAAAAAGTATACTAGGTTTCGTATTACGACTTAATCATGGACTTATTAAGTAAAAAAAAAGTTCTTGGTTAGTAACTTGACATTAAGTCAAGTGCACGTCCAATGTGATGTAAATTTTTTTTTGTTATAGTTTAACATTAAGTAAAGATTATAAATATGGTCGATATCTTTCATGAGTAAGGTTCAACTCTTTCTACGAAAGACATATTGCATGTTTGGCTTTCAAAAAGCAGTTGGCTTTGCGGCCCCTTCCTTTGCGTATAAAGGACATTTGACCATGTAAAAAGAACATTTGACCACGTAGAGAGGACATTAGACCATGTAGAAAGGACATTTGACCATGCAGGAAGAACCATACAAAGTCTAACGCAAGGCTATGATTTTGACCCAAGCAGTAGAAAAGATTACTCCCTTCGAGCAAGAATATTTTGAACTTAAAATTTGCGGGTATTTACTAATGGACGTATATACTTATTTTGCATTACTTAGCAATTTAGTAAGACCAATGGACAAAAATGTCAAATGTGCAGACCTCTTGTTAAATTCAAAATATGAATATTAGGAAGGTTCCGTCAATAAAAAGTGATGTGGATCCAGGCGTGACTTGAACATTAGTTTTATATAATGCGATTACATGCAATATATAGATGACATAATGATAAGTGTTCGTATAAAACTTGTATAAAACTTACTTTCCATGATGTCTTAATGACAAGTGTTTTTTATTGATGAACATACAACACAACTTGCGGAGTTTACAATAAAGACTTTGTTGATAATAGTTTGCGACTTTACATATTTTATATATTTTAACGTAATAACCCAAGGTCCAACTATGAAACTATGGGTGAAAGAGGGTGTGCTATTGAAATATCATCCCATAAGGTCGGAACCCTCATCGAGGTAGAAATTGAAAAAAGCTCGATGTGACGAATGTTGGAGCTAATACCGATACCGTTTCCTTAGTCCATGCGGTACTCCCGTCCGGAGTTTGATGATTAAAAAGATTGAACTCACATGTCTTTCGTATAAGCCTCCGGAGATGGCGAAAATGGTTTAAAAAAGTCGAAATAAAAAAGACCAAGAATCAATGATTGACGGTGAGTTTCGCCGAGAAATAAACATGGACCAAGAGATAACGGTCTGAAACATTGATTTTTTATTTTATTTTTATTTTTCAAGGTAGCCCGGGTAAAAACACGAAAACGATTTTTTATTGAGACTACAATTTGTTTATTCCCAAAAGTTAAGGTAGGACCATTTGAAAATCACATGCACGAGATAACGAGATTAACCATTGTATTTTTAAGTTATCAGGATTTGAAAACTTGTAACACATGCATAAAAGTATATGATCATTTAGAGTTGCGCAAAAAGCATGCGAGTTTTATTTATTATTTTTCATATTAAATATGATATTTGCAAGTATTATTTTGGAGTGGTGAGAGAGTCTAAGTTATTAGGCTTAGCCATCCTTTGTCCTTTTCCACAAGCATATAGCATATAAGCTAGCAAAAGAGCTACAGTAGGCTTACTTATACTTTGCTAGCATGTGCACTGTGGCACTGTGCAGTTGGAGTAGAAAACAAAATTTTGTTACAGGACCACGCCATTCTCTCAAATGGTACAAAGCAAATATGACTTGTCATAAAACAAAGTACTACTAGTACTTGAAATAAAGCTTATTTAACTCTAAACATTATTGTATTAGAAAGGTAATATATGTGGAGCATATTTTGCTATCTTTCACCGCATAGTGTGCTCTTTATTCCCCTCTTTTTAGCCTTGTATAGAGATAAAATTAAGCTATGATAACTTGCAACTTGAGCATAATAACATGTACATTGTGCTTCAGGCCATATTCATTTAACTTCTTATACTGGCGGTAGGTATCCTTATACTAGTAATATTTGTGCACTCAAAAACACTTGTACGCCATGTATAATCGGTTTGCAAACCTTAATAACATATAGTACTATGACAATAAGATAAGTAACCCCCCAATGTCCTATCATACACCCGCAACATGCATTTATAATATGTAAATATACTTAAAGACATTTGACTTATCTCAGTGACTCCGCCATTTTTATAAGGTAGCCCTCACAGGTAGGGGTGCTATTCGGGTCGGGTTGGTCGGGTTCGGGTCAAGCGGTCGGGTCCAAGTCGGGTCGAGGGTAAAATAATATACGAACCCGACCCTATTTGAACTCGGGTTAGTCGGGTTGGGTCAAGCCGGTCGGGTCCAAGTCGGGTCGGGTCAAGTCGGGTCGGGTTCGGCCCTATTTGAAAATGAGTAATTGCATGTATAAGCGGTGATTTTGCATTTTGTTAAGGACCTGTTTTAAAATAAAATTAAATAGGGTGTTTGGAAATTCATTATACATGTTAGCTCCATTGTTTGCTTGATTCTTGCAGACGTGCATGGTTTTGGATGAAGTTTAACTAAGCTAATTAATTTGAATTGGCCATGGATCTAAGGTAACTAAGCTAATTGAATTTGAATTGGCCATGAATCCAAATGAAGAGATTTCCGATCTTGTTCGTTTTTGCTCGAATAAAGCAGTAACATCACCCAGATTAACGTTCTGTTATGGGGCCGACAATATAAACCCAAATACCTTTATACGTGTTCTTAGCCAATCTTTGGTCAATAGTGCGTGCTAGGTTCATTGATCCTCCCGATATTGGCCTAAATATTCATTTACAAGTTATATGTTTTTAATGCTAGAACAATATTTATTTACTTGGAAAAATATAATTATATGATCAAAACTTTACCTGCTAAGATGGAATTAATGCATCACTAGCGATCCGATTGCTTATCTAATCTCCTACCGCAACATATTACATAAAACAACATTAATTAGACTAAAATCTAGTAGAGGAAGTTATAGTTCTCTAAAAAGTAATCCGCATGTCAAATGATTACCAGAAAGTTATATTATTTTAGTAATAAAACTGATTTTCTATATAATAGTGTAGGAGATTTCACGCAGTAAAATTTCACTTTCGGGCGGCTTTCTTTCTGTTTGACCCGTCGCTTAATTTATCTTGACCCGTTTGACTAGTTAGAGATCGAACATAACCAGAATTGACTATTCATAAGTGAATGGGTTAAAACTACCAATTTCTAGCCTTGTATCTTCACAGCTATCAAACTCTGCAATTGTTCCTAATTTCTATATCATCCGTAAACTAAAGATTCAGTTACAAATCAATCCAACTTAACCCACAGATCCCGCTTTTGACCCATTACCCATCCTGTATTCCGTGCCCATTTTTCAACCACAACATATGACCATGCATGTTGGCATGTTGCTATATGTTATGTGCCTTTGTCTTCCCGTTTCTGTTTAACCCATGATGTGCAGTTAGGCTTTTTATGTTTGTTAATTGCTCAAATGAGATTACCCAGTTTCATGACTAAATATATGTTTTGTTGCATATGATTTCGGTACTAAGTTGCGATTATAATATTATCAAGTATTATCTTCAGTTATAACAAGTATTCTGTAAATGTGTGGCATAGAGTTCATGTTGGTTCTTATGCATAGATATTGTTCTCCGTGTGTGCTCCTTATGTTCCCATTTAATTCCATTGTGTTCTATACTCGTATTTTTAGGGTCTTTTAATGGTGATAGTAGGGTTGTATTTGTTATGATTCGGTGGTTGTTTGATACTTGGATGGTGGTTTAGGGTGGTTAATGATGGTGATCAAGAACATTGAAAGAGCAATGAACTAGTATTAATAACAACGCCTTTAACAACTAGTTTAACCAGAAGATGACTCAACATGTTTGATTTAAAAGTGTATCGGGTCAATGGGTTATTGGGTCACTTTTTACTCATTTGACTCGAACCTGAACCACAATATAAAGACATAGCCAAATTCAGGCCAATCCTTTCGATATTCCATACAGGTTAATTGGGTCAACTTATGTCAACCCTTATGACATAAACCCGACCCGCATAACTTCATGCCAGTTTTGTGTTGAAATTACATGCCATGTCATGTTTGTGTCGCGTAAGTCAGGCTAAGTTTATGCTGTTTATCAAAAAGTTGAAGGTACAAATGACTCACAGAAAAACTATAATTACAAATTACAGGTAAATGAAACAAAACTGATTTACAGGTTGATTTTCTCTTCAAGACCTAATTGTTTCCTTTGCTTGTGTAATTTATCAATGATCCTCCATGTAACTGCATCAGGAACTACCCCATTTTTTCTCATTTCACCAACAATCTGATAAGCTTCTTTCTTTAAACCCAACTTATAAGCACCTTCCATTAAAATATTATAATTTACGACATTCAGCCTAACTCCACTATCCGCCAATTCATATATAAAATCACAACCCTCGCTAAACTTACCCGAACGACAAAGCCCTTTAACAATGGCTGAATATACAAAATTGTCATGAACTCCTGATGGCCAAATAACATCATCCCATAACACTTTTGCTTCATCTACTCGATCACACTCACATAATCCATCAATCATTATCGCATGTGTAGTACTATCAGCAACCACGTGAACCTTAACCATGGAGTTAAAGACCTCCATTGCTTCATTCACGAGACGAAGCTTAAACAAACCACGAAGAACAACATTATAAGTTATGACATTCAGTTGAAACCCCTTTTCGGGCATGACTTTGAAAAGCACGTCAAGAGCTTCTTGTGTTTTTCCAACGGTTAATAATCCACTTATAATAGTGGTAAATGTTACATTATCGGGTGTGCAAAAGTTAAACTTTCCTATAACCATATCATCTAAGACCTTAATTCCCTCTTCAACTTTTCCCATCTTACAAAACCCATTAATTACCGTGTTTAAAGTAACTACATCAGGATGACAATTTGTCTCGAGCATGATAACAAGTGCGTTCAAAAGCTCGGTTGAAACATCGTTCTTGATCTGACATACAGCTTGTAAGTAAATATTGTAAATTCTCGCCTTATCAATACCTTTTTTGTTCAACATGATGTCAAGAAGTTTCTTTGCCTTGCGAAGATCATATTCTTCTAAACAAAGACAATCTATCAAAACCTTGTACGAATACTCAGAGGGCACATAACCAATGCCAATCCCTTGTTCCAATAACTGATACGCCCTTAAATAACCACCATTTTTGGCAAGTCCGTGAACAATAGAATTGTAGGAAACTAAACTCGGAACACAACCTCGTTTCCTCATCATATAAACAATCCTTGAGGCACCATGATGTCTACCGTATCTACAAAGTGAATTTATCATCTCCCCATAAGCAAAAGCTTCGTCTACATTCTTCCCTTGAGGCATCTTTTCGGCTATATCAAAACATCTTTAAACATGCCCTCTTGACATAAAGTACTAATTAGATTCGTGAAAGCAGCATGATTAACTAAATGACCATCATCTTCATCTCGCCATCGTTTCCCATAGATTTTAAGCAACGACAGTACTCAAATTCGATATCCGTTTACAAAGAACCCACGAATCAAAACACTATACGTTAACGGATTAGGCCTTACCCCACATTCTAACATCTCGTTAAACACCTTATGTGCATAACCCAATTCCCCAATTCTACAATATCCATCGATCAAAGTGGTATATGACACCACGTTAGGACAATGCCCCAAACTTTGCATATGAAAGAACAATACATGAGCGAAATGGACCCATGTAAACCAGCATAACTGATCAATCAAACGGTTAAAATTCGTTAACGAAGGCACAAAATGAGGTTTCACAGCAATAATCCTATGCACAACACGCAGTGTGACATATGGTCGTTTCCCCCAATCTAACAAACGTGCAACGATCACATTACACGTTCGTTCATCAGGAACTACAAAACCAATACCAGAAGAGCCAGAAAGGCTTGACTGAAAACAACTGTGAGCTTCCTCAAACCGGTTAGAATCACAGAGAGCGTGGATTATGCTGCTGAGGTTGAGTGAATCAAGACGGTATCCATGATTACTGAGGTTGTTAACTAGACGGATGGCTTCGTCTACATTGTGATCGATTGCACAAAGCTTGTGGATTCTTTTGGTCCAGTAAGATCGGTTAGTAACACTTTCTTCAAGTTCTAGTTGTGATTGCTGTTGCCTTTGTTCATCAGACACAATAGTGTGTGTGAAAAAAGGAGCAAACTTTAAATGTCTGCAGAGGTGGTATTGAACTGCCTTGCGCCGTAACTGGATTTTGGGTGAAAGCATAATATTTTTCAAAATGGTTACCTGAAGTCGATCAAAATGATGAAATTAGGGGTGAATAGATAAGTATATCAAGGGGTATTTACTATTTAGACTAGCTTTACATTGGGAGCTTATTGGTTGATTTCAGTTCCAAAACACAATAAGCCTAAAAAAGGAGCTTAATTGAAGGTTTACTACTGACAAAACAATTTTCGCCTTTTACTAAAGTGCATTAGCTGTTTCAAAAAAGCTAATCCAAACACCCCCTACACTCTCAAATATAGTATTAGTCAGCCTTCATATCAAACATCTTAATCCGGGCTTTACTTGATCTAGTTTAGCAAGTTAACTGGTTGCACTTAATGGGATTAATAGTTGTGCTTAAGTACTTTCTTTGATTGTAGCATAAAGTCAGGATAAATAAGGGCCTGCATTCTTTACCAATACGTCATTGTTTACTCGTATTGTACAAAGTTTCATCTGTTTGTTAACAACAGCTTAGAAAGTAAAAGTAAAGTAACTCTCAATGCCGTCTTCCACGGGTTATGGGTACCCAATACCGTTTCCGGTGTTTGGGAGAGGTTAAGATGTAGACAGCCTTACCCCTACCTAAGGTAGAGAGGCTGCTTCCAGTTCTACCAAAGGTAGAGAAGCTGCTTCCAGCTTAGAGATAGTGATTATTACTATTACTATAGTATCTAACACAGTAACAGTAAAGATAATAAGGTGCAACGATAAAGGGCTAATGTGCATAAAACGCCATAAACACTCAAATATAGTATAACCGTATAAGACGGTGAATATTAAACATCTTACAAGTTGTGCTTTAGTAATTTCTTTGATGATAACATAATTCAGGAAAATATGGGTTTGTATTTGTTACAAATACGTCATTTTTTAGCGCGTAAACATAACAACGGCGTAGCAATGAGTGACACTTTCTGTTGGAATCACTCCTAACAATATTTCAGTATTTATATTTCATATGTAATAGGTAGCTTTATTATGGCCTTTATGTTTGTTTAAGGTCAAACTTATGTAGAAGGCGCCCAAGCAGCCCAAGCCCCATAAGAAAGGAAGGAACCAGGAGTGTTGCCTCAGCTTCCTCCTATAAATACCCTTGTAAACCCTCATTTGAGGGTTGGTTGTTCAAGTTATTCTCTTCACATTCACCCACGCATAACCGCCTCTTATTATTGTTTGTGTGTGTGTTAGATCTTGTTCAATCGCCTTATCTCTTTCTATATAACTTGTGTTTGTAAAACTAGTGACCTAACGATGGTATCAATCGCCAAATAGTTGGGTGTACTCGTTTGTTTTGAAGTTTTTGGTTTTTGGGTCTTACGCGTAAAGATAACGCATTCTTTGCTCTATTAAAACTTGTTTTTACACTTTTAATCCAAGATTCTTGTACTTTCAACGTTTTAAGGTGTTAAAATACTTGTTTTGGCAAAAGTTTCAAACTTTATCGTGGATCATTGTTTTGAACTAGTTTTTATTCGTGGGTATATTTCACGCATAAGCTGTTTTGAGAGCTTTGGATCACCAAGTTTCACACTTTTGTGTTATTTTGGTGTTATTGAAGCTATTTCATCACACAAAACCGGTTTAGAAACATCTTTGGGCAAAATCAAATTACGAGCAATCCTACGCGTATCAAAACCCTAAAATTACGCGTAAGATTTTCCTTGGTTTGATCTTCATTTTCTGGTTTATTCCGTGTTTTCTTACTTGGATAAGTCCGAAAATACGTCGACTTTGGATATCTTTTGCCTTCGTGATAGTGTAAAGATCATTTGAGCAAAACCCTAAACTTACGCATAAGCATAAGCTACGGCGTAGAAATCCCACGCATAAGATTCACTTTACGCGTAAACTAAGTTCTACGCATAAGGTAATCCTACGCCTAAGTTTCTCGCCTAACTTTTGTCTACGCATAACTTTAGTGTTTTTCCTACTTACTGCGTAAGCTAAAACCGACGCGTAACTCCTCATTGTTACGCGTAACTTTTGGTGTTTTACGCATAAGTGCTACTTGGTTCTTGTATTTTCTACGCCTAAGGACACTTCATCAACAAAGGTTCATTCGACTACAAAGATCCATTTTACTACACAAGTTTATCATCATGTCTCAACCACCATACTCTAACTATTTCCTCACACTTATAATCATCAACAACAACAACAATTAACTCCACAACATCAACAATGGAATCAACAACAAGCTATTTATCAACAACAATTTAATCAAGAACATACTCCACAAATTGGTGCAATTCCACAACCACAAATGGTTCAACCACCACCAAGCCTTCAAGTTCAAACCTACACAAATGATTTCAATCAACATCCATCAAGGAACACTATGAAGGAACCCACTTGGTTTGCAAAGATGTGTGAAGCTTTAAGCGACCAACAATCAATTCATGAAGTGGATCACTTGATAGACCTCCAATGCTCACTCCAGAAACTACGATCAATGGGTGATAAGGTTCTTTAGGTTTTGTGATCTAAAGAAGCCACATGGAAAGTTCTTAAAGAAGGTTATCTTAGAAGGTCCATTTGAGATGCCTCTTGTCATTGTACCGGAGATCCAAGCTGCTTTGTTCCAAGAGATGAACAAACCAACATTGCTATCATTGCGGATCTAAATGCTACGAACTTCTACACTATGAAGTCGATGAACTTGTAATGGAATACATCCTCTTAGGATTACCAAACCCAATTCTTCGTAGTGTTGATGCTCAAAAGACCGCACAAAAGATGTGGGATCATATTCGTCTTCTTATGGAAGGATCGTACTCAATCGGAGGATTTAGAATCCAAAATTTACTTGGCTTATGAACACTTCATGATTGAACACGAGAGACACTAGAGTCCTATCATCATCGATTTTCGAGACATCATCAATGATTTGGATAAACACAACATCATCATGCCAAGAATTGCGGTGAATACTAAGTTCCGAGTAGTCTTGGTCCCGAATGGGAGAAGTATGTCATTTTTCTCCGTCTGCGAAGAATATGCATCATATCCGTCAAGCGAAGAATATGTATCATCATCGATTACAAGAATTGCGATTGACTCCAACACAACAGATTGAACACACCGCTTCCAACAATGATGAACCGGTGATGATATTACGAATGAAGTACCCCACCGCAGATTTTGATCCAAATCGTTCTTTAACCCGCTTGCTAATGAGATCGCTACACGGATGTCGTAGAATCTTCAACAAACCATTTGAACCCTCGAATCGCACAATGTATACCAACATCAACCTCAACACACCGATGGACAAAAGACCATCCTCTCGGCTAACATTATTGGCAACCGAATCAACGGTCATTACGAGACAACGTCTTCACACGAGATGGTGAACATTGCATTTATGCACTCATTGTCCGCTAACGAGCCTAAAAACATTAAAGACGCAATGACAAAAGACAATGGATTGAATCCATGCAAGAAGAACTCAACCAATTCAAACGTCTTGAAGTATGGAAGCGGTTGAAAGACCAACGTGGGTCTCGTCATTGGTCTAAAATGGATTTGGAAAAACAAATTGGATCTTGAAGGGCGTCATCCGAAACAAGTCACGTCTAGTTGCTAAGGGTTATCGTCGGGAAGAGGAATAGACTTTGAAGAATCTTTTGCTCGGTCGCTCGTCTTGAGGTCGTTCGGATATTTCTCGTTCGCGACTCATATGAATATGACGGTCTATCGGATGGATGTCAAAGCGGCGTTTCTCAATGGACAACTTAAAAAGCGGTCTATGTCACCAACCGGATGGATTCGTTGATCCCGAGTTCCGAACCATGTCTACAAACCGAACAAAGCTCTTTATGGTCTCAAACAAGCCCTCGGGCATGGTACGATAAGCTATCATCTTTCCTCATTGCCAATAATTTCACCAAAGGCTCGGTTGACCCAACTCTTTTTATACAATATCACGGGCACACATCTTAATTGTTCAAATTTACGTGGATGACATCATTTTGGGTCTACACATAAAAAGTTTTCAATCGCTTTTGCAAAACTAATGAAGAAAAATTTTGAAATGTCCATGATGGGTGAACTACGTTCTTTCTAGGACTCGCAAGTTCATCAATCACCCGTGGTATTTTCTTGAGTCATCCAAATATGCCCTTGAATTGTTAAACAAATTTGGAATGACAACTGTGACACTTATGCCACACCAATGGCTCATACCAAAAGCTAGATCTTTGATTTACATGGAAATTAGTTGACCCTACCAAATACCAAGTATTATTGGGTCCTCATGTATCTAACACTAGCGGACTGATATTGTCTTTGCCGTTTATCTATGCTCCCGTTATCGATCGCGACCAACCGAAACCCACCTCTCGAGGCTAAAAGAATCCTCCGATACATCAAGGAACCATTAACTTGGGGATCCGTATCCAGAAGGATTCGGTTTTGAACTAATCGCCAGAGAATGACGACCACGCAGGATGCTTAGACTCGAGAAAAGTACCTCGGGAGCTCTACAATTTCTCGGTGATAAAGCGGTGTCTTGGCAATCAAAGAAGCGAGGATTGTACATCGTTGTCATCAACCGAAGCGAATATGTAGCCATGTCGCGTGTTGTGCTCAAGTCATTTGGATGAGAACACAACTCAAAGACTATGGTTACGTGTTTGAGAATCCGATGTATCTGCGACAATCGGAGTGCCATTGCGATCTCGTCAACTCGATTCAAGACTCGAAATCAAAGCACATCGATCTTCGCTATCATTTCATCAAGGACCACGTGGACGAGTACCGTTGAATTATACTTTGTGGAGTACAGAATACCAATTGGCGGATCTTCTCACCAAAGCCTTGCCACCCGCTAGGTTTAATGAGTTGGTCCACCGGATTGGTATGCGGTGTTTGACTCAAGAGAATTGGATGACCTCTTAAAGCGATCTTAAAACACATCAAACACCAAAACATCTTTTGTAAATAAATTTTCAAAAACAAAATACAAAAATATAAAATCTTATAAAACAACAAAAATATTCTTCTTATCTCTAATCTTTCAACATGGCAAGTACATGTCCTCCTTCAACACTATAATCTCTCAAAATTCAGTATTTTTACGATCAAGTGTTGAGGGGGAGAAAATTTTCACTTAACTGTTTCATAACATCAGTGTACTTGCATGTTTTCACATCTTGGTTGTTTCATTTTACAATGGTGGTGAATATTCTGGTTTAAAGACACTTCTCGGACTAAATTTATAACCTTTCATTATTTCTTAAGTCGAGGGGGAGTGTCGTCAAGTTTCTTTCCTAAAAACTTTGTTTGGTAACCATAATGGAAATTAAATGGCTTGGTTTGAAAAAGAAAAAGGTGGAGGGACCAAAACTGTCAAAAGGTTAAACTCACTTTTAATAAAACACCCTCCCACCTACTTTTCTTCTTCACATTTATTACACAAAACCTAACACATCCTACGCCTTACAATCGTTCAAGATATCTGTTGATTTGATCATCATTGTGTAAGTGTTTTTATGATCTAAACATGTTTTTAAGATAAGGTCTTGAATTTTATTCAAATCCAACGGTTAAAATTCATGTTACGAGTGATTATGTGTTCTACGCATAAGCGTATGAACACACAATCATTGTGTGGACGTTTGTGGTTAAATGGATTATGTCAAAACGTTTCAAATACATCAATGATATCAGTTTAACCATCAAAATCCACCCAGAAACACGTATCAATGATCTTTGAAAATTAGGGTTCTTGTGTCGAATTGGGTGTTTTCGAATGTGAAGTGTTTTGGTCAAAAAGATGGTTGGGTTATGTTCTTATGATGTTGAATTGATGATTTCCTTGCTTTATAACCACCCAGAAACTCTAAATCATTAACAATTTGGAATTAGGGTTTAAAGTTCTTAAGTTTGGGTATTTTTGATTCACCATGAATTGGGTGTTATAACTTGGTATATAGACTTCCTCAACACTCTTAAACTACCAGAAAAAGTTTGGTGCATATTCCATGGCTAGATCTCATACGCGTAGATTTAGGGTTTAGACTACGCGTATGTATTTCTACGCATAACTGTTTGACAAGTGTTCTTGCCATAAATTGTTGTTAAAATGATATTCTGTGATAGTGTTAATGATTTGATGAACTTATTTCAGGATTTGTTACGCTTAAAATTCAGAATCAAGGTCATTTGCATTCCTACGCGTAAGGTTCTACAGTGGGACTACGCGTATCCTGTGAAGGATATGCGTAAACAGTGCCTCTACGCATAAGGTCTACTCTTACGAATAAACCTTACGCGTAAGGTTTTTATCGCCACGCGTAAGATCTACGCATAAGGTCCCCTTTTCCCACGCATAACTCATTTCTTCGCCAGAAGATAGGATCCTACGCGTAAGCTTACAAATACGTGTATAAACACTTGCTTACGCATAACTTTGTCATTGCTACGCATAAGCCTGGATGGACCTTCATTATGAATTGTTACGTGTACAAACTTGTTAATAAACTTATCATATCGTCACGAATCCAATAATGTCACTAATAAACTTAATCGTTTGATATGTGGTGAACAATAAGTGATAACATAAACTTTAAAACTTAAAGTTAACTAACTCACGAAACATTTCACGACGTCATTAGACTATTGAACAAACAAGTGACTTAGGACTCGTAACAATCATTATCACTGTACATTCAATAACTAGACAATAAGACCTTCTGTTGACTAACATTATGTCTTTCGATATGTTGGTTCTTTTGGCTAATGTTATTTCAGATCACGACATGGTCGAACAAATGAATGTGGATGCATCGAAGTTCTCTCCATTCTTGATATCTATCCTTATGGCTATCCAATGAAGATAGGAAAGAATAATCTCCGTGTTGACTTTGACACCCTCACTTGCTCGTAATCATCGTGTTTAATTGCTATTGACATTACGAGGACTCATCCGTATCGTAATATGCTCACTCACTCTGCTGTTCACGAGATCTATATCCAACAGATTACGGAACACTATGGAAAGGGTCAAAGGATCTGATGCTTTGTGACGGTGACTCGAATCACAAACAAGTCACCATTACACTGCAGACTTAAGGGCGCTCTCCTAATTCTCAAGTCGATCCAACCAAACAGTATGCCACACTTTCTTTGAAGAGCTCACTCTCCAATTCTTAATTGATATCGGTTATGACGAGGCTACGGGAGTAATCAACAAGCATTCTCACGTAGAGCTTAAGAGTATTCCTCAACCATGGAGAACCCTCTACATGATCATCACCAAGTCTGTTTACGGTCGTGGCGGTGGCTATGAGCACCCTAAGCTCATGGGCGCAAATATTTTGGGCATTGGTCAACATGACACACATCGCTATCGAAGCTCGATTTGGGATGACATGATGTCATTTCTCAACAAGCTTGGCTCAAAGATTCCCTACATCGGATATACTAAGCTGTTGATCCGAGAGCACTTGGACTTCATCACGATATTCCCAAGAGGCTCAATGACCCCGACAATCACGATATGTTGACGGAACCTATTCTATCTGTCGAGAATCAAGGAATCATCTACAAAGAAACAAGGTGTTGTGTTGCCGTTTCCTTCTAATCGAAGATGTCGAAAGCTCAAAGCGTACAAAAGGTATCCGAAGCGGTTAGACAAGGCAAAGTTGGTCATCTCGACGAAAAATCTTCGGAACACACAGTAAGAAGAACCGAAGAGGAAGTGCGAGAAGCGCAACAAGTACTATGAGTCAAAGGAAGCTTCCTAAAGGAATCCTCCTTCTAAAAGGATTGTTCCGTAAAGGAAGCCGAACCTATTCCACACTTGAACCACAAAGAAAACTTAGGGACAAGAGCTCAAGATCTTGTCTGGATGAAGAGTTTCATTACTCGCAATCGCAACCGAAACACCGCCTCGGTAGCAAAACCTCCAAGTCCTCCATTTGTCCAAGAAAAAGGGAAGACTCGGCAATTGTACCCTATGATGAGAGCTCAAGAAGAAGAAGAGCAGCTGGATAAATCATACGGAAGAAGTTTACAATCGTCATACACCTTCAAAAAGTCAAGAATTTGCTAAAGATCAAATGGGTGGCCCGGAGGATCAAGTGGTCTTGCGCCCACCTCTCCGCAGATCGATGCGGTTAATCGACCGATAGGGATCCGGTACCACCACTCTTCCGCAACAACAACAGCTTGTGGAGGATACTATCGAGATATGACTTTGAGGAACCGGAAACCAAGAAGTGCGAGAAAGAAAAGTCTAGAGATGGCGATGATGATTATACGAAGTTTCTTCCGGATAGTCCTACACGCTCACGAAGGAAACTTCGAACCACCAAAGGACCCGAATCTCCTCACATCTCATCATCATCGGATTCTTCGTCTCATTCATCACAACCACCATCTAAGAAGTCAACCAAATCATCATCCAATCCGTGAAGAAACCACCTAAATCTTGGATTTCGAGACTCATGAAAGAATTGTGAAAGTTGTCCAACAAGTCGAAAGAAGGACATACTTTACGTAAAACCGAATTGGTTTCTTGACCAAATTCGATGCTTAAATGACGAGAAAGACAAGATGCGAAAGAAAGGAGTTTGTTCGAAGTTCATGAAGAATCATCGAAAGAGGAACCGAACAAAATGATCGAAGGCTACACTAACAAGTACCTTCAGGATATCGTTCCTAAAGTCCAAAAGGAACTGGAGAAGGCAAGAAGAGATCATACCCAAAGTTTCTTCTCGACCTTCGTCCCGGTGTGACTAGAGAAGTATTTTCGGACAACTCACCCTAACATCGTCGCATTGGTTAAACATACAATGGCCAAAGAAGTCGATCTCTCGAATGAAAGTTAATCGCTAAACTAGTGATGCAAATGTCAAAGCGATGCGGAGCGAACGCTTACGGATGAAGCTAAATTTTTCAAGGTCTACTTGCCTTTCAACTCGGATCATCATGCAAGGAGTCACCGATCAACCCAAACGCCAAGAGATGGCGATGATAAGGATAAAGACTCGCACCAAAACGTCGAAGCGATGCGGTGAATCTTCTTGATGCCACCTCCTCAACAACGGACTTCTTCTCAACAAAAGTCTCCTCCACCTCGGTCTTCTCGATAAACCTCGGGACGATTCCGAGTTACCACCCCGACTAAAAAACAGTGATTACTTTGAGTATACGGTGGTGACGATGAAGAGGTCCTGAGCCCCAACAACAACCCACCTCTCCCAAACAAGGATGAAACCAGCATCATCATCCAAGCCTTGAAAAGAAGAAGAAGACGCTTCATCGACGTCGTATCATGGCTAGATGACGATAAAATCAAGAATTTGAATGGTTTGCTACACTTGTTAACAACACTCCTTACCTCAAGAAGGTCAAGAATTGGTAGACGGTAGTACCTTGGAGCATGCAAAGATTTTGCAAGAAAGGTTCCGTGTGAAGAAGATGACGAAATCGAGTTGAAGCGCATCAAGAATGACGCATTCCTACTTTTGAAAAACATTTCGGAAAGTGCAATCGAGGTTGAATATCACCTTGACAACATTGCTCGAGCCATGTCTAACAACATGGATTGGCTCAACCACAAGCAAACATTGACTTCACCAAACGGGACAATCCTCCATATTACACCGATGGTCTCGACCTCTACCTACCATTGGCCAACCCGATCGGCCTAGGATTCCTTTCGACATTTTTCAACAAAGACTTAGATTTTCTTCAACACGGTGGCGATGGTTCAAGGAAATACGCTACATCTCGACACTTCCATTCCCCGCGCAATATACTCGATTGTATAGCCATCGAGGCGTGCTACCCACATGTTCTCCGAACGTGCTACCCACATGTATGGGATTCACCATTGGCGGGCGTCAAGAATCTACTACTGTCGCTTGGTCCGAAGTCTCAACATGCGGTGTTCAAGACTAAAAGTATCGTGGCCATCCAACATGTTGGTCTATCGTCTAAATGGGACTACACTTTTCTCAAGAAAATCGTGGTTAAAAGACAAGGCGAAAGGGACTATGCATTCTCTGAAGTCGACTTTGAGAATTTGAACATCAACGATATTGAAGACATGTACCTTGCCAAAGTTCAAGGTCGCATGAGACAATTTCAAGCGAAGTACAACGTGAATTCATCAAGTCATCGCTCATCTTCATCGACGCATAGTCATCAAAGAACGTGTTGAAGATCTTGACTTGCCGTTGAATCATATCGAAACGTGTCAACCTCACTCCTCCAACGCTGATCTTCCCGACATCGGTCACTAACTCAATATACGCTCATCAAGAAACCATTCGAGTTGTTTACCGCGATGAACTTCAAAGAAACCGCTTAATGGCGTGTAGTGAACACAAATTCGGGATCATACCTTGAAGTGGTTAGGGATGGATTGGCGTATAGGTTGAAGGATATACATCCGAAAATTGGGTCTTCTAAGCTACTGGAATTCTCGTGAAAGGAGGGATGTGAGAAGGATCATCACCATGATTGATGAGCGGTTGTTCGAGGGATCGATTCGAGCGTTGGAAAGTTTTGTTGGTGGTCGACCAGGATCAACATCACCGGCTATCAACGCCTGTTCGTACTCTGGGAACATCACCGCAATTCTGGTACTCCTTGATTTGGTTCTTTCATATAATTTTGGATGATTGATTATATATGTCAATGGCTTGTGCACACATACGATGTACAACCCGTAATTGTCAAGAAAGGACCACGTAGTACGCCTCGGTGTCACAATCCTTATAAAAGGAGCGAAAGCTTCTTATTTTGAGTAAAACCTATCAAACCTTTCATTTTTCAAGGTTTTGCTCAAAACACAAGTACTTCCCCATATGATTTTCAAAACCTCAACCGTTTATATCACTAGTTGAGGGGAGTATTTGAATTAAAACTTTGTTCACAAATTGTTCATAGTGGTTATCTTCCGCAACACTCGAAATGGTCATATTTATTCTCAAACGTTTCAAAATAACACTTTCATATGCCATTTTGAGGGGAGAAAATTGTGTGATAAGAAATATATTGTACAAAATGCAAATGAATCATGTACCTCGGACTTAACCAACGAATTGACGGTACTAAAGCTGTTTGTAACTCGAAAAGACTTGTCACGGACGGGTAATAATTTCAAGCTAGTTCGCTAGTAATGTAAGCGTGTCTCGAAGGACTTGTCCAAGTAGAAAGTACCATTCGAGAAACTCTTGATAGACATGAACTCGATGGGTATGACAACCTTCGAGGTTTGTCTACACCTTCAAGGTAGTTATTAGAGCTAGTTGTCACCTAAAAGCGACAATGTAACTCTTTAACTATGCAACGTAACCGTGTCTCATGAGGAATTGTCTATCTTGATGGATCAATTCTAAAAGTCTGCGCTCTTGCCTCATTGTGCATTTAACCATTAAAACTATTAAGCACATGTGGAGGGGAGTATTTATGCAAAACTTCATCTCTCACGATGGTTCAAACATGTTTTCATTTACAAACCCCTCGAGAGATATTTTCACATACAAAGTGGTTTTAATGGCAACATAGGTTAGTCATGGAGTTATAAGGTGACTAAGGTTAGGAATAACTGTCCTATGATCCGCCAGAGCCGGAGGATCTACCCAAGGACACTACCATTAGTTAGTGTTAGAAGTCCTTAGGAATGATTATAAAAGGAGAAAATGAGAATCGGAGAAGAAGGAGTTGAAGAATCAAAAGAAATGTAAAGTAAAGGGTGAAAAGAAATAGCCCTCAGTTATTCAACTTAGGCGCATAACGGGTTCAATTCATATGCTACTAGGTTGTCACTTAGTGACACCGGTATTGAAGATTAAAAGTTGTCATGGACCCAAAGTGACGCATGCACTAAACCTTCTTAGCCACTCAAGTTTCTCTCAATGTAAGCTTGTTTCATTCTCACGGGGAACCCTACGTAAACTATTGGCTTTCTCTTAGAGATCGTTGGTATTGAAAAGGAGACCCTCTCCTAGTCTCGCTCGGGAAAACCAAAACGCACTATTGAGTCTAGAGCCACGAGATTCATCAAAAGATCTCTTAGGAACACTTGACATTTTATCACTTGACGATCAACAAATAAGATTATCGATGGTTCATATCGAGTCCTTCATGATCTTAGCAATCTGTCGAGAACATTTATGAGAGGTTCACATTTGTGATCCTCGGTGATTGAATGGAAACTCTGCCGTGGTCAACATCAAACAACTCGACAAGAAGTCGCCGGTAACTCCCGTGGATTACGCGGAGTGTGTCTCAAACGGTCTGATCGTGAGGTGATACTACGGTGTACCTCGCCGACTCATCTCGAGCTGTAGATGTACTTGGTACATCGCGTTATCTCACTTGTGGGACTCAGGTTCGAGAACGGCCTTTGTAAGAATTAGAGTTGTGTTTTCACACTATCTTGTTAACACTCTCAAGTTCAAACTTGTAAGTCCGGAAACCGCTTATTACTAACCGTTTGAAATATTTTCTTCTTATGGAAGCTACGGAGCGGGATGATCGTGTTGATTCTTCTCATGCTCACGCCAACATCATCACTAATGGAAGTTCTATTCAAAAGCAACACAATCACGAATGATTCTTCGTCAAACCAAAGAATCTACAATGTTAAAGACTTAAAGAACTTCATCAAGATTGAATTCCAACGTCAAAGAGCGTGTGAGCATGTTGAAGAATGACATGGAGACACTTTGGAGTAGCGAAGCGCACACGAGGCGATTGATGCAAACAACAACATACTATCACTTTCACCACAAAGAACAATGATCAAAGAACAAAGTTAAAGATGACGTCGAGCATAACTGTTCAAAGATAACTATCTCTACACCGGGAGATTGTTCGAATCAAGGCAATTCCTCTCACAAGAAAGAAGAATGTCGGAAGGCGTCGAGCTACTATTACATCAACGCCTTCACCGTTTACATTCATATATACTTGAGGGAGATTGTTGGAATCACTCCTAAACAAGATTTCAAGTATTTATATTTCATATGTAATAGGTAGCTTTATTATGGCCTTTATGTTTGTTTAAGGTCAAGCTTATGTAGAAGGCCCATAAGCTTAGGCCCATGCCCACATAAGAAAGGAAGGGAACTAGGAGTGTTGCCTAGCTTCCTCCTATAAATCTTGTAAACCCTCATTTGAGGGTTGGTTGTTCAAGTTATTCTTTCACATTCACCTACGCATAACCGCCTCTTATTATTGTTTGTGTGTGTGTTAGATCTTGTTCAATCGCCTTATCTCTTTCTATATAACTTGTGTTTGTAAAACTAGTGACCTAACACTTTCCTTCAGGCATTTGATCAAACAGGTAATGTGCAATAACACCAATTTAAAAGTAAAGCAGAGTGTTTGGTTACTTAAATCCAACAAGAGCTGAACCCATCACTCTTTTTGAATGTTCACATGAATCAGCTTGTTAAGAGTCGTTAGTAAATAATTTGAGAAGTTGGTTAAGCCAAAATGGCACGTGATTGTCTAAACACACGTGAGGTGCGTGACAAGATCTCTTTGGCTTAACCAACTCTCCCGCCTAAATGTTTCCTTTAAATACTTGTATCATTCATTTCATTAGTAGCTTTTGTGAAATACAATTTCTCTCTTGAATCTCTCTCTCATTGTAAACTTGTAACAAACCCACCATTGATAATACATTGAAGCTTTCGATAATCTTTCTCTTCTTGATTGTCCAGTTCTTGTAAACACAATTATCGATCTTCATTGATTAATATCAAATAAGCAATGATTCAAGTAAAACGTTTATTTATATAATTTCACAAAACGATCTTACCAGTAGTGGGAAAACAATGTTTTGTCGATAACAAAAGTAAAATCATATGGTGAATCGGGAAACAAATAAAATAACGTAAATGGTTACAAATGTAAAACGTTTATTTATATTTAATAATGTTTTTTAACAAAAGTAAAATCATATTAACGAAACAAATAAAATACGTAAATGGTTTGAACTAATAGTTTTTCATATAAAACACTATAACAAGATTAAGTGATTTTATATTTTAGATACACATGTACAACAACTAGTGTTTACATATTGGGTTAATACATACTTATATTAAGTACACTAAAATGGGTAAAACAAGTATATACTAAAATGGGTAAAAGCAAGTATATACTAAATAGATAAAAACTAGCAAATGGTTTTTGACCCATAACCCATGGTTTTATATATACCACTTACACAAGTTCAATGTATTCTTAAGGTACATTGTATCTAGATTGAAAACCATGGATCAACCCATAACCCATGACCCATGACCCATAACCCAAAATACCCATGGGCAAAGAGGAGCGGACCACGGATCCCTAGCTTTGTGCTAGCGGATCCCAGTGGAAGGATCCGTGGGATCCGGGTAAGCGATGAGGTTTTCCTCTATAAATAGTGAGCCATTTCTTCATTAATTCTTACCCTCTCCAACATACTTTCTCCCCGAGTTAAATCTCACTAACCATAGATCCAAGAGATCTATGTTTGTAGTTTTGTTTTGTGTGATCTTGTAGGTTCCTCTTAAAGGGAAGATCACCACATTTGAAGTCGAGCAAGCTCAAGTCCATGAGTTGCCAAGCTTCCTCATCATCAAGGCTATTGAAGTCCTCTTGTTGATGATCCTTTCTTTCTTCAAAGAAGCGTAGTGTTAAAGACATTAGTGAAAGATGTCTCAAGTGTCAAGGCGAAGATATTAGTGAAGGGTATCTATCGTCTATAAGATAAGCACTTGTGGTAGGTGCTTAGAAGTCAAGACAAGAAGCATTAGTGAAAGGTGCTTAGAAGTGAAGACACAAGACATTAGTAAAGGTGTCTTGTAGATCTAATCAAAGACATTAGTGAAAGGTGTCTTGTAGATCTAATCAAAGACATTAGTGAAAGGTGTCTTATAGATCTAATCAAAGGCATTAGTGAAAGGTGCCTTAGATGTACATTCGATATGGTGTGTTTCGATGTACTAGATAGACTAGCATTAGATCCAAGGATATTGATGTCCTTGATGATGTTGTAAAGGTAGATCTCCTTTGGGATTAGTCGTTGGTGTAGTGTGGTAGTAGTTCCTCCATTGCAATGGAACTAGGTGCTTAGCCTAGTACCTAATAAAGGGTAGGCGACGTTGTGAAGGTGTAGTTCACCTAAGGTGTGAAAGAACTTCGGTGGTTAGCCTAGCAAGTATAAAGGGTAGGCGACGTTGTGTTAGGTGTGGTTCGCCTTGGTGTGAAAGAACTCGGTATTTAGCTTTGTACCGGAAAAAGGTTAAGCGGCGTTGTGAAGGCTTCTCCGCCATAAGGAGATTGGTGTAGTGATTACAAACTCTCGAGTAGGTGACTCGGGGAGTGGAGTAGGGCAAGGAAGGTGTCCTTGTAGCGAACCACTATAAATACTCGCGTTGTGGTTTTGTGCTTCTTACTCTTATCTTTTCATTACATATCTTTATATGCTTGTTTATCAACATCCAACACACACAACCAAATAGATTGACATAAGTCGATCTAAATAGTTTAAAAGGAAGTTTTAATTGGTAAAACTATTCAACCCCCTTCTAGTTTTCCACAATTGGCATCGAGCTTCGTTACCAAGTTTCTTGAAGTATATTGTACTTTAAAAACTTGATACGATCCATAGTTAATTGAAAACTACAAAGAAGGTTTTCATAAAACAAACACCATGTTTTTCAAAAACTATATGTTTGGATGTTGAGTTGATAACAACATTTTTTTATATATATATTTTTAATTGCACTAATCTTCCTTGTGATATTGATTAGTCAAAGCTCATACTCACCAAGCTTTAGGAGTTGCTTGGTAACAAGAATACCTTCCTTAAGAAGGTATCTTAGGCATAAAAGAGCGGGAATCGTCTAAGTGACATTTGTCATTTGTAAAGACATTCCTAAGTGCATTCGGTATGACTTTCTACTTATATCTAAATGATACTTGTTTAGTATATAAGTGTTATTTGCTAGGCTTTTATTTGAGTAGATTTTGTGTTTACACATGTTTTACATGTAGCCGTTAGGAAGCTTGTTTTTCACATCGTGTTATTTTTCTCGTCTATAGTCATAGTATGTAGAGCTTATGCTTTATTTCTTCTAATAAAACAAAAACACAATTTCAAAATTCCTCCTTCCTATTAATAAACCCACTCGACGCACACTTTTTCAACCTCAACTTTTCAAATTTTCCAATTTCAAAATTTCCTCTCATTCAAAAACTTCATCTTCTTCTTCATTCCATCTCTTCCTAAACCAAGAAGATCCGTCATCAACATGGTTTACATCGCACTCGTGCTCATCGCCTAACACTCATCGCACTTGTGTTCCCTATGATGAAGTTCACATACGGAGACATTTACTTTGTGTTGTTAATCTATATTGGGGTCATTTACCCAATCCTTTGTATCATCCTTAGCATTGAAATGCAATATTATTAATTATCTATTTTATCTAGGATGTTTGTGTTATTATGTGTGTTTCATTTCTTTTGATCTATATGTGTTATATTCTTTCGTGATACATTAGATGTCATGTATGCATGCTAAAAGAAAATGTAGGATAAAACATACTTCATGGTACAATAACCGTAAAACCTATGTTTTTATTAAAAGCGGTTACATTACTGAGATCCACGGATCCGGAAGTTACACTAGCGGATCCCTTTTGAAAAGGAACCGTGGGATCCGTCCTAATGGAAAACAGTTTTCATGCAAGATTAAAAATTACTATCTTCCAAAATAATAATCCACTAGTGCTTCAAAACCATGGGTTAGCTAAATACTAATTGTTAATAGAATATCTAGTAAAAACGTTAGATTATTATAGGTTGACCATAAACGTCTTCCCTTATTAACCCATCACTTCTATAGGTTCAACTATGACGCATGAATACGAGTTTGATTTTTCACTCACTAGCGTCTACACCCCGAACATTTCCCTTGAGCCCAACACACCTGGCAATCATGTCCGTGGGTTCAATAATCTCGAAAACCGTCACTTCCATGAAGGACGTTTTGTAGACACCTCTCTACAATTCGAAGAAGGTATCAATACCTCCTTCCGAGCCATAGGACTAGAATGTCTTCTTGAAATTAACGAGAAGATATGTCCAAGGTTCATAATGGAATTCTTCCGTCAAGTGGAACTCGTTCGTAACGAGGATCGCTCTTTATCTCTTTGGTTTTATATCAAAACCAAAATTCACTTTAAGCCTTGGGCATTTTGCTCACATACTCCGAATTCCAAACCATGGACAATGTGCCTTCACGAAGATTGGTCTCTTGACTCTCTTCAATTTTCGTGAAGAAAATAGCCCATATTGTTCACACATACCTCTCCGGAAGAATTAACACGCATGATATGCAAACCTCGACCATATTACTCCAATCCAAACATTATCCATACACGGGATATCCGAGAAGAGTATAAACTGCTTGCTCTTATTCTACGTGAAAATGTTTGGAGTCTTAGAAATCGAGATATTCTTCACGCTTGTTGTGCTCACATGTTGTAATGTTTGCTAACACAACAACCATACAATCTCGCCTACTTCTTCGCAAGGGCAATTGCAAATCTTCAAGGCTCCAAGAATAAACTCATTCCTTATGGAATGTTCTTGACACGCCTCTATCACAATGTTATGCACTTCCATCCTCAATTTCAAAGTCCGTTATGCGTACTTGTGAACAAGATGATGGAACCGCTAAACATATCTCTCATGAAGACGTTCTTCATTCATGATTCCACCAATACCCATCAATCACATAATGATCCTCCTAGTGAAGACACTCAAGGAACCTAGAATAGTCAAATAGGATCTATTCTACTCTACTCCTTAGTTATCAATGTAATCCTATCTCTTTCATGAAATAAAACATCTTACATTTGATATCCTAGTTTTAGAACTCCTTTAAACAAAACTTGGAATATAATGCCTTTGTCATGATCATTGCATACCTTTAGTAAAGGTTACATCTAGCGAGATAGACGGATCCCAAATGTTGTACTAAGCGGATCCCTACATCTAGGGAACCGTGGGATCCGCCAAAACAGAAAATGCAATTGCAAGCATTATATGTCAAACACATCACTTAGAACACCTCACACTAAGCTAAACATAGTGTCTTAAGATTGATCAAGACTTTATCAAGATAGGTTGACCTTTCCTACTCTTTCCAACTCACATAGATCACATTCTAAGGCTTTGTTAGATCTATCATTTCAAATCCATCACTCTTCCGCTCTCAAAACTCACACTTCATTTTTTACTTGATTCCTCACAACTAGGTTAGAAATCCTTCGATTATGACATTATTGATCATTAATCAACCTCACCTCAAAATTGATCAAAGTTGATCAAATCCTAGTTTTCCCATCTCAAAACCATTAGGATATTTTCCAAAACACAATCCTAAGACACAACCCGATCTCTAGGATCATTTAGTTTTATTCAACTTCAATTGACATCTTTAATGTCATCCTTGGCCATCCATTGGTATTTTTTAGTTCCAAATCCTTCCATAAATAACAATCATTAGCTACACCACTCATTGCCTTCAAACACTTAAGCACCCATTCATTTAAAACACTTGGGAGAACTGAAACACTCAAGGTGATGTAGGTCTAGGATCTTAGAAACATCATTTCCACTCTTTCATAAAGCTGCTGAGCGGATCCCTAGAACTAGCCTAGGCGGATCCCTCGAGAGAAGGAACCGTGGGATCCGGATGACAGTCTATGACAAATCTTGGTAAAACAATCATTTCAACTCATCTTCCTAACTCAAACACTCCATCTCATCTTAAATGAGTTCCTAGAACAGCACAACCTCTGTAGTTGACTCTTGTGCATGCTAATCATCACATTCCAATGAACCTTAGTGGCTTAAGGCTTAAATGCACTTTCCAAATCTCTTGGTTTATAAACCACCTTGTTAGGATCTCCATAGTCATCACTCACATCCTAACTTTCAGCCTTTGCAATCTCTTCAAATCATCTCATCATGAGAAAAACCCCAAGTAACAACCTATCCACCAAAGAACCACCCATCAAAGGGCTCGTGTTGTACACGAAATCTCTTCAACCGAATCATCTCGGTCAAACCAATCAAACCTATTCCTAGAAGGTTAGTACCCACAAAATTACCTATGCCAAACACCACCATACCTCCTAGGCCAAACAATATCATCTCCACTAAACCATCTCCATTGGTTCCTAGAGCTATCTCTTTACATCCCCACAATCATCACCTCACCTCTACAATTTAGAGGACTTACCACCTAGGCCGTCTCATCCGCTTCACGACAACATTCTCCTCATTAGGAGGAACAATGATTCAAAATCAAGGTGTTGAGTCAACACTTGCTCCGCTTCCTTTTGCGTTTCCATCATATAATCCTATTGGATTATAAGAAATCACCAAAGTCAACCACCCGACCTTATGGAAGTTGACACATCTTTACCACCATCATCATTCTTGATCGAACCATTCCTAAATGGACCTCCACCAATCCCTCCATCATTCGAGGCCCTCAACCCACTTCAATTGATCCTTTGAATATAGCCACTTCATTTCATCCACCACCACTACCTAGCCATGACAAAGATTGCTATCATTGTCAACATGTTGAAAGTTTGATACATGAAGTATGAGAAGACCAACGTTTCATGTTCTATCATCTCCTCGAGCGTTTGAAGAGATTAAACCTAAACATAACTTGAGCTAGAGGATTATAGTGGTGTCTAAGCTTCAGCGTTAGTTGGTCTAAGAAATTCCTAGTTATGTATTGTCTATTTTCTTATTTTTGAGTCATGTATATCATAACTCTTGTTTTATTAAATGGAATTACATGCTACTTGTTATTTCGTTGAGCATATGATTACTTTGTATTCATATCTCATTTGTGTGATAACATTACTTGTTATATCACCTTTGCCGATTTTAGTCATCGACCAGACGGATCCTCGATATTGCCTGAGCGGATCCCTACTAGAAGGGAACCGTGGGATCCGTGAAGTCAGAATGTTTTTCTTTATCACATTTGCAGGAATTGTGAATTATACTTGCTTTCTAACCTTTGTTTTGTAGTATTTCAATTCACACATGAAGACCTTGACATCCTAAAGCTAGGGGAGCTTTATGTCAAAGCAATACATTGCAAATTACTTGCAATACTAGATTTACTTTTCATAACTTCCCATTGCAAAGTTGCAATCATCTAGGGGAGCAAACCTAGTTGCAAATGATCTAGATTAGAATTACTTTCTTGGCGCCTACATAGGGATGGACTCGTCAAGGGGAGTAAGGCGAGATCTATTCCGTTACTTCTTTTTTCTTTTCTTTTTTTCTTTCACATGTTTTTCTTTAAAAAAAACAATGTGTTGCTTTTCTTCAAACACTTTTGTTTCGACAAAAGGGGAGAAAAAGTAAAACTACAAATTCAAACGCTTACAATTTTAGCTTTTCCTTAAAATAATTTTATGTTTTGTCATCAACAAAAAGGGAGATTGTTAATACAAATAAGCCGTAAAAGCGTTTATTTATATTTTACGATCTTCTAATGTTTTGTCGATAACAAAAGTAAAATCATATTAACGAAACAAATAAAATACGTAAATGGTTTGAACTAATAGTTTTATAACACACTTACGTTTTCATATAAAACACTATAACAAGATTAAGTGATTTTATATTTTAGATACACATGTACAACAACTAGTGTTTACATATTGGGTTAATACATACTTATATTAAGTACACTAAAATGGGTAAAAACAAGTATATACTAAAATGGGTAAAAGCAAGTATATACTAAATAGATAAAAACTAGCAAATGGTTTTGACCCATAACCCATGGTTTTATATATACCACTTACACAAGTTCAATGTATTCTTAAGGTACATTGTATCTAGATTGAAAACCATGGATCAACCCATAACCCATGACCCATGACCCATAACCCAAAATACCCATGGGCAAGGAGGCGGACCACGGATCCCTAGCTTTGTGCTAGCGGATCCCAGTGGAAGGATCCGTGGGATCCGGTAAAGCGATGAGTTTTCCTCTATAAATAGTGAGCCATTTCTTCATTAATTCTTACCCCTCTCCAACATACTTTCTCCCCTGAGTTAAATCTCACTAACCATAGATCCAAGAGATCTATGTTTGTAGTTTTGTTTTTGTGTGATCTTGTAGGTTCCTCTTAAAGGGAAGATCGCCACATTTGAAGTCGAGCAAGCTCAAGTCCATGAGTTGCCAAGCTTCCTCATCATCAAGGCTATTGAAGTCCTCTTGTTGATGATCCCTTTCTTTCTTCAAAGAAGCGTAGTGTTAAAGACATTAGTGAAAGATGTCTCAAGTGTCAAGACGAAGATATTAGTGAAGGGTATCTATCGTCTATAAGATAAGCACTTGTGGTAGGTGCTTAGAAGTCAAGACAAGAAGCATTAGTGAAAGGTGCTTAGAAGTGAAGACACAAGACATTAGTGAAAGGTGTCTTGTAGATCTAATCAAAGACATTAGTGAAGGTGTCTTGTAGATCTAATCAAAGACATTAGTGAAAGGTGTCTTATAGATCTAATCAAAGGCATTAGTGAAAGGTGCCTTAGATGTACATTCGATATGGTGTGTTTCGATGTACTAGATAGACTAGCATTAGATCCAAGGATATTGATGTCCTTGATGATGTTGTAAAGGAGTAGATCTCCTTTGGGATTAGTCGTTGGTGTAGTGTGGTAGTAGTTCCTCCATTGCAATGGAACTAGGTGCTTAGCCTAGTACCTAATAAAGGGTAGGCGACGTTGTGAAGGTGTAGTTCACCTAAGGTGTGAAAGAACTCGGTGGTTAGCCTAGCACCGTATAAAGGGTAGGCGACGTTGTGTTAGGTGTGGTTCGCCTTGGTGTGAAAGAACTCGGTATTTAGCTTTGTACCGGAAAAAGGTTAAGCGACGTTGTGAAGGCTTCTCCGCCATAAGGAGATTAGCGGCGTTGTGAAGGCTTCTCGCCATAAGGAGATTGGTGTAGTGACATATCTTTATATGCTTGTTTATCAAACATTAGTCAAACTCTCATAGATAATTCATTGACTCATGGTGAATTGGTGTTATGGATTGTGTATAGAGATGCTATTCTTCAAAGATTTGGTACAACGTATGATGATCCAATGTCCGAACTTAAAATTGTGGTATGAGTCAAATACTAGAGATTACCAAGATGTGTTTGATAATCATATAAGTAGAGTGGAAATAAGTGAAGAACATGCTATTAGCTTCTATTTGGGTGGGTTGCCAAATAGATTGAAATGCAAGTAAGAATGTTTAGGCCCAAAACATTAAGCGATGCTTATTAAACACTAACTATCAAGAAGCTACTTTGAATGCTATTAAAAGAACAGATTATGACCAATATGACTAGCAGATTTGGTCCTGTTAATCAAGTGGCTAAACCATTGTTAGCATTGCCAAGTGCTAATAGGAAGCTGGAACAATAGGCAAAACAAGACTCGACTAGGAGGCAGTTGACACAAAAAGAGTATGAGGAAAAAAGGGCTAAAAACCTCTGTTTCTATTGTGATAAAAAGTTTGTGCCAGGACATAAGTGTGAAGGGCAATTGTTTAGTTTGGTTGTGTTGGCTGAGAATGAGGAATTGGAGGAAGAGTTTGAAGATGCCAAGGATGATTTAGATGAATTGCAAACTGATGAAGTCCAACCACATATCTCTCTGAATGCATTGAATGGGGAAAGTTCATATCAGACTTTACGAGTAGTTGGATTGTTTGGAAATAAACATGAATTGCACATATTGGTTGATTCAGGGTCTACACATAATTTTTTAGACATTAATGTGGCTAAGAAAATGGGGTGTCACATAAGAAAGACTTGTCCTTGGTCACATTCTTGTGGTGGTGGGAGGAAGCTTCTTAGTGTGAGTGAATGTAAAGGGTTTACTTGGAAATTGAAAGGGCAAAATTTTGTATCTGATGTAATGTTGTTACCTTTGGGAGGGTGTGATATGGTATTGGGTATTCAATGGCTTTCTACTTTAGGTCAAATTATGTGTGACTTCAAGGAATTGAGAATGCAGTTTGTGTACAAAGGCAATAAGGTGGCATTGAGGGAACTCATAAGGCTACGATTCAATGGATGAAGGAAAGAAGCAATTGCAAGGTTGGAAGGCACATCACAAGCGAAATCTCTATGATGTGTGTATACCCAAACACCGGAATAGAACTCAAATCTATGGGAGTGGAAGAAGGCAATAAGGAAGTGAACCTTGACGAGAACTTCGGTGGAAACAAGTCATTGATAAGTATCTTGATGTTTTTTTGTACCAAAAGAATTACCTCCAAAAGAGCATTTGATCACGAATACCACTTCTCCCAACACACAACCAAATCAATACTAGACCCTATAGGCATCCTCCTGCAAAAGATGCCATAGAAGCCATGGTGAAGGAATTGTTAGAATCAGGTGTGATTAAGCAAAGCCAAAGCCCATTTGCTTCACCAATTGTGATGGTTAAGAAGAAGGATAATAGTTGGAGAATGTGTGTAGATTATAGACAACTGAATAAGCATACAGTGAAGGACAAGTTTCCTATTCCAGTGATTGATGAGCTTATTGATGAGTTACATAGATCTGCAGTGTTTTCCAAGTTGGATCTGAGATCAGGCTACCATCAGATTCGGATGAATGAGAATGATATAGCAAAGACTGCTTTTAAGACCCATGAAGGACACTATGAATTCCTGGTAATGCCTTTTGGACTAACCAATGCACCTTCCACTTTTCAAGCATTGATGAATGATGTATTTAAGGCTTACTTGAGGAAGTTTACATTGGTATTCTTTGATGATATTCTGGTCTACTCAAAGAATGTTGATGATCATGTAAAACACTTGACTGTGATACTTGAAACTATGAGGCAAAATCAGTTGTATGCTAAACAATCAAAGTGTGTATTTGGTACAAACCATGTTGAGTATTTGGGACATGTGTTATCGCTAAAGGGTGGCTCTTGACCCAACCAAGATAATTGCTATGCAAAATTGGCGAGACCTACAAATCTTAAGCGGTTGAGGATTTCTTGGTCTTCTTGGTTACTATAGAAAGTTCATCAAAGATTTTGCTACCATTAGCGACCATTGACACAACTCTTGAAGAAAATGCTTTTAAATGGTCTAATGAAGCTTTGTGACCTTTGAAGCCTTGAAGAAAGCTATGATTCAAGCTCGATGTTAGCTCTTCCAGATTTTGAGCAACCCTTTGAGGTAGAAACAGATGCATCAGGTATTGGAATTGGAGCAGTACTTCAACAAAATGGCCATCCTATTGCCTATTTGAGTAAGAGTTTGGCTCCAAAACACCAACAACTCTCTACTTATGAAAACAGATCATTACAGATCATTACAGTTTGAAGTACCTGTTAGACCAGAGGATTTCTACTCCAGCACAAATGAAATGGCTACCCAAATTAATGGGCTTTGACTATGAAGTCAAATATAAGAAAGGAGTTGAAAATGCAGCTGCTGATGCTTTGTCAAGAGTACAAGAAGTTGGGACATTGATGCAAACCACAGTAGTTACTATGACAACTGCATTGGCTAATAAGATAATTGCAAGCTGGGATGCAGATGTGAAACTCAAAGCTATCATTGAGCAATTGCAGGCTGGAAATGCAAGTAAGAAACATTATGTTTGGGCTAATGGTCAGTTACTAAGAAAGAACAAGTTAGTAGTTGGTCAAGATAAGGAATTAAGAGTAGAGTTGCTTGCTCATTTTCATGGTGGAGCTATTGGTGGTCACTCTGGGGTCAAGGCTACTACCCACAAAATATGCTCAGTTTTATATTGGAAAGGTTTAAGAAAAGAAGTGAAGCAATATGTCAAAGAATGTGTCACTTGTCGAGGTACAAACCGGACTTAGTGACCTATCTTGGTGCTTTGCAACCTCTGCCCATTCCTCAAAAGATTTGGGAAAGTATTTCTATGGATTTCATTGAAGGATTACCAAGATCTAATGGTAGTAATGTGATATTTGTGGTAGTTGACAGACTCACTAAGTATGCTCATTTCATGGCTCTAGCTCATCCTTTCACAGCAGCTCAAGTAGCTCAATTGTTTTTGGATACAGTTTACAAGTTACATGGGTTGCCTACTACCATTGTATCAGGCAGGGATAAGGTTTTCTTGAGCGGTTTTGGAAAGAATTATTCAAACTTTGCAAGTTAAGTTGTTAATGTCCACCTCATACCACCCACAAACCGATGGTCAAAGCAGTGGTGAATAGATGCTTGGAATGTTACTTAAGATGTATGACAGGGACAGACCTAAAGAATGGGCAAAATGGCTATCTTTGGTGAATTGTGGTATAATTCCAACTTTCACACTTCCATCCAAACTTCTCCTTTGAGGTCAGATATGGACAAGCACCACCGTACATGTTCCATACATAGGGGTCTTAGTAAGGTTGATGCATTGGATAGGACTCCAGAGCTAGAGAGCAGGCTATTCAATTGCTTAAGTTTCATTTGGAAAGAGCACAAAGCAGAATGAAACAACAAGCGAGATAAAGGAAGAAGTGATAGGATGCTTGAGGTGGGTGACATGGTCTTTTGAAGTGCTGACCTCACGAGCGGTATCCATTAGGCAAGGAAGGCAAAACAAATTCTCTCCAAAGTACTTTGGACCTTTTAAAGTCATTGGTAAGATTGGGCAAGTGGCATATAGGTTGGAGTTACCTGATCATAGCCAAATCCACAATGTCTTCCATGTATCTCAGTTGAAACTTTGCAAAGGAAATCCTCAGGCAACACAAGTCATTGATCTTCCTAGTTGTAATCAAGAGGGTTAATAGCGGTCGACCTATGTCAATTTTAGAAAGGAAAATGGTTAAGAAAAGGAATGTTCTTTGTGGTGTATGGGTTGGTTCGGTGGACTAATGGAACACCGAAGATGCCACACAGGAAAATTTGGAAGAATTGTATGCCAAGTTTCCGACTTTTGATTCACATTCTTGAGGACAAGAATGATTTGAAGGAGGAAGGATTGTTAAGAGCTGTTAGTAAATAAGCTGAGAAGTTGGTTAAGCCAAAATGGCACGTGAGGTGCAGGTGTGTCTAAACACACGTGAGGTGCACGTGACAAGATCTCCTTTTGGCTTAACTAACTCTCCCGCCTAAATGTTTCCTTTAAATACTTGTATCATTCATTTCATTAGTAGCTTTTGTGAAATACAATTTCTCTCTTGAATCTCTCTCTCTCATTGTAAACTTGTAACAAACCCACCATTGATAATACATTGAAGCTTTCGATAATCTTTTCTCTTCTTGATTGTCCAAGTTCTTGTAAAACACAATTATCGATCTTCATTGATCCTAAGTGTGTCTATCACAGCTGGTTTGTGAATTGAAGTGAAGCATGAGTCTTAAGAAATACAACTGGTTGTTTTCTTATTGTAATTGATGATAAGCTGTTTGGAAAGATTATTGAGCTTTTAAAATAAGTTTTTGTTTGCTTACGGAAGCTTTTATAAGCTATAAGCTTAAGTTTAAGATATGGGAAAATGATAAAAATATTCAATTTTATAAATATATTTCACCAAAATACACGGTTTTAGTTTAAAAGGTCAAACAAGCCATTAAATTAGCTAAATCTTGCAATTTTAAAAAATCGAAAGGTTTATCTGAAATCTTGCGAATTTTTTGAAAAAAAATCTCAAGACTTTGCTATTTTTAGAAAACAAGCAAGGTTTATCCCGCTAACCTTTTTTTTTCCCTTAAATCACAAAACCTTGTTAATTTAAAATAAAAATAAAAAATGCAAGACCATGCTAATTATTTTTAAAATATCTCAAGTTGACCTTTCTAGCAAGAACTTGCTAGTTTTTTTTTTTTTTTTTTTTTTTTTTTGTTCTATTTTTTTATTTATAAAAAATAGATATTAATGAAATATGTTAGAAAATTGATTATTTTTGTAATTTTCACTTGAGATAAAATGAATGAGCTTTTAGAAACAAGTAGAACTTGTAATTAATGAGATTCCTTATATATTCTTCAAAATATTATTGTGCAACACGTAGCTTTAAATATATCATATAAATAAATGTATTTTTATGTCATTTTACAATAATAAGCTTTAGCTACAACTAATTCATCAACTATCTTTATAACAATAAAAACTTTAACAAAGCTTATAATATATTAAGCATCACCTCCCAGCTCCATCTAGGTTCGCCAAATACTCAACAATTCACCTTAAAGAATCTATTGATAAGCTAAAGAGTGTTTGAGTTGAGAAAAATAACTTATTTAGCTTGAGAAAACTATTAAGCTAGTTTCATAAGCTTACCAAAACAAACACCTCTTTAATAAACAAAACATGTTTTCATCTTCTTCTCAATAATTTTTTATTTTTATTTTATTTATTTATTTATTTATTTTTATTTTTTTTTGCATCATCATCAATATATTGTTCTTTTTAGCAGGTTAGACATTTTATTCTCCTTTTGTTTATGGTAATTAGAGTATATATCTTTATTTTAGCAAAATATATGCATGTCAAGTGTTGACGACATTTTTAACTGATATTAAGAAAACTATAGCGATCCTTCACACCTGAGACGTACCCCGATGAAACCTCAACCTATTTGTTACGATAAATCACACCGCTTAACGATTTTTAAGAATAATAATCAACAGAGAGATTATACGACCACCACAAGTTGCAACGAGAACACATTGACAATCCTTTTGAGTTTTGACCAATGACCCTTGTTTGTTGACCCTTTGGACCATTGGCACTTGTCATTTCACTATTCCATACAAACCAAACACTACTAGTCTACTACTAAGTACTAACGGTACCTTTTTTCGAACAAACCCAACATAAAAAGAAGTGATTTACACATTCTCATTTTTATTTGCACGCATAAACCTGTGCTAGTAGTTGTACATTTATTAAGGTCAAAAACTGTATTTTTTTTAACGAAAAGAGTAGTAAAAAGCACATGTTTGCATCTCACTACTAACGACACTTTTATTCCGAACAAACCCAACAAAGCATAACAAAAGCCATACTGACTGAAACCTCTGTATATCATAACCCAAAAACCGATCCAAGATCCGAAACACCATTTGAACGACAACAAAGACAAGCCACCACAATTTAAAAACCATTGAACCCCGACCAACTTGAACTGAACCACTTGCCGATAAACGAACCGTAGATATCAAATCTAACCTCCAACCACGACTTACAAATATGACCCTAAATACCATTTCCTTCAAAAACGACCATGAACCTTGCTGGGGAATCAAGGGTTCAAAATTGACTAAATTCTCAAGGTAAAGTTATGTTGGAGTGGCTGGAGTAGTGAGAAGGGGAAGAAGAAATGGTCGAAAGGGAGGTTCAAATTAAGGTTCAGTTCATCAAATATGGAATCATCCCTTAGTAGTTTTCAAAGGCCCAAAAGTCCAAAACACACAGACAATGAGGATATATATTCTTCCAAAGTTTTATAATTGCATATATATCCAACCAAAATTTATAATTGCATATATATTATTCCAAAGCCTTAACTAGCATACATATCCAAATGATTATTTTAAATATATTTAATAGAAAAAAATTTAATAATTATAATTGATATATGAAATAGCGATTATACCCTTAATCTTATTAATTTTTGTTTACAACTACAAAATATTCTTTTATTGGTTTGAATTTTATTATGTCATTTGATCTATATATATAAGAGTTTATGTTTAGATGGAACGATGGAAGGTGCAGTTGATATTTTTATCCAAGATTCATTGATACCGAACACGGTTGAGTCGCCAAACATGGTTACTATTTCTTTTTCTTTTTTTTTTAATGGTTAAAGGATATTTTATAATTGTAAAAAATAAAATACAAATAAGAATAAAGGTATAATCGTTATTTTATATATCAGTTATAGTACTTGACATTTTTTCTATTAAGTATAGAGGTAGGATCAAATGAGAATAATAATTAAAATGAGAATGATAAGAAGAAATCACAATTACACAATTCAGATGCACCTAAAAAAATGGATGCATCTTCACTCAAATTTTCCCTCCCAATTTAAAATGTGTAGCTAGAATTACTTCTCATCCTTCTCATTTTAATTATTCTTCTCACTTGATCCTTACTCATTAAGTATATTTAAAATAGTTATTTGGATATATTTGACAATTTTAAGATTTTAAAAAGATATATATGCAATTATGAATTTTAGTTGAATATATATCTAATTATAGAGCGATATATATGTGATTCCTCTTTTCATAATATTCAATCAAATTGTGGCTTCCAAGAACATACTTATTTGTTCATAAAAAAAAAGGTTTTATATTAGTTGATGAGTGTGCTTGTTTATACTAATACAACAGTAACTCTCAATTTAATTTTCTTAATTGATTAAAGTTATTTTATTGAGTGATTGTGTTTGGAGGTAGAAATGGTTAATCATCAGAAATTGAACGAAACCATCAATAATTGTTTTAAACTAGTTGATATTACTATCAAAGATATTCAAAGTAACAAGGTAAAGTGAACGTCGTTATTGTAACTCTTTTTCTACTACTCTAAATGTTAAAATGATTTGTTTAGGTTCTTGTTTTTAATTTGTTGATATAATAATATTTGAGTTAATGCAGAAAACCGTAGCTTCAACTCTGGATATGGTCATCAGCTTGATGAAAGACGTGGAATGTAAAGAAAAGGCTGCAGAACAAGCAAAAGAAGAAGCAGCTGCCAGTGGCTTACATATTCTTGCCAGGGTTGATGAACTGAAACAGTCCCGGAACCGTGCAAAAGAAACAAATGCTATGGTGCGTATTACCTTTCACTCTATTAGATATAAGATCTACTCTATTCATTAAACTTCTTTTTGATTGGTTCAAATTAAGAGTGGACAATTATTTTGGTACGTCTAAAAATGAAAATGTGGACTATAATTTTGCGACATAGTGCGTATTACTTATTGCTTTTACAAGTTATTTGATATATGGATCTTTGCTAGTGATCATTACGGGTTCTTATATTCAAAACAAATCTTAAAAGGACATAACATGACGTTATTTGCATTTTCTTCTATAATTTCACTTTTTGCAGCGTTACCAAGAAATGTATGAACAGAAAGAGGTTTTAGCGTCTGAAGTGAAGGAGCTTTTATTTCGTTTGATAAATATTTGCATCAAGGTCATAGGATGCTAATTACAATCTTGCATGTTTTTGTTTGATAGATGCGTACAGCCTTGGAGGAAAGATTGACTTCAGCTATCATAGATAAGGAGTTTGCAGAAACTGAAAAGCTACAAATAGAATTATGCGCTCAAGAAGCACTAACAAATGAATTAAACCAAATGAAAAAGGTTGTAGAAGCGTCTGAGAGACTGAACCAACACGCAACGGATATTTCCAAGGTACCGTTATATTGTATTAGATAAAACAGTTATATGTAATGCCAATAATGTTAATCTTCTACATTCAACAGTTGCAGAAGTATCTCATAAAGCGTAGTCATGTGGTCAATATGCTAAGGTAAGTTGTAACATATATTATCATAACATAAACATCTGTGTTTTACATAACATTGAATTTTTTTAGGGGCGACGAATCTGATAAATCTGAGCATGTGAACCTGCTGAAAGAGTTGCGTGACTTAGAGGTCCCACTAAATGAAATATTGTCATCTAGCCAAACATCAAAAATTTTAGCTCCTATAAAACCTCATCATGAGCCACAACCTAAAACGGTTGAAAAAAATGAGACCCCAAAGGAGAGAGGTGACTCTCTTGTGTTATCTGATTTCGCTAAGATATCTGATAAAGTTAATGATGTCAACATGCTTAAAGAGAAGCTTGACTATGCTGTCCCATTACCCTCAAATAAATCAGCACCACCATCATTATCGCTTACAAGGCCACCAACACCGCACACCCTGAACCAATATGTCCCCTCCCCACCACCCTCACAACTATCGCAGCAACCCAACTTTTACACCCCACTGTCACTCAACCACCACAGCACCACCCTTGTTGCAACTACCACCAACACAGACAAGCTGACTACTTCAACAAGCTGAAACAAGAAGCAGTGTTGAATATATATCCAGGTAGTAAATTAGTAACGTGACACAACATTCTCGACTCATTCTGTTTAATGTCTTGGTAATTTAACCTTCATATATAATCTACATTATGACTTTTTTTTCTTTCTTGTGCCACAGGAGTAGCTCAATCATCATATCCAGGCAGTTCATATGTTACCATAAGTCTGTAAGCTCCACACTACACACATTAGCAACAACGTTTGACAGTTGAACATCACTTGTTTTTACATCCATAACTTTGTATCATTTGTGTGTGCAGAGAAGATGTTAACAGGCTGGTTTGAAGCATTGTCATTAGACGAACAACTCATCCAATACAAGGCTCGAAAAGGGATTTAATTTGATCAATAAAGCTTAATGGTTCCAATGTTTAAACAAGAATTATGTTATGGTATCATTGAACTTTTAAATCTTTTATGCTTAAGTATCTACAAAATGTGACTAGTGGTTTACCTTGGATCATTATACTTATGGTTTGAATAACATTTCACTAGCTTGTTTTGTCAATCAGTAGCATCAATACCAATTTAGAAAAGTAAACAAACTGTTTGGTCTATGAATTTTACTCCAAAAAGAAAACGTTAATTATCATCACAAGTTTATATATACTTTTATAAACCAACAAGTTTCTAAAGCCCATGCAGTGGGTTTAAAATAGACAACTGGTATTTGAGGCTGAGATCATTTTCAGCGTATTATCATCAGCTGCAAGATATTAACTCTGTTCCCGAGTTTAAAGATGAAAGAAAAGAAGAGAAGAGACAAAATTGGATAGAAAAGAAGAGGAGAGTAATGTAATTTATTTTTTAAGTCGTGTTCCCGAGTTGAGAGAGAAAATAAAAGAAAACTAATGTTTACAATTTAACCCTTTTTTAGATACAAAATTTATGTATTATTCTAAGGGCATTTAAGTCATTGTATAATTGAAAAGTTTCCATATATACTTCTCCCAAATCATCCCGGGGAAAAAGTTTTTGAGAGAAATATAACCAAATTTCCTCTCATCTTCTTCTCTCCACTCTCTTAAAAAAACTTGGGAACACAATTTTATTTCGTTTTCATCCCGCTTCTTTTCTCTTCTTTCAAAATTAATCTGTTCCCAAGTTTTTTAAATGAAAGAAAAAAAGAGAAGAGTTAAAAATGGGCACAAAAGATGAGGAGAGAAATGAAATTAAATTTGTTATATCATGTTCCCGAGTTAGGAGAGAAAAGAAGAGATAACAGGTGATTTTACGATTATACCTTTGGTTATATATAAAAGTTATGTTTTATATTAGGTCATTTAAGTAACTTTATTTATTTAAAGCTTCCTAATATAACTTCTCTCCAAATCATCCCACTTTTGAAGAGAAGTTAAGCCAAAATTACTCTTCTCTTATTTTCTCTTCTCTCCTAAAAAAAACTCCGGAACACGAATTTATTTTGTTTTCTACCCACTTTTCTTTCAAAAATAAAACTCGGGAACGCAGAGTGTATGTAAAATTTGTGGTAAAAAAAATTAAAAACTATATAATTCACTAGCTCACATAATTAACATATTTAGCTGAAGGGATACCAAATTATATGTTGGGTTAGCTATGAATTAAAATACAGTTTCATAGTTTTAGAGTTTGGGATAAATCTTCCTTTCAGTAAAGTTGCACGATCATCAGTTTTTTTTTTTTTTTTAATATTCCCACTTGTGCTTTTAAATAAATAAAATAATAAAAAAAAAATTTAAAAAAAAAAAAAAAAAAAACCTTAGACAAGATAATGCTTATTTATAGACTAAATTCATACTTTTATGCTTTTCATTTAAATAAAAAATCCTCTCAAATATTATCTCTTGGACTCTTCTCATCTGTATTTTTTAGTAAAAACGCATAAAGCTACAACCTTTTTCATAAACGCATGATAAAATACATAATTGATCGTATATGACGAGTGATATCACTATTAAATTTTACGGTTTTTGTTAAATGTTTTAATAATTATATTAACATAATGGCAATCAAGTATATTATCTAAAGTTAGCGAAAGCATGTAAAACTCATATAAGGATTATACATTTAAGCGATTAAACATGCAAAATATAAAAGTAATACCAACCTTTAATGCTCAGTATGATCAAGAAACTATCAATCAAGAAGTGATTATTCTCCACGGTTGATCCATACTACACGTTACACGATACCTAGCGATGCTAGTCGTAACACCAAACGAATACCTGATTTATATAACCTTTCACATAATTACTTGCAATGCAAGAAAAGAAATCGAAAACCATTGGGGTTTATTAGTTGGACCGGCCACATGGGAGAAAAAGGAAGAGGAGATAATTATTATTTTATGTAATGTGCATTAAGCATATTCCACACTTAGAAGAATGGAAAGAGCCGTATGCATATCATTAGTTTTGTTTGCGACGTGTTTGAGTCCTAAGAAAACTTCATGGGAGCAGTTCAGTAGAAGTATTGCTATTGCTCTCATATGCTTATCAATTGATAGGACTTACAATTTTTCAAAGTTGATTTTTGATAGTTTGGTGAAAAACGTAGACAACCAGTTCAAAATTTTAATGTATCCACGATTTATTCAAACAGTTTTAGAAACCAAACAAGTTAAATTCAAGTTCCATGAAAATATTTACAAAACTCCTTGCCTCACACAAAAACTTTTTAGCAACATGAATATGGCATCAAAGGGGTTTAATGGACTTGTAGTACCTCTGTTTGAAAACATGTTACAAAGTCAGGGTGAAGAATCAACAACCCCAGTTGACTCCCAACACAAACCCAAAGTTTATGGTACTCAATCAGCCTCCCAACCCACTTCATCACCATTTAGGAATGATAACAGACAGGACTACGATGTTCCTCAGCACAAGGTTCCTACTAATACCAATGGTGCGGATGAGGCTGTCTCTGACAATATAGGAAGGGCTGCTCCTACTGACACAAGCTTAGAAGCTGGTCAGGTCAGGGGCAACATAAATAAGACCCCTACTATGGCAACATCTAATGTGTCTAGTTCTCAAGGACCAGATGCAGGTGATGGAAACCCCAGCCATATGGAAAACATGGGGGACATACCCAGTGATCCACCTCTCCCAGAAGTTAATACATCTAGAAGTGATGAGGGCAATCTGAAACTTATACATGATTTGATGGCTACATGTACCAGATTGACTGGAAAAAGTGACTATCTTGGAGCAGGATCCTAGGGATACTAAAACTTTGTACAGCAGGGTCAACACCAAACTTATTGACAAAGTGGAGATGTTACAACTCAAGGTAAAGTCACTCCAAAAACAAAAGAGAGTCACACTGATTGAATCAAGCTCAGAAAGTTCTGATGAAGACATGGAGCAAGGAGATTTTTCCAAACAGGGTAGGAAATCTCAAGACTTTGATGCAGACATTCAGGGGAGGATGGCTTCCGACATGGGACAAGATGATGAGCAATCTTATCAAGACACAGAGCAGCCAGTTGATGTTGAAAACCTTGTGAAGAATGTGGAAAAGGTAGCAAGGCAGATGGGAGTTACAGTTGATACTGTTGCAAGTAGAAAGGCTATTACACAAGCAGTACTAAATAAAGAAGGTACTGCTAATATTCCTGATACTGATAGTGATCCAGATACTGAAGGAAGCAGTCTTAAAAGAAAAACAACATCATTGGAATCAGAATCAGAAAAGAATCAAAAATTTGAAGAAGATACTACTTAAGAGGTTGAAACAGCAGAAGAAGTAACAGATAATCAACTTCAACAAATGATGGTAGCTATTCTAGATGAATTGTTTGTTGAACCATTGCAGTCAAAATATCCCATTATTGATTGGGAAATTTACACAGATAAATTTGGTACATTTTAGAAGATCATCATATTGGGAAACAATGTGAAAATGTACAAGACTTTTTCTGATATGGTCAAGGCATTTGATAGAGATGATCTTGTAAAGCTGTGGGAATTGGTCAAGGAAAAGTTCAAACCTATAGACTTTGAAGATGATAAGAAGCAGGAGCTATGGGTTGAGCTGCTTAGATTATTTCAACCAGATCATTTTGATAGTCTTTGGAAATTTTATTTTAACAGAGCAACTACATGGAGATTGTATGACACATCTGGTGTGCATCATGTATCCACAACTAATGGTACATATGTGTTTATGCTAGTAGAAAAGGAATACCCTCTCAGAGCTAAAATTTTGGTGTTTATGCTATCTGCAAAACTCATTGTGGATGAAGACTCAGAGATGGCAAGAGAGCTAATAAGGAAGATCAAGAATCAGTGTGACCAAGCAATAAAGACTGCAAGAAGAAAGTAGTGTTTGAAAGAATCCTCAGAGAACACATAAAGAAACTTGTCATTAAAGGCTAATCACAAGTTTAGGGGAAGATTGTTGGGAAATAAAAGAACTTCACACTTAATACTATAGGTATAAGTTAGTACTGCTAGTATTGCTAGGTATAGCAGTTAGTATTGCTAGTTATAGTTAGTACTGTTGTGTGTTTTAGAAAGACGTGTGAAGGTTGTAACATAATATTCTGAATATATTCTATGTAATTAGAATATATACGTAGATAGTTTTCTTGTAAAGGACTCCTTATTCTATAAAAGTAGGTCCTAGGTTATATTATCAAATATACATCATTAGATCAGTCGCGTAAAAAAAACTTCAAGGTTGTATACCCTGATACTAGCTAAAGTATCTGTATTATTGTTTAATAATATTGAAGTGTTTTGATTATTACTTTGTCTATTGCATCTTTACTGTTCTATTGGTTATTCTTCTAAGTGTTACCAAGTAGATTCCGTATACTTGATAGCATAAATCTTTTTTTCGATCACAATTGTTTTGGAATCATCCAAGGCAATATACTTATACAAGCTAAGTAGATCCGAGGTTTGGGACTCACACGCTGGTTGTTGTACAATTACCCAACGTCCTTGGAGGACACCAAAGGCTGGTTCAACATCTTTTCGTGCAGTTTCTTGTCGCCTTTTAAAGAGTCCATGTTTCTCGTCTAGTGTCACCATAAATGATTTGACAAAAGTGGCCCATTGTAGGTAAATCTCGTCCGCTAGATTATACCCTTTTTCATACGTAACTCCATTTACTTCAAACGGAGCAATGGGGTTTTTGTCTTCAAGAAAGTCGTCGAATAACGAAGAATTATTTAAAACATTAAATTCATTATCCACACCTGCTACTCCATAAAATGCATGCCAAATCCACAAATCGTAAGAGGCATCAACTTCAAGCATTATAGTTGTGCGTTTTTTTATCACCTCTGTGAAATTGACTGTGCCATGATTTCGGGAAGTTTTTCCACTTCCAATGGATACAATCAATGATTTCAAGTATACCCGAAAACCTATGAACCCTCTCATGACATGCGTATATATTTTGAATATCATTGTAGTCGGGTTTTCTTAAATACTCAAGCATGTATAAATCAATTATGCACATTGTAAAATAATCTAGACAGTCGCATGCACAATGTGATCCCATTTGTAGATATTCATCCAATGCATCGGGTGTTGTACTGTACGCCAATTGGCGTATGGCGGAAGTGCATTTCATAATTACACTAACACTCAATAGACCCGTAGCATCGGGTCTAACCACAAAGAAATCAAAATGCGCAGGAAGTCCATCATGAGATTTAATATAAGTTTCAATACCTTTTACTATTTTTAAAAATAGTTTCCTGCTCATAGAATAGCGGCGCCTAAAATAATACTCCATATATTTTGTATTATCACCAAAATAGTCGTCTCACAAACGTTCTTCAGCAAGTTCATGTTCAGAGAATATCGAGTTATGCGTTCTTGAAGTTTGAGCTTGCGTTTGCAATGATTGCTGATACTGATAAGCTTGAAAGAAAATATCAGTTTAAGCATCGACATCGGAAAAGCTAACATATTCTTCATCGGAATTCATATTTGGTTTATGTGTTATGATAGAGAGAATTAAGGTGGAAAGTAAGCAGTTGTATGTAAAAATTGGTTGTATAGTTATAGAGTGGTATAGTTTTAGCTTAAAAAAGGTGAAAACTAGCCGTTACTTTACTTCAAACGGTCAAAAGATTCAAAAATAGTGATTTTTGGTGTGCTGGAGTTTACTTACGCCGAAAATGGCGCAGGGTGATGGTGGTGTGGTTAATGTAGAAATGGCGGCGCCATTTGACTGCCACATAGTAATGGTGCGAGTGTGAAAAGGACGATACCCTTTGCTCTAAGCTTATTATTTGAGTTTAAAAAAAAGTTGAAGTCCCAAAATTTTGATAAAATAAAAAACGATAGATTAAACTTAGTGCTCAAAGTTATAAAAACTTCTAAATAGGAAGTAAACAAACTTAACGTTAACAAGCTGTTTATGAACCGGTTTTGTTGGGAATAAGGCGATCAACGCGAGCAAACTAGCCGTTACTTTACTTCAAGCGGTCAAAGATTCAAAAATAGTGATTTTTGGCGTCTTTGAGTTTACTTACGCCGAAAATGGCGCGAGGTGATGGTGGTGTGGTCAATGCGCGAAATGGCGCCATTTGACTGCCACATAGTAATGGTGCGAGTGTGAAAAGGATGATACCCTTTGCTCTAAGCTTATTATTTGAGTTTAAAAAAAAGTTGAAGTCCCAAAATTTTGATAAAATAAAAAACGATAGATTAAACTTAGTGCTCAAAGTTATAAAAACTTCTAAATAGGAAGTAAACAAACTTAACGTTAACAAACTGTTTATGAACCGGTTTTGTTGGGAATAAGACGATCAACACGAGCAAACTAGCCGTTACTTTACTTCAAACGGTCAAAAGATTCAAAAATAGTGATTTTTGGCGTGCTGGAGTTTACTTACGCCGAAAATGGCGCAGGGTGATGGTGGTGTGGTCAATGCAGAAATGGCGGCGCCATTTGACTGCCACATAGTAATGGTGCGAGTGTGAAAAGGACGATACCCTTTGCTCTAAGCTTATTATTTGAGTTTAAAAAAAAGTTAAAGTCCCAAAATTTTGATAAAATAAAAAACGATAGATTAAACTTAGTGCTCAAAGTTATAAAAACTTCTAAATAGGAAGTAAACAAACTTAACGTTAACAAACTGTTTATGAATCGGTTTTGTTGGGAATAAGACGATCAACGCGAGCAAACGTAACTCAATATGAATTTAATGAATATTTTATACTTGTTTGTTAATTGTTGCTTAATGGACAAACATAAACAAGCAAGAAATTCTTCTTAACGCACAAACATGAAGATAGACATTCGTTTGTTTAAGTGTCCATAATAGCTCGTTTTGTTTGGTCAAAGTTTAACAAATGAACAAGACACATTTGTATCCATTTGGTTCTTTACATACTTTGTTTAAAATTATTGGGGTAACGTTGTTTTCTTCATTTCTCCTTTTTATTTTGTTCTTTAATCGGTTTCTCAAATTTTATTTGGTTTCATAGCTAGACATTTTAGTTGAGAAACTGAAATTACACAAAAGTTTTTGAAAAATTATCGTTTTAAAAGCTTGCTTTAGGCTGCTAAAGCATTTGAGCCGCCCATCAGTTTGAGTTGGGTCAACCCAGACTCTTTGGCTCCCTAGTTACAACCCTTTACTAACTTGGTCAATAATCTAACTTGAAATGTTGTATGGTATAGGGGTGAGCAAATGGGTCGAGAACCGGACCGGAATCGACAAAACTCGAACCTAGTTTTAGAACACCGGTCCGGTTCTCGGTTCGGTTTGGTCTGGACCCGATGGTATCGGTTTCGGAATCGAAGAACCGCCCGAATCACAAATATACTAGATGTTTATGGAACGTTTATTTATTTTTAAGTGATACCCAAAAAAACTTTTCCTTGTACCGTACTTTACACTACTTAAACTAAGATGAAAATTACAATAAATTTTAATTTACGCAACCAACTAGGAGTACGTTTCTATGTATGTTGTCACTTTCGGTAAAACTGTAATGAGAGTTTGATACAAGTATTTTCTATCTATGCGTTTCAATGACAAGCATAACCAAACATGAATAAAGCAAAATTATGCGGAAAAATTGTATCAAATTAACTATATTGGTTTTCTACTTTGATATTTATCTCGATTTAGGCACTTTGCTTTATTTTGCTATTAGTAGGTCACCAATTAAAAAGGACACAAATATGCTAACTATAAAAAAATAAATCAAAGAGGTGCATGATGATCAACTACATCAGAAACGGTCAATCATCTGGACCGTGTATTATGGCCTTCACCAAAAAGCGAAAATCTACGGCGACCAATGACGTAGCTTGGATATTCTGCTATATACTTTAAACGTTCAACATTCTTTATGCTTTAGACGTAAATGAGTTTAAATACATAAAAAAAATATTAAAATTTTGGGTAATTTAAAAAAAAAAAAAAAATCGGATAGAACCGAAATACCCAAACCGGACCTATCGAGAGAGAATGAGGAATTCTCAATGAAAAAAGTGCTCTCTGAACCGAATGTGAAACACCATAAGCAACAGGATGTTGAGGTCCGAAATTCGAAGTGAAATTTTTGATTTGCCCGTTCCTAATCGTCATGGTAAAGAAAGGCAGAAATAAGAAAGACATTATTCCCTTTTTCTTGTCCAATACAACGATTACTGAAATGCATCTCCTTCGCCCGCGAGACTTCTATGCCGGTAGGAATAACAAACTCTGTTATGAAATCAAGCGATAGACCGACTCATTCGGGAACAAATTCAGAACCTAAACACGGTCTTCGGTCGGGTTCTCGGTTCCTAAGATACGCATTTTTCAATTATTGGACACTCAGTTCCGGGTCGGTTCATTGCCGTTCCGGAACCGAGCTCATTACATAACATGAAAAGTGTTGCTGAAAATGTAAGTTGATAAAATGATTAAGGACTAAAAGATAAAACAATTAGAAGAAAAAGGGCTGAAGTTGACAAAAGTAAGAAAAGAATCGGGTAAAAATCATCCATCAGTAACAAGGGTTTAGGGTTTATGAACATTTATTATTCAAACTAAACAACTATTCTAGTTCGAAGATGGGTTATGATAAGAATATTTTTGAGAGTATTAGGGAGGAGAATTATTCAAACTGTTTTGTATAAGGAATTGGTGAAGCTGCCAAAAATTGATATCCCAAAATCAGAAGTGAATGAATTAGTTTTGAAAGCAATAAAGGCCATCAAAACATGATTAAAATCCATCAAGGCTCTATAGCATGGCTACATAAGCGTATGAAACAATCCCAAGTAAGGGACCGTAAAACACGTCTTTGTCAGGGTAATGTTTGCTGTTATTTCTGTGGTGAGAATTGGCATGTGGCTAAGGATTGTAGTTGTTATAAGTGTGGTATGTATGGGCATTTAGCTAAGGACTGTAGTGGGTCTGATGATGATGGTGGTGATGAAGATGATGATGATGATTGTGATGATGATGATGATTGTGATGATGATGCTGATGATGGTTGTGATGATGATGATGATGATGGTAGTGGTGGTCTGGTTCGTCGTTGTGGTTGTTATAAGTGTGGTCAGGTTGGGCATAAAGCCAGGAAATGTGATCAGGTTGGAAGTAGTGGTGGTGACTGTGTTTGTTATAATTGTGGTGAGACTGGGCATATCGCGTGGGAGTGTAGTCAGTGTTGTTCTCTGTGCGGTAAAAATGGGCATATGGGTAAGGACTGTCCTCGTTTAACTTGTAGATGTGGTGAAAATGGGCATTATGAATATGAGTGTCCTAGGGACCGTAGTGATGATGACTATAGGGTTTGTTGTTATCTCTGTGGTGGGGAGCATATGGCTAAGAACTGTAGTGGTGTTGGTTGTTTTAAGTGTAGTAAGGTTGGGCATCTCGGTAGGGATTGTGGTCAGGTTTGGGGTGGGGGTGGTGGTGACGGGGTTTGTTATTACTGTGGTCTGAGGGGGTATATGGCTGTTTGTTCTCTGTGTGGTGAGACAGGTGAGACAGGTCATTTGGGTAAGGATTGTTGGTAAAGATTCAAGATCTTAAGTGTCACATGCGTTTTTAATTTAGTTTCAATGTTTTAATGCTGGGTATGATGTTTATGAATTAACGGTGGTTGAACCATCTTCTTAGTTTATGTTATATGATATCGCTGGTATTTAATGCAAAATTAGAGTTTCAACATGTTGCTTTATGTGTTTTAATGTTCATGTTAGTATAGCGTTGTAATGATGTTGATTTGCTTTTAAACTTATGACTGGTATTGGAATTAAATTGGATAAAGATCCACAAGGGTTTTGGTGAGGTGTATGTTTTTGTATAGAAGCCAACAAATTGATCTCATTCTCTATTTGCCTTGAATCAATTTCATTGACAGTAAAGAACTCGTTTTTCCAAGAATTGAGATCCTTATTTAGGCGTTGTGGGAAGTTTTTGTTACCATATGATTCAAATGTTTCATTCAACTATGAAATAATCAGGGGATGTTATGAAGCTTTTGCGTTACATTGCTTTGAGAGAGATATCTGTTAACTTGCTTAGGTATGTTCTTGTTGATGATTGTTCTTATTCTGACTAATGTTTTGCAATGAGGTCCACATGTAGTTGTTTAGTCATCTAACGGGTCAAATGAGTAAAGTTACTTAATCTAACTAGAATGGAGAAGGGGTTAAAAGTTGATCATGGTGTATGTAAATGCACACAACCGCTTCAATTGCATTTTTAAAACTAAATTTAGATATTATAATAATAATTTTTTAGATCATCTAAAGTCGTTTGCAAGTCAGCCCAACCTAACCCATAGATCCCTTTTTGATCCATTGCCCATCCTGCATTCCTGCACTTTTTAACCGCAACATATGACATTGACCCATTTTACCAGTTTTCTGTATGCTAACTATATTGATTTTTAACCCATTCGACACATTAGAAATGAAATGTAACCCAAATCTTCCCATTTATAAGTTGATGGACCGATTTGCCACCTCTACCATGTATTATTGTATTTGTTGGTGGTTGGTTTACAAGTTGCCATTGAGTTTATGCACACTCAATAGTTGCTATTTCATCCATCACAATATTTAAAATCTTTTCCAACAGCTTGTGTACCAATTACCAAGGCATAGGAACTAAAATCTAGTAGAGGAAGTTATAGTTCTCTAAAAAGTAATCCGCATGTCAAATGATTACCAGAAAGTTATATTATTTTAGTAATAAAACTGATTTTTATATATAATAGTGTAGGAGGTTTCATGCAGTAAAATTTCACTTTCGGGCGGCTTTCTTTCTGTTTGACCGTCGCTTAAGTTATCTTGACCCGTTTGACTAGTTAGAGATCGAACATAACCAGAATTATGAATAGGTTAAAAGTACCTGTAATTTCTAGCCTTGCATGTCTAATTGGTTGTGACAAAAGTCTTGTATCTTCGCAGCTATCAAACTCTGCAATTGTTCCTAATTTCTATAGCATCCGTAAATTAAAGATTCGTTTACAAGTCAATCCAACTTAACCCACAGATCCCGCTTTTGACCCATTACCCATCCTGTATTCCTGCCCATTTTTCAACCACAACATATGACCATGCATGTTGGCTTGTCTTCCCGCCATTGGCGGAGCTATTAAGGGACCGGGAAGGGTCCCGGCCCCCCTTGGCCTAAGCCCGTTAATGTATTTTTTCGTGATTTCATGTGTATTTCCCGAAAAAAAATTATTTCGGCCCTCCCATTTAATGTATTTCCCCAAAAAAAATTGTTTCGGCCCTCCCACGGAAAATTTTCTAGCTCCGCCATTGCTTCCCGCTTATGTTTAACCCATGATGTGCAGTTAGGCTTTTTATGTTTGTTAATTGCTCAAATGAGATTACCCAGTTTCATGACTAAATATATGTTTTGTTGCATATGATTTCGGTACTAAGTTGCGATTATAATATTATCAAGTATTATCTTCAGCTATAACAAGTATTCTGTAAATGTGTGGCATAGAGTTAGTGTCGGTTCTTATGCATAGACATTGTTCTCTGTTTGAGCTCCTTATGTTCCCATTTAATTCAACTGGTTCTCTACTCGTATTTTTAGGGTCTTTTAATAGTGATAGTAGGGTTGTATTTCTTATGATTGGGTGGTTGTTTGGTACTTGGATGGTGGTTTAGGGTGGTTAATGATGGTGACCAAGAACATTGAAAGAGCAATGAACATGTTTGATTTAAAAGTGTATCGGGTCAACGGGTTATTGGGTCACTTTTTACCCATTTGACTCGAACCTGAACCACAATATAAAGACATAGCCAAATTCAGGCCAATCCTTTCGATATTCCATACGGGTTAATTGGGTCAACTTATGTCAACCCTTATGCCATAAACCCGACCCACATAACTTCATGCCAGTTTTGTGTTGAAATTACATGCCATGTCATGTTTGTGTCGCGTAAGTCATGCTAAGTTTATGTTGTTCATCAAAAAGTTGAAGGTACAAATGACTCACAGAAAAAGTACAATTACAAATTACAGGTAAATGAAACAAAACAGATTTACAGGTTGATTTTCTCTTCAAGACCTAATTCTTTCCTTTGCTTGTGTAATTTATCAATGATCCTCCATGTAACTGCATCAGGAACTACCCATTTTTCTCATTTCACCAACAATCTGATAAGCTTCTTTCTTTAAACCCAACTTATAAGCACCTTCCATCAAAATATTATAATTTACGACATTCAGCCTAACTCCACTATCCGCCAATTCATATATAAAATCACAACCCTCGTTAAACTTACCCGAACGACAAAGCCCTTTAACAATGGCTGAATATACAAAATTGTCATGAACTCCTGATGGCCAAATAACATCGTCCCATAACACTTTTGCTTCATCTACTCGATCACACTCACATAATCCATCAATCATTATCGCATGTGTAGTACTATCAGCAACCACGTGAACCTTAACCATGGAGTTAAAGAACTCCATTGCTTCATTCACGAGACGAAGCTTAAACAAACCACGAAGAACAACATTATAAGTTATGACATTCGGTTGAAACCCCTTTTCGGGCATGACTTTGAAAAGCACTTCAAGAGCTTCTTGTGTTTTTCCAACGGTTAATAACCCACTTATAATAGTGGTAAATGTTACATTATCGGGTGTGCAAAAGTTAAACTTTCCTATAACCATATCATCTAAGACCTTAATTCCCTCTTCAACTTTTCCCATCTTACAAAACCCATTAATTACCGTGTTTAAAGTAACTACATCAGGATGACAATTTGTCTCGAGCATGATAACAAGTGTGTTCAAAAGCTCGGTTGAAACATCGTTCTTGATCTGACATACAGCTTGTAAGTAAATATTGTAAATTCTCGCCTTATCAATACCTTTTTTGTTCAACATGATGTCAAGAAGTTTCTTTGCCTTGCGAAGATCATATTCTTCTAAACAAAGACAATCTATCAAAACCTTGTACGTATACTCAGAGGGCACATAACCAATGCCAATCCCTTGTTCCAATAACTGATACGCCTTAAATAACCACCATTTTGGCAAGTCCGTGAACAATAGAATTGTAGGAAACTAAACTCGGAACACAACCTCGTTTCCTCATCATATAAACAATCCTTGAGGCACCATGATGTCTACCGTATCTACAAAGTGAATTTATCATCTCCGCATAAGCAAAAGCTTCGTCTACATTCTTCCCTTGAGGCATCTTTTCGGCTATATCAAAAACATCTTTAAACATTCCCTCTTGACATAAAGTACTAATTAGATTCGTGAAAGCAGCATGATTAACTAAATGACCATCATCTTCATCTGCCATCGTTTCCCATAGATTTTTAAGCAACGACGAGTACTCAAATTCGATATCCCGTTTACAAAGAACCCCACGAATCAAAACACTATACGTTAACGGATTAGGCCTTACCCCACATTCTAACATTTCGTTAAACACCTTATGTGCATAACCCAATTCCCCAATTCTACAATATCCATCGATCAAAGTGGTATATGACACCACGTTAGGACAATGCCCCAAACTTTGCATATGAAAGAACAATACATGAGCGAAATGGACCCATGTAAACCAACATAATTGATCAATCAAACGGTTAAAATTCGTTAACGAAGGCACAAAATGAGGTTTCACAGCAATAATCCTATGCACAACACGCAGTGTGACATATGGTCGTTTCCCCCAATCTAACAAACGTGCAACGATCACATTACACGTTCGTTCATAAGGAACTACAAAACCAATACCAGAAGAGCCAGAAAGGCATGACTGAAAACAACTGTGAGCTTCCTCAAACCGGTTAGAATCACAGAGAGCGTGGATTATGCTGCTGAGGTTGAGGGAATCAAGACGGTATCCATGATTACTGAGGTTGTTAACTAGACGGATGGCTTCGTCTACATTGTGATCGATTGCACAAAGCTTGTGGATTCTTTTGGTCCAGTAAGATCGGTTAGTAACACTTTCTTCAAGTTCTAGTTGTGATTGCTGTTGCCTTTGTTCATCAGACACAATAGTGTGTGTGAAAAAAGGAGCAAACTTTAAATGTCTGCAGAGGTGGTATTGAACTGCCTTGCGCCGTAACTGAATTTTGGGTGAAAGCATAATATTTTTCAAAATGGTTACCTGAGGTCGATCAAAATGATGAAATTAGGGGTGAATAGATAAGTATATCTCAAGGGGTATTTACTATTTAGACTAGCTTTACATTGGGAGCTTATTGGTTGATTTCAGTTCCAAAACACAATAAGCCTAAAAAAGGAGCTTAATTGAAGGTTTACTACTGACAAAACAATTTTCGCCTTTTACTAAAGTGCATTAGCTGTTTCAAAAAAGCTAATCCAAACACCCCCTACACTCTCAAATATAGTATTAGTCAGCCTTCATATCAAACATCTTAATCCTGGCTTTACTTGATCTAGTTTAGCGAGTACTTTATATTAATGGGATTAATAGTTGTGCTTAAGTACTTTCTTTGATTGTAGCATAAAGTCAGGATAAATAAGGGCCTGCATTCTTTACGAATACGTCATTTTTTACTCGTATTGTACAAAGTTTCATCTGTTTGTTAACAACAGCTTAGAGATAGTGATTATTACTATTACTATAGTATCTAACACAGTAACAGTAAAGATAATAAGGTGCAACAATAAAGGGCTAATGCGCAAAAGACGCCATAAACACTCAAATATAGTATAACCGTATAAGACAGGGTGAATATCAAACATCTTACAAGTTGTGCTTTAGTAATTTCTTTGATCATAACATAATTCAGGAAAATATGGGTTTGTATTTGTTACAAATACGTCATTTTTTAGCGTAAACATAACAACGGCGTAGCAATGAGTGACACTTTCCTTCAGGCATTTGATCAAACAGGTAATGCAATGAGTGACACTTTCCTTCAGGCATTTGATCAAACAGGTAATGTGTGTTTTTATTCAGTGAGATCGAACCTAAATTGGCTAGAATTCCATGTTCTTAAGCATAAACGAAAACAATAAAATTTGAAAAACTAAAAAAAATAATTAACCGCTGCCAGGACTCGACTCCTGGTTAAAGGAGCCGAATCAGCCAATTGATTTGATTAGTTGTGCTACAGCGGTATTTGTCGTCACACTTTACTTTCAAAGTTTCAATTCTATTTATATTCGTTAAATAAAATTTATATTTATGTGAAAACTAAAGAAAATCACCGATAGACACGGACACGGTCTTGTATACTAATACAAAAGAGTTAATTACATAAATCATCCTTGTAGTCAGACAAAAATACAAGTGTTTGTTTTCTTATTTTAACTTGATAAGCTCTTTGGAAAGATTATTGAACTCTTAAAATAAATAAGTTTTACAAACATATTTCATCAAATATATAACTTTTATTTAAAAAGTCAAACTACCCATGAAACTAGCAAATTTTGCTATATTTTGTGGCATTTTAAAAAAATCGCAAAAGTTATCCGAAATCTTGTGAATTTTTTTTAAACATCGCAAGACCCTGCCAGAGTTTTAGAAAACTAAAGGTTCATCTTCTAATTTTTTAAATTTTTATGTAAAACCTTGCTAATTATTTTAAAAATTACAAGGTTGACGCTTACTAGTTTCAACCTTACGTTTATTTTACAAAAACTAGCAAGAACTTGCTAGTTTCATGGGTAATTTGGTTTTAATGTATTTGATGAAATATGTTTATAAAGTAGATTATTTTGTCATTTTCATTTAAGCATCTTTATCAACATCTTTATGAGAATAAAAACTCTAACAAAGCTTATAATATAAGCATCATCTCCCATCTCATTTAGGTTCGCCAAACACGTCACAATTCATCTCGGAAAAACTACTTGATAAGCTAAAGAGTGTTTGAGTTGAGAAAATGACTTATTTAGCTCAACAAAACTATTAAGCCAGTTTTATAAGTTTTTATTATTTTTATTATTATTTTTTAATAACCATGGTTTCCACTTTTTACCGAGTAATTCACGGGTTTAAACCCAGCCACACCTGAGCTAGTTTTATAAGTTGGCCAAAACAAACATCTCCTTAATAAACAATACAGTACATGTTATCATCTTCTTGTCAAAGTGGGGTTTTTTGTAGCATCATCATCAATATATTGTTGTTTTTAACAGGTTAATACATTTTAATTTCCTTTTGTTTATGGTAATTAGAGTATTTGTATGGAATTTAGCGAAATATTTGCATGTCAAGTGTTGCCGACATTTTTAACTGACACTAAGAAAACTATAGTGTTGCTACAAGTATGGAAATATAATAATCAAAGGAGAAAACTATGCCAATCAAATTTAAACAAAACGCTTAGCCACTTGAAGGTGATCACTTGGTAGACAATAATGAAAACAAGTAGATAACCTCGACCACCTACACAGCTGAGACGTAACCCGATGAAACCTCAACCTACTTGTTTCGGTCATACAATCACACCGAGCGGTGGCTAAGCGATTTGTAAGAATAATAATCAACTACCACAAGTTGCAACATTGACAATCATGACCATCGACACTTCTTCCTTGACTCTTTTGACCAATGACCATTCTTTGTTGACCATTTGGACCATTGACACTTGTCATTTCAGTATTCCATACAAACCAAACACTACTACTAGGTTGTGGGAAGCAGTATGCAACTTTATTTATGAAACCAGATTACAATACCAATAAATAAATTAATGAAACAAATAACGATAAATTAAATAACATGCAGAATGGGGTAGAAGCGAGAAGGCAGACTCTATAGTAATACGTAAGCGAAAGCGGTAAAAGAGTTGTCACGAGGCTCGTATTGGATACGATTCCTTAAAGCAGTTCGCCGTCTGTTTCCGAGGTACAACGTCGTCGTAGGCATTACAGCCGGACTAAACAACTTGCACGAAAGATCACGGAAAGCTTGAGTGTTTCGATCGAAAAGATTCTTTGGAGCGTTAATCTGTTGGGCTGCGTTTTCGTATTTTAAAGCGAATGAGAAGGCGTTTATTATATAGGCTAAACCTATCTTGTTCACCAAGACAAGATATCGCCAATAATAAACCGATATGCATAATCTGTTAACTAATAAAGCGATTTGCATATATCTTAATTACACACAAATATTACATTAAACTTTGTCACCAAGTTTCAATCTATTCCTTAAATAGATTCTGAAAATATTCGGAAAAAGGAACCCGAATCTGCGACAAAAGATACGTGCACGTATGCGAGGCTTGAGTGCATTCGTGTCCGCGGTCGTCATGTGAGCTCGCATGAGTTGAAGCTTCAAACTCATTTTGGCCCGAAATCACGAAATCGCACCCCCCCCTGCAGCGCACGTAGGTGTTGAGTAAAACCAACAAATCATTTTGAAGGTTCATATCAAGATTTCTATATAAACAAGGTTTCACTTCTTGTTTTGGGCGATGTGGGATACTCCCACTTTTCCATATTTTGTGTTTCACGTGCCTCGCTGAGACACGATATCTCATTCATATTAACTCCATTTGGACATACTTTAGCTCGTTGCGAAGCTCTCGTCGAGGAGAGCATAAAGCTATCAAGAAATATAAATATATATAACATATACATATATTAAATAGTGTCCAAAATTTGCAAAACTCATTTTGCAAAACTACTTTTCAACAATCCCCACATGAATGGAAATTGGTCGAAAACACGAAAGTTTGGTGAAATTTCTACGGTTAAGTCTTGCATAGGATAGGTAGGTGTAACCCTTTGAACCTTCCTTGTGAGATGCACTTAGTCTCCTAGATCCGAGTAGACGCGATGTCCTTGAACTCATCATCCATTTACGTGAGCGACATTACACTTCACACAAGACTCTCACGACAATGTCAAGTCCTCATAGTCGTGTCCGTTATGGTCATGAACACTAGCACAGTTCGCAAGAGCTCTTAGGAATTGCGCCCCACATTTCCCTTGAGCGACCCGCTTCTCTCACATAGGTGATTTCATCTTGAATCATTAAAACATATGTTTTGTGATTTCATCTTGAATCATTATGCTTTATGATTTCATCACGAATCATTATAGCCATATGTTTAACCTCTCAACAAGTCACATTTGTTATATGAATGGACTAGGAAAGTTACAATATTTAGTAACTCCCCGCATTGACGTGACTTCCCCACATTTCTATGATTAGGTTGTCTATTGAACCCGGATCTTGGGATCTCCGGTCAAGCTGGGTTAGGTTTTCCTTCATAGAAACTCATTCCTTCAAGGGCTTTAGTCCCATTCCTCTAGACGACTTACTTACTAACTCTGCTTAAGCCTTTCGTAGCGGATCCGCGATGTTATCCTTTGACTTCACATAGTCAATTGAGATAACTCTGTTGAGAGTAGTTGTCGTGTCGAATTATGTCGACGACGGATATGTCGGACTTTCCATTATACATTATGCTATGAGCTCGCCAATTGCCGATTGACTATCACAATGTATACTAATGGCGTTACGGTTTAGGCCACCTTGGTATGTCCTCTACGAATTGGCGTAGCCATTCCGCCTCTTGTCGCATTTATCTAACGCGATAAATTACGATTCCATCGTGGACTTAGCTATAACGGTTTGCTTGGAAGACTTCCAAGATATAGCGCTCCTCCTAGTGTAAACACATATCCACTAGTCGATCTAGAATCCTTTATGTCGATATCCAATTTGCATCATCGTATCCTTCGATAACATTTGGATATCGATCATAATGCGATCCATAATCACGATCGTATCTCAAATAGTGAAGTACCCTAGTCATAGCGCCCAATGTGCATAGCTTGGGTTACTAGTATACCTACTTAGCTCGCTAACGACATATGCTAAGTCGGTCGGTACACATCATTAAGTACATTAACATGCCAATAATTCTCGAATACTCTAATTGGGCAACACCTAAGCCTCTATTTTTAGATAGATGCTTCTGGTGTCAATTGGAGTTCTAGCTAGGCGGAATCCCCTCATTATGAGTATTAAAATTTTGTCCACATAATGTGCTTGACTTAACACAAGTCCATTACGAGTTCGTATGATCTTTATTCCAAGGATCACATCGGCCAAACCCATATCCTTCATGTCAAACTTTGATTTCAACATGTCTTTAGTAGATTTGATCATCTTGTCGTTCACGCCAGCGATAAGCATATCATCAACATATAAACACAAGATTACATATCCACTATTTGTGTCTTTGACATAAACACATTTGTCGCATTCATTAATTTTGAAACCACTCTCTAGCATGGCGTGGTCAAATTTTTGATGCCATTGTTTGGGAGCTTGCTTTAAGCCATATAATGACTTAACAAGCCTACAAACTTTGTTTTCTTGTCCGGGAGCCATGAAACCCTCGGGTTGATTCATGTAGATTTCTTCTTCTAAATCTCCGTTTAGAAATGCCGTTTCACATCCATTTGATGAACTTCAAATTTCTTAAAGCGGCAATAGCAAGTATCATCCTAATCGATGTTATTCGCGTAACAGTGAATATGTATCAAAGTAATCAAGACCTTCTCGTTGTCTAAATCCTTTGATTACTAATCTTGCTTTGTACTTGTCAATGGTGCCATCGGCTTTCATCTTCTTCTTGAAGATCCATTTATAGCCTAGTGGTTTACAACCGGAGGTAAATCCACGAGCTCCCAAGTATGATTTTGTAAAATAGAATCTATTTCACTTTTAATGGCTTCTTTCCATTGAGGCCCTTCTGAGGAAGTAACCGCTTCTCGGTATGAAGTAGGTTCGTTTTCAACCATAAAAGAAACAAAATCGGGTCCAAACGATTTCTCGGTTCTTGCCCTTTTGCTTCTTCTAGGTTCAACCTCTTCTTCCTCAGTTTGATCTTGTCTCTCATCTTGGAGATCATTATCGTCTCGTTGTCTCTTATCTTGGACAACTTCGTCATCTATTCTAGATGAACTTCCAGTTTCCTTCGTTAAACAAGGAAAAATAGTTTCAAAGAATGAAGCATTCCTTGATTCCATTAAAGTACCCTTTTGTATATCCGGATTTTTCGATTCATGTACTATGAAGCGATAAGCCCGCTATTCTTAGCATATCCGATGAATATACAATCTCTGATTTAGGTCCAATCTTTTGGGCCTTGGGAGTCGGTATAGCGACCTTTGCTAGACACCCCACACTCGTAAAGTCTTGATATGATGGCTTTCTTCCCATCCATAATTCATAAGGGGTCTCTTCTTTTTCCTTACGAGGTATCTTATTTAAAAGATAAGTTCCGTTAAAATGGCTTCCCCACATGTCCCGGCTTAGACCGAACTTATCAACATGGCATTAACCATTTCTTTCAAGGTGCGGTTCTTCCTTTCGGCAATACCGTTCTTTGAGGTGAATAGGGGCGGTGAATTCGTGTCTAATTCCATGTTTCGCACATAGATCGACAAATGGAGACACATATTCACTCCTCTATCACTTCGTACCACCTTGATTTTCTTACCAAGTTGATTCTCAACTTCGTTTTGTATAGAACAAACTTGTCTATAGCTTCATCTTTACTTTTCGATGAAGTAAGCGTAGCAATACTTTGTACAATCATCAATAAGCGTGATAAAGTACTTATTGCCACCTTTTGTGGGTAGTGATTTCAAATCACATATGTCGGTGTGTATCATATCAAGTGGTTCGGTTTTCGTTCAACCGATTTGAAAGATGCTCTTGTGGCTTCAACACAAGTTTCACATTTATATTTTGAGTCAATATGGAAATTAGGTATGCAATTAAATTTAATCAAGCGACGATCGAATTAAAATTTACATGTCCAAGCGGCCATGCCACATATTAGAAGACTCAATCAAGTAAGCGAAGAATTCATTTTATTGATAGCATTCTTAACAACCATTACATTGAGTTTAAACATACCATTGGGGCATATCCCTACCAACATAAACTTGATTCTTAGAAAGAACAAACTTATCGGACTCAAAACAAGACGAAAACCAAACTTGTTCAATTGCCAACGGACACAAGATTCTTGCGAATCTCGGAACATACAAGACATTAGTCAACTTGAGCTCTTTCTCGGATGTCATCTTCAAGATTACATCTCCTTCGCCTATGATTTCATTGATTGCGAGTTGCCCATGTACGACTTCTCTCCACTATCAACCGCTCCGAAAGAGTGAAACATACTCTTATCGGCACACACATGACGGGTAGCCCAGTATCCACCCACCATTCTCTGTTGTTGGAACCTACCAGTTAACCGAGAGATCATGGCAATGACATCGACACCATAGCAATCATGTCCACATCTTCATTCACCATATTAACTGGCGTGGAGTCACCCGCTTGACATCTTACAATTAGCGAAGACGGTGACTGGTGGTCACGATTGAAACACACCCTTGGAACTTCGTTTCACAATTGCGACTTTAGGAGCAAGGTACTCGACTTCCCTTTGTCCTTCTTGTCATTCTTTCCTTTTCCTTTGCCTTTAGCTTTGACATTGGACTTTGAAGATGACGAAACATGCTCAACCATATTTGCCTTTTAGAATCAGCGATATCGTGTTTTTTCGAGCCGACTTGTTGTCCTCTTCAATACGAAGACGAACAACCAAGTCTTCAACACTCATCTCCTTTCGCTTATGCTTGGTGGTTCTTGAATTCTACCCGGCTTGGAGGTAACTTTTCAATAATAGTAGCAACTTGAAAGTTTCACTCAAAGTCATTCCTCGACATGAATGTCGTGTAGCAGAACTGCGGATCTTGAACGACTTATCACATTCTTTGAATCAACCATCTTGTAATCCAAAAAGCGAGCTACCACGAACTTCTTTGTACCGGCATCCTCGGTTTTGTACTTGCGTTCCAATGACTCCCATAATTCTTTGGCGGTCTTGGTCTTGCGAGACACGTTGTACAAAGAATCAACCAAACCATTCGAGAACATAATTGTGACACAAAAATCGAATGTTTCCATGCTTCAAGGCTTGAACGACTGTTGATTAGAGGATTGACCTTCCGCGGGAGGTTCCACGTTAGGTGGGTTCTCTTTTAAGAACCGCGCAAGGTTCAAAGTAGTGAGATAAAGAACATCTTTTGTTGCCACCTTTTGAAATTACGCCCATTGAATTTCTCTGGTTTCTCGACATGATTAGCAACCGTGTTGGTGGCGGCGCACAGTGCGTTCACGGTAGTAGTCACGGGAGGGGTAGTCGTGTTTGTCATCACGAAATAACACGCACAAGCAGTTAAACAAACTGTTTTAAATGGTATCTACTTGTACGGATCGATTCAACAAAACTCTAGCTTGGTTTTGATGGATCGAATAATCGGTTAATAGAAACTCTATCTTGGTTTCGTTAAAGCGATAATAAACCGCTAAAAAAGCGTTATAGATCTGTTAACCCAAATATGTATGTTAAAAGCTGTTTAATAAGCGATTTCCAAAGAAACTCAACAAGGTTTGACGAAACGATTATAAAATCTGTTAAAAATAAATCCGATTTTAACAAAGTGTTATAAATTCGGTTAAACCGAATCTGTTTTAAGGCGTGGGAAACCGTGTACACTTTATTTATGAAAACCGATTACAATACCAATAAATAAATTAATGAAACAAATAACGATAAATTAAATAACGAGCGAGAATGGGGTAGAAGCGTAAGAGAGACTTATAGTAATACGTAAACGAAAGCGGAAAAAGAGTTGTACGAGGCTCGTATTGGATACGATTCCTTAAAAGCAGTTAAGCCGTCATTTCCCGTGGTACAACGTCACGTAGGCATTGCCTGTACGGACTAAACAACTTGCACGAAAGATCACGGAAAGCTTGGCGTTTTCGATCGAAAAGATTCTTTGGAACGTTAATCTGTTGGGCTGCGTTCACGTATTTTAAACCGAATGAGAAGGCGTTTATTATATAGGCTAAACCTATCTTGTTCACCAAGACAAGATATCGCCAATAATAAAGCGATATGCATAATCTGTTAACTAATAAAGCGATTTGCATATATCTTAATTACACACAAATATTCATTAAACTTTGTCACCAAGTTTCAATCTATTCCTTAAATAGATTTCTGAAAATATTCGGAAAAAGGAACCCTTGCGTGTCACGAGGCTTGAATTGCATTCGTGTCCGCGGTCAGCGGGCTCGCATGAGTTGAAGCTTCAAACTCATTTTGGCCCGAAATCACGAAATCACACCCCTGCAGCAGCAAGACGTAGGTGTTGGAGTAAAACCAACAAATCATTTTGAAGGTTCATATCAAGATTTCTATATAAACAAGGTTTCACTTCTTGTTTTGGGCGATGTGGGATACTCCCACTTTTCCATATTTTGTGTTTCACGTGCCTCACTTTGAGACACGATATCTCATTCATATTAACTCCATTTTGGACATACTTTAGCTCGTTCTGAAGCTCTCGTCGAGGAGAGCATAAAGCTATCAAGAAATATAAATATATATAACATATACATATATTAAATAGTGTCCAAAATTTGCAAAACTCATTTGCAAAACTACTTTTCAACACTAGCAACACTTTTTTCCGAAAAAACATAACAAAAGCCATCTTGATGAAATCTTGTCTATCATAATCAAAATCAATCCAAGATCCGAACCACCATTTGAGCGACACAAAACAAAGCCACCGCAATTTAATAACCACAACCAACTTAAGTGAACCACTTGACGATATGTTGATACGATGATCAAGTGAAATGTGTCGATCACGATCTGTTTAAGCAATAATTTCCATTATTTAGAATTAGTTTCAAGTTTTGCATTAGTTTGATGAACCTAATACAAGTAGACTCCCCTTGAAATGGCCATCGTTTAACTCGCTAATTATTTAGTAATATAATTTAGTTTTTACACAAAGCACGTATTATGTAGTATGTATATTGGTTCCGTTGGAATAATATAATCATGGCAAGCATATTAAAACATGTAATCACATAGAGAACGCAACGGAAGACTTAAACAAATATTCATAATTAATTAACCTAAAATTAAATCGTAAGCGTACCTTTTAGCAATCCAAGCAAAACAATGATCAAGAATCAAGAAACCCAAAGTATAGGGTTTAAGTGTGTCGACTTTAATACTAGCGACTAAAGAACACACCAAAAATCCAAGTAGGATTTATCTATGGTCTTGTACACACGTATTGGTAGCGATTTGATGCGAATGCTAGTTCCTTGAATCACAATAACTAACCAAAACACTTTTGTTTGATCAAAATGAATCGTATCCCTAAGAATAAAGGGGTGTACGACCGGTTAGAGCAAGGAGGGGAAAGAGGAGAAGTTAAGGTTAGCTAATGTGATACAAGATTACCCAAGAATGAATACAAGCCTTTGTATTTATACTAGAGTAACTTAGAGTCCAAGACAACTAAGGATTCCCTTTAGGGATCCCTAATCCGATCGGCCACAAGGAAAAAGGAAACAATCTGGATCCTTCTTATAGCCTATTTTCTCTTTACTCCCTCTCTTTAATATTTAACGATCGTTATTGTGATTTTAATTATTAAATATAACTATTATACATTAATTATTGAACATCGACTCTCATACGCAAAGTGTGCGATCCCATAGTCTCTTGTTTGAATTCAGTCATTCACATATAAGAAGTGTCCATAAACTAACAGATCCCACTTGGACAGATCTTAATATGTGTAATGACATTAGTTAGCGTCTAGCAACACGCCAATGCCCCCAGAAAGACCCTGAGTGTGGTTTCCTGGAAAAACCTTTTAAGGATTCATCATTATACTTATTCTTTTGTTACTAATACCACGTTAAATATGGATATAGATCTTAGTTATTCCATTATTTAACCATTATGTTTCTCGCTATATCTGATTGAACAAGATTACCAAATAATCTGAATGTATTCCAGATAGATCTTGGGTATGGTTATACAAACATTTTGTCAACCCTACGAGGGGCCCAGTAGTACTAAACTTCAAAACAAATTTTAAGGAACAAATTTTATATTGACTACAAGCAAAAGCCATGAATTTCACATCACTTTTGAAAATAACCCTTATTACTAACTGTTACGTATAGTGTTAGACTATTTTAAAAAAATGAGCTACAACCATGACAGTTTCCTGGTATCTCAAGTCTGAGGATAACTATTCATGATTTACTTGATCACAAAGATCCATAAAGTATAATCATGTAGTTGGGACCAGTCCTATATTCAATTCATTAAATATCATGTGAATTTGGCATGACTACCCATCAATATACATAAGTATATTCTAACAAAAATTCAGATTTGTATTAATCCAATGATATTCTCATATCATTGATTGGCAAATGACTATTTAGAATAACATAAGTTGTTCACAAATTTAAACATGAAAATTTAGGATACAATATATTATAAATGAAAAATAAACATAACTAATATTTTATTTCATTAAAATAATAATTGTTCAATACATCCTTTATCCAAATACTTAACCACAGATTTACATGAAACTACTAGCTAAACGAAGTCCAATGCTATTAGCATGTTGAGTAAGCTTTTCCTTAGGTAAAGCTTTCGTCAAGGGGTCAGCTAAATTGTCATCTGTGTGAACTTTGAGTATATTGATTTCACCTATTTCGACCTGTTCTCGAACATAGTGATATCGTCTAGGAAAATGTTTAGCGCCCTTCATGACTCCACGTTCATTGGCGAATGTAATTGCGGCAGAATTGTCGCAATACATATTTATAGACAAATAATTTGAATCCAAGCCCTGAAATGAACTTCCTAATCCAAAGCGACTTCCATCGCGACACAAGCGACTATGTACTAAACACATTGCGAGACATTGCAATTGTACTACGCTTCTTGCTCTTCTTGCTCCTCCGGTGACTACAAAGACATATCCGTCGAGACTTCGTATCATCTTTATCGGTTTGCCTACAAAGACATACCACCGTTATTATAGAATACAACAACGACAAAAGTTCCCGCTATGCCACCTCTCCCTGTGTAATTTATCAATGATCCTCCATGTAACTGCATCAGGAACTACCCCATTTTTTCTTACAAAGACATACCACCGTTTGCTTGTGTAATTTATCAATGATCCTCCATGTAACTGCATCAGGAACTACCCCATTTTTTCTTATTTCACTAACAATCTGATAAGCTTCTTTCTTTAAACCCAACTTATAAGCACCTTCCATCAAAATATTATAATGTACGACATTCAGCCTAACTCCACTATCCGCCAATTCATATATAAAATCACAACCCTCATTAAACTTACCCGAATGACAAAGCCCTTTAACAATGGCTGAATATACAAAATTGTCATGAACTCCTGATGACCAAATAACATCATCCCATAACACTTTTGCTTCATCTACTCGATCACACTCACATAATCCATCAATCATTATCGCATGTGTAGTACTATCAGCAACCACGTGAACCTTAACCATGGAGTTAAAGAACTCCATTGCTTCATTCACGAGACGAAGCTTAAACAAACCACGAAGAACAACATTATAAGTTATGACATTCGGTTGAAACCCCTTTTCGGGCATGACTTTGAAAAGCACTTCAAGAGCTTCTTGTGTTTTTCCAACGGTTAATAATCCACTTATAATAGTGGTAAATGTTACATTATCGGTGTGCAAAAGTTAAACTTTCCTATAACCATATCATCTAATACCTTAATTCCTCTTCAACTTTTCCCATCTTACAAAACCCATTAATTACCGTGTTTAAAGTAACTACATCGGGATGACAATTTGTCTCGAGCATGATAACAAGTGTGTTCAAAAGCTCGGTTGAAACATCATTCTTGATCGACATACGACTTGTAAGTAAATATTGTAAATTCTCGCCTTATCAATACCTTTTTGTTCAACATGATGTCAAGAAGTTTCTTTGCCTTGCGAAGATCATATTCTTCTAAACAAAGACAATCTATCAAAACCTTGTACGTATACTCGGAGGCACATAACCAATGCCAATCCCTTGTTCCAATAAGCGTCACGCTTAAATAACCACCATTTTGGCAAGTCCGTGAACAATAGAATTGTAGGAAACTAAACTCGGAACACAACCTCGTTTCCTCATCATATAAACAATCCTTGAGGCACCATGATGTCTACCGTATCTACAAAGTGAATTTATCATCTCCGCATAAGCAAAAGCTTCGTCTACATTCTTCCTTGAGGCATCTTTTCGCTATATCAAAACATCTTTAAACATTCCTCTTGACATAAAGTACTAATTAGATTCGTGAAAGCGGACATGATTAACTAAATGACCATCATCTTCATACGCCATCGTTTCCATAGATTTTTAAGCAACGACGAGTACTCAAATTCTATATCCCGTTTACAAAGAACCCCGAATCAAAACACTATCGTTAACGGATTAGGCCTTACCCACATTCTAACATTTTGTTAAACACCTTATGTGCATAACCCAATTCCCAATTCTACAATATCCATCGATCAAAGTGGTATATGACACCACGTTAGGACAATGCCCCAAACTTTGCATATGAAAGAACAATACATGAGCGAAATGGACCCATGTAAACCAACATAACTGATCAATCAAACGGTTAAAATTTGTTAACAAAGGCACAAAATATGGTTTCACAGCAATAATCCTATGCACAACACGCAGTGTGACATATGGTCGTTTCCCCCAATCTAACAAACGTGCAACGATCACATTACACGTTCGTTCATAAGGAACTACAAAACCAATACCGGAAGAGCGAAGGCATGATCGAAAACAAGCGTGAGCTTCCTCAAACCGGTTAGAATCACGAGAGCGTGGATTATCTTTGCGAGGTTGAGGGAATCAAGACGGTATCCATGATTGCGAGGTTGTTAACTAGACGGATGGCTTCGTCGGGCTAGTCTTGACGATAGATTGAGCCGTTCCACGTCATCCCGAGCGTAGTGATGCGCTACAAGACAAGAAACAAACCGGTTAGAAGGGGTCCGAGGCAAGCCCGGAACCACCCTCCGACGGTCAAGTCGGCTTATTGTGTAGTAGTATGTGTGTGTTTAGAGTGAGAGAATAGCCTACCACCAGAGTGGTCAATGCCCTATTTATAGGCGGGTTCCTTTGTCCTTATCCGTTGATAGAGACATATTTAGGCGGGAAGCATTTAGGCGGGAAACCGTTTAGGCGGAAACTTTGATGTCAGTCCGGATAGCTCCGGCCGGAAGGGTCTTGCTTCACCGGATGGGGTCTTGCTTGACCGGATGGGGTCTTGCTTCACCGGAAGGGTCTTCCTTCACCCGGATGGGGTCTTGCTTTAGCCCGGAAGGGTCTTCCTTCACCGGATGGGGTCTTGCTTCGACCGGATGGGATCTTGCTTGACCGGATGGATTATGCCCCACCCGGATGGGTTCTGCTCCGACCGGATGGGGCTTGCTCCAGCCAGACTCTTTCCGGACCATACGTCATCATCTACATTGTGATCGATTGCACAAAGCTTGTGGATTCTTTTGGTCCGAGAAGATCGGTTAGTAACACTTTCTTCAAGTTCTAGTTGTGATTCTTTGTTGCCTTTGTTCATCGAGACACAATAGTGTGTGTGAAAAAGGAGCAAACTTTAAATGTCTGCAGAGGTGGTATTGAAGCGCCTTGCGTAGAATCGAATTTTGGGTGAAAGCATAATATTTTCAAAATGGTTACACGAGGTCGATCAAAATGATGAAATTAGGGGTGAATAGATAAGTATATCTCAAGGGTATTTACTATTTAGACTAGCTTTACATTGGGAGCTTATTGGTTGATTTCGGTTCCAAAACACAATAAGCCTAAAAAGGAGCTTAATTGAAGGTTTACTACCGACAAAACAATTTTCGCCTTTTACTAAAGTGCATTAGCTGATTCAAAAAGCTAATCCAAACACCCCCTACACTCTCAAATATAGTATTAGTCAGCCTTCATATCAAACATCTTAATCCGGGCTTTACTTGATCTAGTTTAGCGAGTACTTTATATTAATGGGATTAATAGTTGTGCTTAAGTACTTTCTTTGATTGTAGCATAAAGTCAGGATAAATAAGGGCCTGCATTCTTTACGAATACGTCATTGTTTACTCGTATTGTACAAAGTTTCATCTGTTTGTTAACAACAGCTTAGAGATAGTGATTATTACTATTACTATAGTATCTAACACAGTAACAGTAAAGATAATAAGGTGCAACAATAAAGGGCTAATGCTAAAGGCATATAAACACTCAAATATAGTATAACCGTATAAGGCAAGTGAATATCAAACATCTTACAAGTTGTGCTTTAGTAATTTCTTTGATCATAACATAATTCAGGAAAATATGGGTTTGTATTTGTTACAAATCGTCATTTTTTAGCACGTAAACATAACAACGGCGTAGCAATGAGTGACACTTTCCTTCGTGCATTTGATCAAACAGTAATGTGTGTTTTTATTCAGTGAGATCGAACCTAACTAAATTGGCTGGCTAGCAACTACTATAAAGGATGAAAAGCAATGTTAGAATTCCATGTTCTTAAGCATAAGCGAAAACAATAAAATTTGAAAACTAAAAATAATTTACGCTGCCGGGACTCGAACACGGGACTCACAGTTAAAGGGCGAATCACCAATTGATTTGATTAGTTGTGCTACAATGTATTTGTTGTTACACTTTACTTTCAATTCTATTTATATTCGTTAAATAAAATTTATATTTATGTTAAAACTAAAGAAAATCACCTATAGAGACACGGTCTGTATACTAGTACAAAAGAGTTAATTACATAAATCATCCTTCTAGTCAGACAAAAATACAAGTGTTTGTTTTCTTATTTTAACTTGATAAGCTCTTTGGAAAGATTATTGAACTCTTAAAATAAATAAGTTTTACAAACATATTTCATCAAATATACAATTTTTATTTAAAAAGTCAAACTACCCATGAAACTAGCAAAGTTTTGCTATATTTCGTGGCATTTTAAAAAAATCGCAAAAGTTATCCGAAATCTTGTGAATTTTTTTTAAACATCGCAAGACCCTGCCAGTTTTTAGAAAACTAGCAAGGTTCTCTAATTTTTTAAAAAATTTTATACAAGACCTTGCTAATTATTTTTAAGAAATCGTAAGGTTAACCTTGCTAGTTTTTCAACCTTACGTTTTTTTTACAAAAACTAGCAAAAACTTGCTAGTTTCATAGGTAGTTTGGTTTTTTAATGTATTTGATGAAATATGTTTATAAAGTAGATTATTTTTGTCAATTACATTTAAGCATCTTTATGAAAATAAAAACCTCTAACAAAACTTATAATATAAGCATCATCTCCCAGCTCATCTAGGTTCGCCAAACACGTCACAATTCATCTCAGAAAAACTATTGATAAGCTAAAGAGTGTTTGGGTTGAGAAAAATGACTTATTTGGCTCAACAAAACTGTAAAGCTAGTTTTATACTTTTTTATTTTTATTTATTTTTTTTAACCATAGTTTCCAACCTTTTGGCCGACTAATCAACGGGGTTTGAACCCACCGCCACACAGAGCTAGTTTTATAAGTTGGCCAAAACAAACACCTCCTTAATAAACAATACATGTTATCATTTTCTTGTCAAAGTGGGGTTTTTGTGGCATCATCATCAATATATTGTTGTTTTTAACAGGTTAATACATTTTAATTTACTTTTGTTTATGGTAATTAGAGTATTTGTATGGAATTTAGCGAAATTTGCATGTCAAGTGTTGCCGACATTTTTAACTTGCACTAAGAAAACTATAGTGTTGCTACAAGTATGGAAACATAATAATCAAAGGAGAAAACTACGCCAATCAAATCTAAACAAAACGCTTAGCCACTTGAAGGCGATCACTCGGTAGACAATAATGAAAACGGGTAGATAACCCCGACCTCCTACACAGCTGAGACGTAACTCGATGAAACCTCAACCTACTTGTTTCGGTCATACAATCACACCGAGCGGTGGCTAAGCGATTTGTAAGAATAATAATCAACTACCACAAGTTGCAACATTGACAATCATTACCATCGACGCTTCTTCCTTGACCCTTTTGACCGATGACCATTCTTTGTTGACCCTTTGGACCATTGACACTTGTCAGTTCAGTATTCCATAAAAACCAAACACTACTACTAACAACACCTTTTTCCGAAACAAAACATAACAAAAGCCATACTGACTAAAATCTTGTCTATCATAACCCAAAAACCAATCCAAGATCCGAACCACCATTTGAACGACACAAAAACAGGCCACCACAATTTAAAAACCACAATCAAACTTGACTGAACCACTTGCCCGATATGTTGATACGATGATCAAGTGAAATGTGTCAGTCACGTATATGTTTAAGCAATAATTTCCATTATTTAGAATTAGTTTCAAGTTTTGCATTTGTTTGATGAACCTGATACAAGTAGACTCCCCCTTGAAAAGGTCCTGCGTTTAACTCTACTAATTATTCAGTAATATAATTTAGTTTTTTCACAACTACTTCTATAACCGTAAACAGGTTAGAAACACACGAAACTCGACCAATCTACTAATCAATATATCATTGTTATTAATTTATACAATTTGTAGGCTAAGCATCAATTACCTTAACTGCTAACACGCATACGGAGTAGAACTCAAATAAATTATCCTACACGTTCGAGCCCCTCCTCGTCACCTCATTCACGAACTGTTTATCGCTCTCGTGTATAGGGTTATAGTTTAAGTTCTCAGGTTATATTTGGTCCAGGAATAAGTCTTGGTGATGATCAATGCCAAATCACGCAAGAATCCTATCCCAATTCTAATTGCATATTTTATTAAACCTCAATACAGTCAAAGAATTGTTGTTTCTATGACACCAACATATTAACGTAAGTTGCCACACGGGTTCGAACCCTGGGGGAAAATCCCTCATTGGCTACGGAGGTTCACCTACGCCAACTCCGGGCTATCCAAAAGAGTAGTCGCCCTGGGATTAGTCGGCTCACAATATCGAATCGAAAACCCATATATAGCACACAAAAAAAAGGCTCAAACACAAAACTGAACTCATAAACCAAAACACATGTTCAAACTATATACATAAATCAACAATTAGAGTCATGAGGGATTAAAAAAATACCAATTAAACCCCTAAAAATCATAAAATCAAAGACAAAACCAAACATGTATATACCTATGAAATTAAATAACCAATTCAGAACCACCAATCCTCTTATGCTCTCTCTGATCTTTATTAATCAAATTAGAGCTTCAATCAAACCCTAGTTTTTTCCCCAAAATTACAAAATCGTAAGAAGATATATAATATAGCGAAAATTCCTATACCAATTTTAGACAAAATCAAGAAATTAAATACCATAAATCACACTTTTGGACTTTCATAAATATACTAGACGAGTACCCGTGCATAGCAACGAGATTTTATAGCGACAGATCGTTTAGTGATAAAAAAAAGTTTATGGGTTATAAACGAAAAATAATAAAATTTTGAATATTTGGGGATTAAACATAATGTTTTGAAACCCGGTTCGACCCGGGTGGTTCAACCGGTTGAACCGTTCCGGTCGAAAAATGGGTCGATTTAAACCGAATCAACCCGATGGGTTGGATCGAAAATGAGTCAAATTAAACTGGGTCAATCCGTCGGGTCAACCCCGGCTTTCTATGTGTATTAATAGCTTCCTTTTGAAATACATGTTTTAACATTTCTTTTTTTAATTTCAACTTTTCACTTTTTTACTTTTTAGTTTTTCTTTTATATATAGTATAGCAGGGTACCAGCACGCTTCGGCGGCGGGTACCCTGTGACGATTAACCGGATAAATAGATCTCAATGAGACTATCGGTTTTAACGGGTCCTCTCTGGTTCGTTTTCGGATGGTTTTTATTGGTTAGCCGAACCGGTGGCCACACCAGTTCCAGGTTGAACCCTTTGATCCGGTCCGGTTTTTAAGACTATATATACTATCAACTTTTTAGCTTGTATAAAGCTTTGTGTGTTTTATCAATTTATGTGTATAATAACATGTACTTTTTATTTTAGGGTGTTTTAAAAATAACATTAATTAGTGTATTTAATTATTTTATATTTTGGATTATATTGTAGTTTGTTTAAATTATACATTGTGAAAATTTTATTGTATTTTTTAAGAATAGTCTAAATACACCAAAATATTAACTAATCATTGACTTGCTACATTGGAAAAATCAACTAAAATTATCATATCATTATATTAATATTTTCTCTTACATTTTTTTATGTAATTAAATTATTATTTATTATTTTAACTTATGTTTTTCTTTTTATTTATACAATTATACATGCATATAAAGTTAAGTATTATATGCTCTAAAATAATAACTACTATTTTTTGTAAGACACATTATTTGAACTTTATATAAAATGTTGAGTAAACTTTAAAATACATTTTTGTGATTTGTCAAATTTACATTTTGCATTCTTGTCAGAAAAGTTGAGACATCTACATCCCGTCAACAAACGTTAGACACTATACATCCTTAAGGACGAACAATGCAAAACAAATTCCGTTACTAACGTGGTTCTAACATCAAGAGTATTTTCGTCTTTTGCTTGTAACAAAGATGTATCTTGCACTTTACTCTTATTAATGACTAAATGTTAAATTATAATGATAACATATGGGGAGGCGACCCAACTTTTATGTCTTTCTCATATAGTAGCTATTCTTTTATTTTAAAGTAACTTATAGGCCACTCAATTATACGTTTATCTTTGTTTACACTATTTTCAGTCAAATTTAATCCGGATTATAATCATACAGCAAGAATGAAACTAAAACAAACATATTAAATTCATACTTAAATTGAGGGCATCAGCGGTATTTCAAATCAAACTTTTTATTCCTATGACTCGGATAAGTTAGAGGTTGGTTACTTATTCATATTTTATAGTTTTTGTGCATAAATTCGACCGAAATTGGTATAGAAGAAAATAAACATGCATTGTCCCTAAATTATAAATTAAGAGAACAAATTTGTTACCTTACATTCAAACCGACTTACCTTTGTTTCCTTTTGTTAAATCTTCACCCGTCTATAAAAACTAAACATTCCCCTCCTTCTCATCATTCTCAACTTCGAATATAGTTTACTTTTATTCAATCTAAAAAACCTAAACACTCCATCGTTTACGTTAATTGTCTCTGATCATTCTTGCATTCTACTTCGATTATAATGGCTGAACATAAAAGTATCTTTAATGCTATTAGGGAAGAGAGCATTGTCAGCACTGCTCTCAGTGATGGAGTAGGTGCAGCAGCTTATGAATATAAATAGGCAAAGGGCGGGTCGGGCGGGCACGGGCACGGGCACGGGCTAAACGGGCACGGGCTAGAATGGGCACGGGCTTAAACGGGCACGGGCTAAACGGGCACGGGCCAAACGGGCACATGTTATACAAATCGCTTAATAAAAGACTTAAAATGACGAAATAAGTTCCTCAAACGTAATATCTTATTTATATTAAAAAACTTAAATATATTATATAAAAAAAAAATCTTTAAAACAATCATAATGTTCTACAATTGAGAAAAAAAAAATGTGCCCGTTAGTGCCCATTTAAATTTTTAACTAGTTTAAGACCCGTGTAATACACGGGCTTTTTAATTTTTGCAAGTATAATTTAACTCAAAAGCAATGTTACCTAATAAACTTTGCGTTTAAACGATAACTACATGTCTTTTTTCATTTCTTCTTAAAAATTTAGTTTGCAATACCGACTGAGCAAAGATGAATATATAATTTAGGGCATGACAAAAAAATGCATCGAACTTGACACTTTATGTGATTGTGTGTAGCCAACTAATTTTTTTCTTGTTGTATGTACTGAACTTTCAAATTTTGTTTATTATGTGTATTTTGTGACTATTCTGCCATGTAAAATGACCATTTTACCCTTCAAAATTTTAAAAAAGTAAGGGTAAAATGGTCACAAAATACACACAATAATCAAATTTTGAAATTTCAGTACACACAAAAAGAAAAAAAATAGTTGGCTACACACAATCATAAAAAGTGTCAAGTTCAATGCATTTTTTATTAGCAGAAACTAAAAATGATTCATTTTAACTGAAATGGACAGATTTGGTAGAGAAGTAATTCCATTCACTTTGCAACACCAATTGAACAATAATGGATCTAATTTACGTCCTAATGGCATACACATACTTGCACCAATTATAACAACATTTATGCCATCATATTATATTTACTGGTAATAAGTAGTGCACTACCGAAGGGCCTCTGGCTAGCGGTATGGAGGTTTTACCCTCTTAGGCAAGGTCTCAAGTTCGAGTCTTGTCTAGGGCGATAGGGGTTTTCTCCCGCGTGCGTAAAGGAAAGGGTGCCATTGCCTTCTAGGCTGGACCCGTCCTGGTTGTGTGGGCTCGCTACGCCTTCTGAGCTAGGAGCCATGTAGCCACAATTGCCCGTTAGTGCCCATTTAAGTTTTTAATGGGTTATATGTGCCCATCTCAAAAAAAAGAGGGGGCTAAATGTGCCCACATCTTTTAAAAATGTGCCCATTTAGCTCAACTTTTTGCTTTTGGGCACATTTTGCCACCTCTAAATATAATCTTCGTATATGGGAAGTGAAGGAGATGGTTTTCAGAGCACTACAAGACCATCGAGACGTTGTGAAACGCCATCAAGACTCTATGGTAGAACTAAGTAACCTTCTGAACCGTAGGGGTTGTTACAAATGTGGTAAGGACGGGCATATCGCTAAGCATTGTAAAGATGATAGTTGTTATAAGTGTGGTAAGGTAGGGCATGTCACTAGGAACTGTACTGATGATGCTGAAGTTCGGTGTCGTCTCTGTTTTAAGAGTGGGCATATGACCAGGGACTGTAGTGGTGAGGGTTGTTGTAAGCGTCGTAGGGTTGGGCATCTCGGTGAGAACTGTAATCAGGATTTCCCGTTTGGTCACGGTGGTCGACTTTGTTATTACTGTGGTATGTCAGGGTATATGGTTGTTTGTTCTTTGTGTGGTAAGACAGGGCATTTGGGTAAGGACTGTTGGATATGATGTTTAAGGATTAATGGTGGTTTAACCTATCTTCTTAGTTTATGTTAATGATATCGGTGGTATACTGGTATCTAATGCAAAACTAGAGTTTCATCATGTTGCTTTATGTGTTTTAATTTATATTAATTAATCTAATTTTAATATGTTTTTGTCAAACGTTGTAACGATGATGAATTGCTTTAGAACTTATGATTGGGATTGGAATGAAATCTGCTAGAAAATTTAAACTGTATTGTGTTCACATCATTGGATATGTACTGCTTAGATGGTGTTGGGTCTGAAAAGGCAACCAGGAACTTAATTTTGACCCATGTGTGTAAAAACGGGTTGATTTAGGCGATTGTATCTTTAACGGTCAAACGGGCAAATTTACACAATTTAGCTACAAATGTAGAACGGGTAAAGTTGATCAAGGTGTATGCAATTGCATATGAAAGGTTTATGGATAATTATTAATATATGTATGACCGGATTCGAACTCGAGACTTTGGATTGCACACATTGCACACATTACGTATGAGAATCAATGTATAAATAATTAATATATAAAATGTTATATTTAATTATTTGATCACGAAATAAATACTTAATGATATTTAATATTTGACGAGTTTTGATTATCGGTCATTAAATGTCAACGGATATGAAGAAAAGTTAACAAGTCAAGAGAAGGTTTTAGGAATCCTCTTTTGGGCTTGTGTTTGGCCGAAAACTATAGAATCCCACATCGGATACTATAGCAATCTTGACATCTACCATAAGGCTATAAATACATCCCCATGTATTCATCCTTTGGTACACTAGATTTCAATAGAAGGCCAAACTTCTTCTTTCTTCCCTCTTGTTCTTAGGTCGACGAAGCAAAACCCCATGTAAGGGATTTGCGAGTGACCTTGAGCATAACAAAGGTGTTTGGTTAATCTATTGTGATCAAGAACCTAGCTTTTCTCATTGATTCGCTACTAATACGTGTGTACAAGAACGAAGAGCAAATACACTTGTGTTTGCATATCTTGGGTATTCGACATCTAAGGTGGTCGAATTATATAAACCCTAATTTATTAGGGTTTAAGGTTTCTTGGTCGTTGATCTTAATTGGGGGTTTTCATAAACCCTAATTGCATTGATTCGCAAAAGGTACGCATATACTTTTAATTCGGTTAATTAATTTACAAGTATTATTCCTATTACTTCACGCATGCTTTGATGATGTTTACTTGTTTTATATAATTGTTATGATTAGTAAAACCCAACGGTGGCATCACGAGCCGTTAATATGTTGTAATTAATTATCAAACACATAAAATTGAATCTTTATGATTATTATATGCTTTTATGGTTTCTAGGGTTTTGAAAATTGGAACCCTAATTTTTATTAATTGGGTCGATTACCCATTAATTGTTTAATTAGGTTTTATTTTTGTAAAACTTGTAGAAACCCTAGGATTGCATGTATATTTTATGTGGTTTTCATGAATAATTGTTATGTGCCATGATTATATGCGTATCTTGGGATTATAATTGTTATGAGGAATTCATGGTGGAACATGCATGTTTTGCCATGGATTATTGTTTTGATAAATTGTTTAGTGATATACACATGTTTATTTATTTGATAATTATTGAATTGGGAAGACCTCAATTATACTAATAAAAATTAGTTATGTGCTATTTGGTATACTATTGACTTTGGCTTACTTAATCGACTTGTCGATGTATGTGGCTCATCTACCTTGTAGTTGAAAGCCCTAGTTGATGTATGCATTTTTACGCCTAGAATTGTTTATTAGGTTTTATCGAAATAATTATGCATGTGGCTAATTGTTTTACATATGTTAATTGTTAAGTTATATGTATATTATTTGAGTTCCTTTTAATTTTATTAAAATGCCTTTTGTTTATATTGTATGACATGTTAGTAAGCAAAAGGGTTTTTTAGAATAGAAAATTAAATGGACTAAATAATGGCGAAAATTTGATTTGTTTTTCTAAGTATTAAATCTTGAACTTTTAATCGATTGATGCGATTGTACTAAATGGTTAGAACGGCTCACCCACTAGAACAAACTAAAAGGGGTTAAAAGAAGTGCGCATATCACACCGAAAGGATGTCTAAGGTTATGCTTGGCTTACACGGTCCTCGCCCTCTGTGAGTTCGATTGGAGCTACCTAGTATAACCATTCTATGTACGAAGCATCTTAGTGCAAAGTTGTAAGTTTCTCAACGCATCGATTAAAACTTTGTAGAATTTAATCTTAGCAATTTAAAACTATGAGTAAGGTTTTGAAATTTTTTGCTATAAAGTTGTATGCATGCTTCTTTATACATAAATTTTGATTACACATAAAAAATTGTACCCTTTAAAATTTAAGTTTATGCCATCTAATGATATGAAACACTTGAAGTTGTAATTTAGTTATGTGAGACCTTGAGCTAGATTACAATAACAAGGTGAATCTTTATGTTGTGTGAGACCTCAACTTAATAATTTGCAGTTTCTAAATTAGACAACTTAATTAAGTTAGTTAGTGAGATCTATAACTTAAGGCATAAGATGGGATAAAACATGCTTACATTTTGCATTAATTGTTTTGGCAAAATTGTAAATCCCATATTTACTAGGAATTGAAAACTTGTTTGTCAATTATTGTTCTTCGACAATTACCTATTCTATACTTTCATCACTAGCAGATCAACTGATGTGGTGAAACTATGATAATGAGGGTCCTAGATTCAAGGAAAATTCTATGGTTAATATGAATATTAACCTAAGGGTATTTTATTTTCTTGAAAGATTTAATTATCGAAAATACTAAAAATTGAATTTTGTTAATTCTTTTGATTGTATTAATGCAACATTAAACCGTAAACGTAGTTTGGGCTTTGGTAAATTGATCTAGTTCTGTTTTCAAACAAATGTTTGATCAAGAAAAATTTACTAAAAGACAAACATAAACTCTTTTCCATGGAAGAAGAGTGAGACTCAATCCTATTCCTTTTCATGATTGAGAAAGGTATGATAGGAACATTAGAATTGTCTAAATTCTAATATAACTCATAGCAACTTTAATAGTTAAGAAAATTGCACACCATGTTTTCCTTAAGAGATTTCATTACCCTCTGTTGGTGATTGAATTCTTATATGACATTTTGGTCAACTAGAAAACATGTTTGACATTTTATGAGTTATTAAATTAGAAGCTAGACTAATTACCGCAAAATTGGTAAAAGACAAACTAGTATATTTTATCTAGTTGTTTTGCTTTGACCAATTAAAGGTGCTACACACCATTGTGGGGATAGTAGACCTATTAAGGAAGAAATTGCATGCTCAATTTTTCAAGTTAATAGTATGATGGATGATTCATCATCTACAGAGTAGAATACACTCTTTTAGTACCTAAGTAATTGTTACGAATGGTATTACAAAGGGGTAGCAACGTAATAGCACGCTATTTTCACTGGTTAATGAAACACTTACAATGTTGTCAAATCCAGTGGGAGTATGGTGTATTACTGAATAAGACATTATTGTAAAGTTGTCTAATTCAATGGGAGTTACAAGATTTATTATCTTGGTAGTAACTCGATTATTTCTAGATTTTCTTGAAATAATACATTACGTTCAAAATGTAGACATTCATATTCTCAAGGATAGTCATGAACGTTTCCTTGATAAATTAAGTGCTCCTACATCTACTTGTAATGCTTATATATCTATGACACTATCATATTGCTCACATAAACAAACGAATGTCATGGTGTTTATCTCTATATGATGTTGTTCTATGCACAAGTGGGAGAAGTATTTATTGTGTGCAAAGGAACAACACATACAAATATGATTAATGGATTCTCTTGATCGTAAGGTAAGAGATTAACGTTCTAATAAGATTGACTTGTTTAGAACATGTGTCAAGATTATAGCATAGACTACTTTTATGTCTTATGTCATTCAAATCATAGAAACACTTGAAGTTACATTTTAGGTTAAGTGAGATCTTGGCTAGATTGTAATCTCAAGGTAAATCTCCACTTGTCGTGGGATCGGGCGTGGATGATTTGCAGTTTCTTAAGTTGAACACTTCTTGGAATGACATAAATAAATAAAGTAATACTATCTTAAATATTTATGTATTTTTAGAATGACATAAATAGATAGAGTAGTATATTAACTTGAAAATTAATTAATTGAAACCATGGCGTGGTGTTCATAATAACTTTAAATTATACATGGTTATGTGTTTCTGTATAAACTCACAAACATGAAGTCTTTTAAAGACTTATAATATAAAGTAAGATATTATAACTGTTATGTCTTTTGACTTGGTCAAAGAATACTTATGTTATAAAACATGCAATTGGCTTGAATATTCTATTATACCATTAAGTTGACTTAGTTGGTAAATAGGTAAGCCAAAAGGAATATGTTTATCTTACATATTGTTAGATTGTCTTACAATATTAATTCTAATGAAATATTGTATGTATATGGAATGTTCAGTTAGAAGAATCAAACATTTGTTATATTGTTTGATTCAAGATAACTATATCTTCTTTTCTTCCAAAAGTTATCAAGGTTAGAAAATTGAGTATTGATTGGATATACTTAATAAAACTCAAACCTAGAAGATTAATAAGACACCATTTTAGTATGGAATGTGATGAATCACATTGAGTCTTATATTGAAGTTCGATTTGTTAAAACTACTTATGGAGTAGGTTATTAATGAACAAGATTTACTGAACTGTTAATGTGATTTGTAATATCCCAAAAGAAAACAATTTAGTGTTGTTCTAATTGCTAAAGTATTTATAGATAGTCTTTAAATTACAAAAGCAAGTGGAAGTTTTGTTTAGATCTTGAAGAGATTAAATTACAATTACAAAACACATAATCTTCTAAAATACACTAGTGAATATCATGATGAGGTCAAATCTGATAGACCTCAAGATGGTGGAATTCTCATTCATAGATCCGCAAGGATATCTCAGATATTTGATATGATGAGAAATATGAATTACAGGATCATGGTAAACCTGTTAATCATAATGATATATTACCTAATATTGAATTGTGGTAAATTATTCATACTATGAATGTTAAGATGCTGTCCAAAATGATAATCAACTTTGGAAACTTGGTTTATCTTAATAAAGATGAGTTTCTTCAAAGGAAGGAAAACCCTAGTGGTTTAAATCTTTGTGTAGAAATCATATGGACAAAATTGTACATGTGTTTAATGCATGACTTGTGACAAGATTATTAATCACACTTAAGCAATTAATTGTGATTGAATATTCTTTCCTTGGCATATTAAATATATAATGATTATGATTGTCATACTTATTTTCATTGATATGAAAAATGACAATGGAATATTAAAACTCTTTTTTGTGTGATTGCTTTTGCGAGGACGATAAGTAATACAAATGAGTTTTATGAATTCACATAATCTTTGAAATGTACAACCGCAAGAATCCATGAATGGATATATGCATGCATCTAGGAGATGATTCTTATGTTTAACTATTAAATCCAAGTTTTGGTTTAAAATTAAAATAAGATAATTTCTAAGTATTCCTGAAAGCTAGTGGGAGTATTATGTTTATTTTCTTTAAATCTTATATGTTGTGGGTAGTAACATTCCATCTAAGCTAAATGTTAAGTTTTAGTTTGGAATGGAACTTCACTTGAAAGATTTAGAAAATAAGACATACAACCTTGGAATATATGTTTATTATTAATAAACATGTGCGGTAAAATAAATGAGTCTAATAGAACATGATATATCATTTGGAAAATGGATATGTAGAACATGAATTAAATCTTTGTTTGACATAAGGATTTTTCATGTACATCATGTTATTGTTGTATCATGCTTGAATGCAAGATGATTTGACAACATTGATATCTAATGAAGTTATTAGATAACTAGTGTAATGAATATTCTAATGGAATATGTTTGAATCTAGAATTACATTCCTCAGCCTGGATTTGCTCTCAAAATTCTATGGATGAGCAATACAACAATTGTTGTGAAATTGTCATAGCTAACAAACTTGAAAGTTTGGAAGGCATCAAACATTACACTCGTAGATATTGAAGTTTACGAAATTTTAAAGAGCATATTGTTGTTTGTATACAATGATGTTGGTTTAATTGAGATGACACTCAATACTAGTCATGGGAGGATTTCATCCTTGTAAATGGCCATGTGAACTAGTTGTGCTCAACTAAGAGCATAGTTGCATTATACAATAAAGAATAAGAATACTTTAAACTTTAAAATGTTTGAAAGTTTGATTGTCATAAATTGGTGGTTGAGGATGTCACACACTTTATGAAATATTATGTGGCAATATCAAGATATTTTGAATGCACACATACAAGAACTTCACTAGTTGAATTCTTGAAATAAGTATTCTCAAAATTCGATAGATCAAAGTTAGTTGAAATTATGCCTTGTCAACAAGTATGATTGTCATTACCTGAGGCATAATTCATTAACCAATATTATCATGCATTGATCTATTTAGTATTTGGATAAGGGATGTTATGAACAAATATTATTTAAATGAAATAAAATATTGGTTATGTTTATTTTTCATTTTCTTAATATTATATCCTATATTTGCATGTTTAATCCGTGAATAACTTATGTTATTCTAAAAGTCCGTTGTCGATCAATGATGTGGGAATGTCATTGAACTAAGACAAATCTGAGTTTTGGTAGAATATACTTTAAGTATATTGATGCGTGGGACATGCCAATTACATGATATTCAATGAATTGAATATAGGATGATCCCAACTTTACATGATGATACTTTATGGATCTTTGTCATTAAGTATATCATGAAGTGTTTATCCTCGACTTGAGATACCGGATAAGCGATATGAATGTAGTGCATTTGTGTAAGATAGTCTAACGCTATCCGTGAATCGGTAGTTATAAGGGCTATTTTCGGAAGTGTTACAAAGTTCATGAGTTATGTTTGTAGTCAAGAGAATTTGTTCCTTTGAATTTGTTTCAAAGCATAATACTATATTTGGGCCCTCGTAGGGTTGACAAGATGTTTGTAAGGCCTTACCCAAGATCTATCCGGAATACGTTCGATGATTTGGTAATCTTGTTCAATCAAATACAACGAGAAATGAATATTAACTTATGAAATGACTTGATCCATATTCATAGTTAATGTAGTATTAGTAACAAAAGGATAAGTAAAATGATGAATCATTAAATGGTTTTTCCAGAGACCATACTCGATTCGATCCGGGGCATTGGCGTGTTAAAGCTAGACTAACCAATGTCATTACTATATTAAGTAATATCCAGTGGGAGTGAAAGGTTTATGGATAATTATTAATATATGTATGACCGGATTCGAACTCGAGACTTGGATTGCACACATTACGTATGAGAATCAATGTATAAATAATTAATATATAAAATGTTATATTTTATTATTTGATCACGAAATAAATACTTAATGATATTTAATATTTGACGAGTTTTGATTATCGGTCATTAAATGTCAACGGGATATGAAGAAAAGTTAACAAGACAAGAGAAGGTTTCAGGAATCCTCTTTTGGGCTTGTGTTTGGCCGAAAACTACAGAATCCCACATCGGATACTATAGCAATCTTGACATCTACCATAAGGCTATAAATACATCCCCATGTATTCATCCTTTGGTACACTAGATTTCAATAGAAGGCCAAACTTCTTCTTTCTTCCCTCTTGTTCTTAGGTCGACGAAGCAAAACCCCATGTAAGGGATTTGCGAGTGACCTTGAGCATAACAAAGGTGTTTGGTTAATCTATTGTGATCAAGAACCTAGCTTTTCTCATTGATTCGTTACTAATACGTGTGTACAAGAACGAAGAGCAAATACACTTGTGTTTGCATATCTTGGGTATTCGACATCTAAGGTGGTCGAATTATATAAACCCTAATTTATTAGGGTTTAAGGTTTCTTGGTCGTTGATCTTAATTTGGGGCTTTCATGAACCCTAATTGCATTGATTCGCAAAAGGTACGCATATACTTTTAATTCGGTTAATTAATTTACAAGTATTATTCCTATTACTTCATTGCATGCTTTGATGATGTTTACTTGTTTTATATAATTGTTATGATTAGTAAAACCCAACAAATGTCAAACTAAAGAGTCTTATAAACCACCTTTGGTTGTGGTGCTTCTTTAGCCTCGCAGCAATTTAAGTTTTTGATTTTCGACTTAATTGATGTGACATATCGAGACAACTTCACCTTTAGATCTTCATAAAGGACCACCTTAACCTCCACTATTTCTTCATCTTCGAATGTATGTAAGACCCTATTGATGGACATGTACATGTCCTGCTGGAATAAATATAAGACCCTATCGATGGACATAGTGTGATGAACCCAGTTTCTTTGGATCAGGAACCTCTCCATGGCGATCTTGTCAGAAGGAGGCATTACACCTTGAGCTTGTCTTGTGATTTGTACTTTACATTTTGATGATACACTGCCACACCAGTTCACTTGTGGTGTCCTGATCAGGTGGCATCTGTTACTTTCCTCCATAAAAAGTTCAAAAGTTTTGATCTTCAAGGGAAAGCTTTGAATTGGCTTAAGAAATATAATACCCGTGTTGCTTTGAGACGTATCTTGAAAAGGATGAATACTATTGCCGGTTAACTAAAAAGATGATGTTTTTAGTAGGAAGGCTCCACGAGTATAATAGGAAGCATCATATGTTAAATTAAGAGAAGTGGAGAAAGAAAGGCATGATTGCAATGAAAGAAGCCATAAAGGACCCAATCCATGAACTCTCTGATGATGAAGAAGCTCGAGGAGATGATCTTGGTGGCATATTTGATCCTGAGGAAAGAAAACGCTTTTATAATGTTTTATTTGAAGATAAGGGCCATGATTCTTGTAACAAATATATGTTATCTGATATTACTGTTGTAATGCCTATATTTGGCTATTCAGTATACTCACTCACAGTTGTACAGTTTTGATTAATTGTTTTCAAACATGATACGTCTTATCCATGTTTGTTCTAAACTTCTGATAGATAATTGATATATGTTCTACCATATGTTGATATCCTATGCATATGTTTGGGTGAAATGATCTCTCTAAATGGGAAAGAAGTAGCCCGTTTTAGCAATCCAGCTCTGTCAACATCTTAAATTTGAATAGCAATGTGCAGTAACTAATGGATCAAATGGGATACTTGAACCATAACATTGCCAAAGACACGCTGCCTTTGTTGGGTCATGTTTGATCGCAAAAACTATTTGTGATTGTTCATGTGTAGCTTTTTTATAGATATGGTATCTAGCAGAGGACGCAAGCGGCAGTTCAGGCAATGTGTAAACCGGGGTTTGGGGAAAGCATGTCATCTTTACATTGAGGTCAAACTGGTTCTGGTATTCTTAACAAGCAACACGGGTATTATATTTTATCTATTGTTTTTAAGTATGTTATGAGGATTGACCATATCAAATATCATTACAGTAAATATATTATTTAAATCATAATCTATTTTATCTAAAAATGATAGAATTTAATTAGATTTTTAAGCATTTGAAATTGACTTCAGACAAATTTTATCACAATTGACCCACTTCATTCTTTTTACCCATTAAACCTGTTATTATGTTTACTGGTTTAAATTTCTCGCTATGTTATCTATTCACAGAAGGCAATAACCAAAACGAGAAAACGTGTTAGAATTAGTAATTACAACGTAGGGGATCCCGATCGTTGGCTTATTGCACAGATTCAGTTATAATCTACTTTATTGCAGACGGCTATTGGTTGATGGATAACACAAGTTTTTGCTCGTGGCATCAGTTGTCATTGGCTTGTAATGTCCAAATTCATTCTCGAGTCATATGGAGTGTATGTCATAAAGGATCAGATCTTCGGAAGGGGGTTTAGGATCAAATACTACATTGCTTCTGAAGCACCAAAGAGGCCGTAAAGTTGTTTTGGTGACAATATCAAAGAAGTGTACTACCAACAGTTGCGTGACTTGGGTAATGGGTCTGATCCACCAGTTGTGAAGCATCCATGTGAATATTGCAATCTCACACAAAACAAACAGATGCTTTGCCGCAAAATTTGTTGACATTTTATGTTTATTCATGCTAACCTAGTAGATATAGGTCAAAACATTGTATCATATTTAAGGCCTTGCTTCGCATTCTTTCTATTGATTAAGGTTAAACTGCTTGTATTAACACACGAAAAAAGTATTATAATTAAACAAAAAACCAAAAAACTAGCTAATTTCATTTCATTAAAAGCTTAATAAGTACCAAACACAAGAACTTGAGTTCCAACTAAATAGCCCTAATAAACACTTCAAATAACATAACATACATAAAAACTAAACCAACCAGCAATTACAAATGAATTAAGCCCTTTCACCCCTAATCCTCCTAGCCAACTGCATATCTTTGGGCATGATGGTAACACGTTTGGCATGAATCGCGCACAAATTAGTATCCTCAAACAACCCCACCAAATACGCCTCACTCGCCTCCTGAAGGGCAGCAACCGCACCACTCTGAAACCTCAAATCCGTCTTGAAATCCTGAGCAATCTCCCTAACCAGCCTCTGGAACGGCAACTTCCTGATCAAAAGCTCGGTGCTCTTCTGGTACTTACGGATCTCTCGTAACGCGACGGTTCCAGGCCTGAATCTGTGAGGCTTCTTAACCCCCCCAGTTGCTGGTGCTGATTTACGAGCGGCTTTTGTTGCGAGTTGCTTCCTTGGTGCCTTTCCTCCTGTCGATTTACGCGCTGTTTGCTTTGTTCGGGCCATTTCTTTTTGAAAATGAATTTGATTGTTTGTTTAGTGAGTGAATCTGAGAATGTTTTGGGAGTGAATTTATAGGAGTTTGAAATAATTTGAAATTTTGGGGAAGAGATGGAGGGAGTGAATATGGGGCGTTGGATTTGATGAAATAATAATGGACGGCAGGGATTGTTTTGTGTGGGAGAGTGCGGATCGTGATCCGTGTGGAGTGAGATTTGTGTTTGTTCCATGTGTTACCAATGAAAAATTTTGTTTATATTTTTTAATTCTTTTAACATCAAAATTTGGTTATTTATGAATTTACAGTGACAAATAATATTTTGTTGAATACTCCGTAATAATATTATACAACCAATTAGCAGTAAAAAGTTTAGTAAAATATGCACGTTTAGACAAACTTTGACCTGATATTGTTATGATAATTGGGATGTTTTTTTTTCACTTAATGATAAAAAAACATTGGGAATAAAAGTTGAGAATCGATAAACCAAATAAAGTCCCTTTAAGGCTTCATTCGGACCAGCTCATTGTGACGAAGTTCAGAAGATCGGCCTTGAAAGCTTGTACGAAATCACCAATAGCACTAATGACAAATAAATTAGCTTACTCCTACTTAGAGAACACCTTATGTATCAAATGTAACCCATGTACCCACATAATGGTCTATTTTGGGTTATCTTTTGTCTAAAACGGGACAAATGGCTCACAAGTCGAGACCAAAGGAAATGGGTCAAACAGGTTGAACGTCGTTTGAGAAAATGATTACAAATGAATATAACTTACTAAATGATTTCTTAAAGACAATTTAAATCATTCATGTAATAATACAACTTATCTAAGCATATACATTATTACCACTAACAAAAAAATCTGATGTCCAACAACTTTACGCCTTCATATACTTACTACTGAGTCTAAATTTTGATGAAGTACCAGGTGTAAGATCAATATATACAAAAGCATGAGTCAACACTAATACTAAGTTTAATTTTCGATGAAGTCAACTTTACGCCTACATTACAATGAAGTATCAGGTGTATGATCAATATGTACAAAAGCAGAAGTCAACTATGACTCGGCAAATTAAATAGAGTGTAAGTAATCTTAACAGAAAGGCTAACAACGACCGTAGAGTATAACAACCATTGAGCTACATTATAAAATGTCAAACTATTGTCATAAATATTCAAACATGTCAGAAAAAGATGAGGCACTTAGGGTGTGATCTTTCCATCTCTTATTGCAACTTTTCATGACCAAAACAGTTGTTGGACAATATTGCAACCAACAATATTAGGACTTTCTTTCCTTCATATCCCTCCATGATATATAAGTTGCTACTTAAATGAAAATTTATAAGAGCACTTATAATAAACTTAGCCAGAACATATATATGAAATTATGAACTTATATGAGCGCTAATGATCCAAATAACACTAATTATGTCCAAAGAGCTAAAACCATGAATCATAAAGATAATGATACTTATTTCCAACCAACAGCAATCGAGAAACTGTGTTTATACATACCTTGGAATACAAATGAACCTGGATTTTGTGTTCTTTTGCAGAATACACGACTTGAAATTTCCGGCATATTTCTTCATTTAAAGCAATTAACCTTCACAAGTGTTTATAGGAGACACGTCTCTCTTAAATGACCCCTTCTGAACAAAAAACGCTTTAAAGTTTGAAAACATATCGAACATGAAAATCTGCACAAATCAATCAACTAAAATCAAAACTAAACCCTAATATAATTAGTGTAATACTAAATTGTATTTTGGTTACAACACGTCTATTTCTTTTTCAAAATCATCAAACATACAACTTTTCTGAATAATAGCAACTTCAAATTCTGTTACCCTGTGATTTCCAACTATAAGGTGCGACATAATAAAATTCTAAAATTTAATAAAAATCAGTTAGTTCAAATGCAAAAACATAAATTAGGTAGAAGTAATGAAGAATGTCATAAAATAATTGTCTCGGCTTGTTGTTAAATATCGGTTCACACAAATAGTTTACCCAAAATTCATTAAAGTAGTTGTCCCCAAATTTTATTTTAGGGTTTGGTTACAATAATGATTTAGTTGTATTACAGGTTTACATCATAAAAAAAAAAAAAAAAAAAAAAAAAAAATCGATTTGATACAACTAAAACTTACCGAAATTATTGGGGAATTTTGAATGGATCGGTCAAAGTGAGAGGTGTTTGTGCATGTGGTTTTGAATTGGGTTTTACCAAAGGTCAGAAGAGCATCGGTGTCGAACAAGCTTCAACTTCATCGTCGTCACCTCGGCCGCCACATCAAGATCCCATTTTTCACAACTAACCACAACAAACCCTCCTCACTCATAACAAACCTCAACCTCTTCATTTGGGGCCCACCACTACCACTTTATTTTTTTTTATTCAATTTTCCAAATAAACTAAATTTATTTCATTAATAATTAAAATACATTAACAACATAATAATAAGAAAAAAAAATACGATACGTAAAAAAAACGATACGGAGAAAAAAATAAAACACATATTATAAAAAAAAAAACGACACGGAGAAAAAAATAAAACACATATTAATAATAGGAAACTTCATTTTACTCGTCATCGGCATAGTTATATACTCTTCAAATCCAAACATAATAGCATTGCCATAGACTTCACTTTGTCATGGGCTTAAAAATAAGTGATCATGTAAAATGTACAAGTATTGGGCCTTAAAAATAGGGTTTTATTCACATTTTGCACTTTTAAAAACAAAAAATGCTCTCTTTCCTCTTTCTCTGTGAGCCTCCCTGCAAGTCATCTTCTCCATGTCCAGGATAAAAGGTAAAATATTTTACATTCAAAACACGAAATATAACCATGGGATTTAGTTAAAAAAATAAAGTGGGATTTAGTTTTAGAAAAAAAAAAAAGGAAAAAAAGCATCAATCGCTTTTTATCTATTGCTCGGGTCCCACTTGTCGCAATTTTGCTTCACTGTCCGCACGATTAGGATGGTTTCGCGAGCTATGGCGAGCTCCGCCGGTGTGGCGGCGATCCACGCCGAGGCCACGTCGGACGGCGATTGTGGATGGCGAGCCCACACCTAATGCTCTAATATTGAGTCGGTTTCTTTGCCACGTGTCAGCCGGAGATGAAAAGATATTTTTAGAAAAAATTAATTAGATGGCTGAAAAAAACTGTGTTTTATTAGTTTTAATAGATGCTTAATATATGTAGTCTTTTATTTCTAGTCTCATACATGTAACTTTGTTTTCATTTTCTTTGACTATACAAATAGAACAATTACACTAATTTTTTAGAAAGATAGGTAAACCGCAACCACGTTTCAACACTAACGTGTTTGTTATATTTTAATCAAAGCGGGAATGGTATGATAAGAATTTGTACATATGAAATGAAAAAAATTTGTTTGCTTACAATTATAAAATATAATGATTAATTATAAGGAATGACTCATTTCAACAAACAAATATTAAGAAGTGTTTGTTTGGTGAGATTTACACTGTTGGTTTAGATTGACATACAAAATACTTGTTTGGTATAAAAGAGTGGGCCAAAACTTTAAGTTCAATGGTCAATATTTTCTATCATGGAATTGTAAGATGAAACAACGGAACAATCATCTTTTATTATTGCTTGCCTCTCTCCTTTACAATACACATTAATATATAAAGAGATAGACTACACTATTTTGGGTTAATGTAATTACCCATAATTCTAGCTAATCAAAAATGAATGTGCCAACTCATGGGACCTATCCCTTTATCCGATTACATCTAACACTCCCCTGCAGTTTGAGCGGGAGGACACCGAACACTCAAACTGGAGCAAAATTCTTCAAACAAAGTTGTAGGCAAGCCTTATTAAAGATATATGCATACAGAGCAGTAAAAAAAACAAAACATAACATAATAAAAGCATAACTTTAGTCGACTCGTAACAAAACCGTACCAACAATCGACACCCCTAATGGTGATACGGATTCTACTGACACCCCTAATGGTGATACAACTTCATTGCCTACTTTTTGGTACTCTTTGCCCTCCATTGATGTTGTTGGTGGTCAGGTTAACTATCTTCTAAATGGATGATATGCATGAAAGATACTTGTTTTAATATGTGCATGTATCACTTATCTTACATTTCTATAGCTGTATGTAAGTTGTAAGTTCAGTTTGCTTCTCTAAATGACATATTGTACATATCTGTTGTATAAATTTGACAGATTTCTAGGAAGTCTTAGGTGTTGGAAAGTATCGTTGGCAAGGACTTCTTGCCAAGAGGATCAGGTGTGTCAGTATGTCATTTTATCTTTAGTAACTTTACTAATATTTGACATTTTAATTAAAAATAATAATAATCCAAATTGGGAAAGAGCTTAGGATGTGCATTTGTGCTTTTTTGCAGTTTCATAAGATAGTGTAACACCCCCAAAATTATCGCAGCGGAGGATTGTGTCACTGGGGTATTACTTCATAGTTCACAACACAAGTTACAGAAAACGACTATAAATGAGACGTTTTGAAATAAATTATCATTCGATTAAAATATCAGAGTTTACAAACAGAGGTCCCACAAGTTTATACATTCATAAAAAGTACAACATAAAAGTTGTAAAGTTTTTCGAATGATAATATATGCATTGTCTTCAAAATATTTTTCGTGCGCCTTCACATGTCATGCCAGCTAATTCCTTTTGAACCTGAGATAACATGCTAAAAAGTGTCAACACAAAGGTTGAGTGAGTTCATAGGTTTGTAAGCAAAACAGTTGATCACAAGATATCAAGTTTATGAAAGTAGTGGGCTACGTTGTTATACGTTGTTGGGAATTCTACTAAGTATGAATTATGCTGAGATTATCATCAAGATTCATTGAGCGTTGTGGAATCAATGAAGTAATGAAACCGTAGATGGTTTCATGAGATAGATATTCCGCGTATTCTATAGTTAGTTAAGATATGCATGAGCTTTATTAGGAAGTTATATTGTATATCTTATTTAGTTTTATGTTTATACGTTTCTTGGGAAACGGGTTAGGGTTCCTTGTGTATAAAAGGAACACAATAGTATGAGTTATGCACAATAATGCTTTTAAGTCTGTTAAAAACAATTCTGTTAATTTTTGTGGATTGAATGCTTTTGCATGTAATGGAACATCTTTCACTTTGAATAAATCTTCTAAAAAGAAGACATGTTTTGTTTGTGGAAGTAAATTTCACTTGATTAAGGATTGTAATTTTCATGAGCAAAGAATGGGTGCATGTGCTGGTCAAAAGAAACCTAGACCAATGTGGACAAATATTAATGATATACCATCTTTTATTCCACAAGCAACTAATAAACCTTCTCCTTGGAGAAGATCTGTTGCTAGACCTTATGAGAAACCAACAAGTTCATATTTTCAAAATGGTTATTGGCCTGGATGTGTTGACTCAATGTATGATGGGAAGGGAAATGGGGTTACTGCTGTGAAGCCCTCAGCAGGTTGTTCTAGGACTAAAAAGGGACCTAATTTTCAATGGAGGTCTAAGAACAATAGTGGATCTTTTTCATCTACATGGCCTAAATCCTATGATCCACAAGGCAGGCTCAAGTAAGTAATGACTTGAGTCTCCATAGTGTACTAATATTTTGTATATATATTTTGTTGTTGTTGTAGGATCATCCTCTTAAGCATAAGGAAGTTGGCATTGTTGATAGTGGTTGTTCCAGAAGCATGTCAGGGAACAGAGAAATGATGCATAATTTTGTACCCATTCAAGGAGGAGGCAATGTGACTTTTGATGGAAGTAATGGTAGAATCACTGGGAAAGGCACCATCAAAACACCTCAACCGGATTTTGAGAATGTGTACTATGTAAAGGAACTGCAACATTAACTTGTTCTCGCCTCACAAATTTGTGACACCAAGAACAAAGTATTCTTCTCTCGAGGATGAATGTCTTGTGCTATCTAAAGACTTCAAACTACCGTAAGATACATCAATTCTCACGAGAGTTCTTAGAAATCACAATCTATACACATTCAACTTGAATGATGTTCAACCAAAAGGTGACCTAACTTGTTTGGTGGCTAAAGCATCCCTGGATGAGTCTACAAAATGGCATAGAAGGATGGCTCATGTGAACTTCAAGACCATCAACAAACTTTCTAAACTTGGTCTTGTTGAAGGACTTCCTTCCAAAGTCTTCACCAATGAATATAACTGTGTTGCTGCAACAAAGGAAGGCAACACGAGCCTCATACAAAGCCATTACTGTGAGCACTATTTCGAACCTCTTCGCTTGTCGCATATGGATCTCTTTGGTCCAACCCAAGTCGAGTATTGATCACAAGTATTTCACCGGTAATCACCGATGACTATAGCGATTTTGTTAGGTATTATTTTTAGAACTAAAGATGAAACATCTCAAGTTTTAAAGGAGTTCATTACCTTGTTGAAAACCAGTTGAACAAAAAGGTTAAAGGAATTCGTGTGATAATGGGACGAGTTCAAAATGATGTATTAATAGAACTCTATAAGTCTAAAGGGATAAACAGGACTATAGCACTCCAAGAACCCACAACAAAATGAGGTAGTCGAAAGAAAGAATAGGACCTTAATAGAGGCAAGAAGATCCATGCTCGCAGACTTTAAATTACCCACTATGTTCGATCAAGCGATTAGCACGGCTTGCTATGTACTCAACAGGTATCCATCACCGACCTCATTTCAAGACACCTTATGAACTTCTCTTGGGAAAGTTCTCGCTATACATTACCTCAAACCGTTTGGATGTCAAGTGACTATTCGAACACCGGTGATCCATTGGGGAAATTTGATGAGAAAGGCGATGAGGGTATATTGTGGGCTATTCAGCTCATAGTAAGGCTTATAAGGTATATAATTTGAATGTGAGAAAGATTGAGGAGACACTTAACCTGAGATACTTAGAAGATAAGCCCAATGTTCGAGGTCAAGGTCATGTTTGGTCCTTTGACTTGGATTACTTAACGATTACTTGGGTTATACCGGACATGTTGCTAACCAACTGCAGTACACAAGAGTCTCCACTAACCATGCAGCACCTTGGATGTTGACTCGGAAAGTGAGTCTGATCATGATGAGCAACCGATTCTTGTACCTTCCTTCTCCCCTACCCATTTTGAAGGTGATCATTTAAAAGTGATTTCTGATAAGCATGAAGATGAGTCACACTATGCAGAGGATCTTGCTAGACTCCAGAAGCAAGATCATGCAACCAATCTTGAAGCTGGGAGGCTTGGTGGGGAGTTTGCAAAAGACGCATTCAGTGGAAAACATGTTTCTCCTAGCAGTTCTTGTTAGGAATTAGAAATTCCCTGTATTAAAGAGTCGGTCACCTCAAGTATATGTAATCGTTAGAAAGCTCGTAGTCGTAGTTCTTTAGGTTAAGTAGTATTTAGTTAAGTAACACCGGAGGACTGACGGTCTTTACCCACTGTATGCCCGATCCACACCCGATGTGTGGCGATTTATGTAAGACTATAAATACTCTCTACCTTCCAAGGTAGAGAGTTGGAGCTCATAATAATATCTTTCACTTTCTCACTAAGTTCCCTAAACCTCTAACTTTTCTCTCTAGAATTCCACTTACACGCCACCTTGTTGTTATGGTTTGATGTGTATGTGAAAACTAATATCCTACAATTGGTATCAAGAGCCATGGTTAGATCATATCTTGCACATCTTTGGATTTCTAGTAGTTTTAGGTGGTTTTGAGTTTGAAAAAGTTTAGTGGTTTTGCATCATTTGGTTGATTTCTTGTGTTAAAGCTTGGATTTTGTTAGTACTTTTATGTTTAGAATCATCACAAGTGTTTAGGTTTTCATTTGGTAAGCTTGAATCATCTTGGTTGGGTTGTTTTGGATTAAAAGGTGATGTTTATGTGGTTTTTCTTGCTAGCGACTTGATATACGGATTTATTTCTTCAGTAGCGACTTGTTTCACAATTTTGTAGCGAGTTACGCTTTGGAGCTAGCGACTTAGACCTAGCGATTAACAAGACAAGTAGTGGACTCTCCACTACGGTGGCGACTGTGGTAGCGACTTGGTCCAGAGCGAGTTGCTCTTTAGCGACTTGTATCTCTAGCGACTGAGTAGCAATTAATCGCCAAAATTTTGCTAGCGACTTGAGGCTTAGCGAGTTACTACTTAGCGACTTGCTTTTGTCTAGCGACTTGGGACTCTAGCGACTTAGTGGTGTAGCGAATTAAGTGTTAGCGACTTAGTGCATTATCTTCTAGCGACTTAGTGCATTATCTTCTAGCGACTTGAGTGATTGTTTACGGTTTTCTCTTGATTTAGTAAAATCCGTGAAAGAATCTATTTCCGGTTTAATCATAGAGTTATAAAATCCCGTATAATCATTAACATGTCTACCAACATCCCTACTATCATCTCCATCGTTGCCGAGGATGTACAAGCGGTGGCTCGTGATACTCGCCCACCCATGCTCGACAGAATCGACTACGATTCTTGGGCTCAACGAATCGATTGTATTGCCTTGGAAAGGAAAATGGTGTCAACATTCTCAAATCCATTGATGAAGGACCATATCGTGTTGAGACGACTAGAGACATACTTGATACTAATGAAGATGGTACTCTGTTTACTGGAATGGACAGACCTAAAATGTATGATGAGCTTGATGATAAGGATAAAAGAGATTCGATGCGATATCGTGGCTTCAAACATTGTTCTTCAAGGTCTTCCTAAAGACATCTATGTCGATCAATCATAACATCAAGCAAAGGCGGTTTGGGATAATGTTAAGATGCTTCTCTCGTGTTCGTAATTAACTATGGAAGACAGAGAATCCCAACTCTATGACGAATTTGAGCACTTCAAGATGAAACCGATGATGAGTGTCTCATGAGTACTATGTGAGATTTCATAAGTTGGTGAATGATATGAGAAACATCAAGATGACTATGCCTAACATTCGCTTTAACTCAAAATTTGTGAACAACATGAATCCCGAATGGCACAAGTTTGTCACCTCTGTGAAGCTCACTAAAGGATTGAAGGATACAAACTATGAGCAACTCTATGCCTTCCTCCTTCGAATGAGACATGCCATGTTGGAAAAGAGGATTCTTGATCGGTTCAAAGGTCGGGAGAAACAAGGTCTACAAATGATTCAACCGCTTCTTCACAAATGATGGGACTTCACCAATGCTTCTCAAGTTGCACCCACGAAAGATGATAATCACAAACCCATTTCGATCCAAGGTTCAAGCAACTCGATGCAAATGCTATCATGGAACATTTCATCACTCAACTAACACTCATGGTAAAGAGAACAGACACTTTCACCTCACACCAACAAACTCCACACCGCAATGAGATCCGAACCGCCTCCAATCTTCACAACCATGCTTTGATCGAGATGGGAAAATTATGGGGCAACCAGTTCAGAAAGACAAGATGATCGAGAAGAGTGGAGTGGGAGAGGTTATGTTGGCAACCGTAATCGAGGAAGAAATGGTAACCAAGGTCAAGCTAAGCCAATCAAATGTTATAACGTGGTGGTGAAGGACACATTGCAAGGGCGCACATCTCCAAAGCGTCCACGTATCGCCGATTACTTGAGATAAGATGTCGCTGGCACAAGCTCAAGACAATGGTGCCGCTGGATGAAGAGGAATTGCTGCTTTCTTCCGAGGCAATGCCAAGACCTATGATGCGAGATGTGGATGAGCAAATTTATTCAGAGATAGGTCACAATCATCGAATGCCTTTCAAGTCACCGACCGTGATGCATACGACTACGATGTAGATGATGGACCCATCGCACACACAATTTTTATGGCTAGCATTTCTCCAATGGTTTCTCCCAAGATCTCTTCTTCACCACAAGTGGCCCATCCAAGGACAAACTCATCTCGAGGTATTAAAACTATACGATGATGTCGATGTGCAATGATGCATGACAAAGTACAATCAATCGAAACTATTGAATCAAATGTTGAAAATATGGGTAATAATAATATTGTCCCATACGATCAATACGTGAAACAAAGTGAAAGTGAAGTTGTACCAAGTGATGCATCTTCGCATCAACAATGACTATGTCTTTGATGAATACACCGCAAGTGCTCCCGATGATTCCGTAATTTCGAACTAAATGCCTATAAGGAACGTGTTGCTATTTATGAACAACGGCAAAATTTGAGTTGACCACCGTGAGCAGGAAATGGATGACCAAGTGAGTACAATAATTAGAAAAAGTAAGTTTAGAGAAGAAGTATTGAAACAAGAATTACATTCCTTGCAAGAAAAACTTTCTAAAACAAATAAGCAAAACAAGAACTTCAAGAAAATGTGAAAATGCTTAAGCAAGAATTTAATGCAAAGGAATCAAAACTCTTGAGAGATTTTTCTAATCTGAAAAATTTGAAAACAAACTTGAAAACAAGTTGTACATACAAGGAAACACCATTCGATCGCCACATGGTCACCAAACATCGAGTCTTAAGCGATAAGCATAGCATTCCCTTGTTGAGGAACCAAACCAGAGGTAATTAAAAGGCTAGAAATGCTCATAAGGTGCTTTATGATGGTAATGAAATCCTTAAGCCTAGGCGAAACCTAGTTACGTTGAGTGCAATCGAGGAAGATAAGAAATCAAATGAAATCACTAGGAAAAGATGAATAAGAAACAAAATGATCCCAAATGCAAAGAGAAAACATAATTATCACTCCTCATGATTACAAGAAGGAAAACGGATTTCCTTGAACAAGTTTAAGCCTCGACATTGTTGACTCCGAACAAGTCTTCGGAAAAGGATTTAGATAAGCGTAAAGCGGAAAATATTGTTGAAACAAACCTCCCTTTGGAAAATGCCTAGAGCGATGTGTATCCTCCTAATACACCAATGCATCTTGTACCTAGAACAATTGCCACTAAAAGCAAGACATTAATTAGCCAATACGTTATATTTCAACTATTTGTTGATTTTGAGAAAACTTGCAAGAAAAGGATCACACCCACGGTATAATCAAGGAGAAAGGGTTTTGAACAAATGAAAGAATGTTATTTAAGCGAGGTCATGCCTTCTTTAAACTTCTAAAAGATCACTTTGAGAGTCTTAAAAGGGATAGAAACCGATATTAAGGGAATGGAAAAGGAATTTGATGCAATGGTTGTTGAAGTTAGTGACTATGAGCGTAATGAAATATAATGAGATTGAGAGAAAGAACTTGCATACATTAAATGAGAATCTTATTCTTGAATGTGTTGCTCAAGATGTGTTTTCATCGCTCAAATTGCTCTATTAATGCTTCCAAATTTCATGAACTATCTGTGGCCCTGAAAGTCTCCCATGATCGTGTCATTGAGCTTGAAAAAACTAATTCTAAACTAAACGAGAAAATTGAACTGGATGATCACGACAATTTCGTTAAACATTTTTCTAAACTAGAAGTTGAGCATTTTAATTTACAACTAAAATATCAACATCTTAAAGAAAATGTCAAAACTTCAAATGTCAAGACATCTTCGATGCTCCGAGTTTGATGTTTTCAAATTAACAAACGTGATGAATGATTCAAGCTCGGTGCAACACGATCGGAAAGTTGAAAGCCCAAATCTCTCAATTAAAGGGTCAAACAAACAATATGACAGCTCCCAAATGCCTCCTCCTTTAGATTCTCGAATTCTCAAACGTTTCATCTTCAAAACCTAGTAAATGCTTTACAAAAGGAAAACGAAAGTTTTCTAGAAGAAAATGAAAAGGTTAAACGTCATTTCAATGAGTTATTTGAATCAATTAAAGTCACTCGTAATAAAAACAACGAACAAATAGCTTCATTGCAAAAGGAAATTGAGAATCAAGAGTCAGGTAAAAGGGAAAATGCCAATGACCAATGGGGAGAATGGTGGATCAAAGGTTCACTCTTGTAATAAATATACTTTATGCATGACTTATGTCCCTCCTCATCTAAGGAACAACAAACTTGCTATTCAATCATACTTCTCATCCCTTAAGGATTGCCTAGAATGTCTGCGTGAGATTGTTGAAGAGGATAAGTTAGAGAAACCTCATGATAATGCAATTGGATATGCATGCTTATATGCCAAACGATCTCAAGAAATCTTAGAATGCTTGATCACAATATGCCCAAAGTCATTAGGTGAGAGAGTTAATCCTTTGATTCCATGCTCGATGCCTAATGCCAAGTATGATATGCACTCGATTCCCAATGTTTTGAATGTGAACCGTGGTGTGCCTTTAAGAGGTTGATTCTAGATCATCAATGCTAAGAAAGAGAACTCAAGTGTGCCTTCTAGGAGTACAAATCTCAAGACTCTAGTTTTAAGAATGTGAACCGTAGTGCACCCGCATGTAGTTCAGATCCCAAAGACATCTAAACAGTGATGCAAAGAGTAGTTAAACCAACTAATGTTCCCATTCCTCTATAGAGTAATCGGTGACATTAAAGGGAGCGGTCAAAGTCTCAAGACAATACAAGGAATGATAGGACCGCAAGCTAAGAATGTGCCTTTGGAAAAGAGTAGAAGAACAATCTAGGAACTTTAAGTTTGAATCGAATAAAACGAATCATGTTGATTCTAGTATTAGCCATAGGCGCATCGTAATTAATTCAATTCGATACAATTTGCAAACCTTGTAATCGATGTCCGCTTGAATTGCTTTCTAATCATGAATGTGGTGTTAATGTTACGCCTAATGATGTTAATTGTCCAGTTCATATTGTTAATGCTAAAATTCATGCTAAGAAGGCTAAAAGGCAAAACGAAAGAAAGTTAGAAAAAATGGAAACCCGGGAAGAACATTCAAGAAAATAGGCTTCTATTGGATACCGTTGGTCATAAGACTAATCGATAATGCCCACTAGAAAATGGATGCCTCTTGGTAGAACTATTCCTTTAAGAAGTGATCACACCGTGAATGTGGCTATCTGAGACACTAGTATCGCATCTATTCACAATGATTCCATTGCCTCACTTTCGATATGAATGCTTCTATTTACGATGTGGGTGTTCCAACCATTGTAACTAACCAAATGGAACCCATTCTTGCATGGGGATCCCAATTATCCGATTATCCATTCTTGTGCGTGTTCAACCGCAGATCGTTCAAATCGCTACGTGGTACGGACTCAGTTTGTTCCAAGCATATGACCTGGAGACCGGTCATGCTCATGAACCGTGAGCAAATTCATCGGATGTTAGATTTGGTAATGATCATTTCGGTGCTATTATGGGTTATGGAGATTATGTTGTTGGTGATAGTGTCATCTCTAGAGTGTATTATGTGGAAGGTTTAGGTCATAATCTGTTCTCTCGCTGGTCAATTCGTGATTCGATCTAAGTAGCCTTCTAAAACATACCGCTTTGTTAGAGATCTTAATGGTAAGGAACTGTTAAAAGGAACTCGTGGCTCAAATCTTGACACCATCTCTATCGATGACATGATGAGGCCTCTCCAATCGCTTGTTATCAAAGGCTTCAAAACAAAGTCATGGTTATGGCATCGTCGTCTCAATCACTTGAACTTAGGCACCATCAACGATCTTTCGAGAAAAGACTTAGTTGTAGGTTTACCTAGACTAAAGTATGAAAAGGATCATCTTTGTTCAAGATGTCAATTGGGAAAAATCATGAAGTATGCCCATAAACCCAAACCTACTAACTCGCTCACGAAGTTCTTCATATGATTCATATGGATTTATGTGGACCTATGAGGGTGCGAATATCTTTGGGAAGAAATATGTGTTAGTTGTGGTTGATGATTACTCTAGATTCACCGGTCAAGTTCTTAAGGACAAAGGATGAAACTCGATATCATCATCAAACTCATCAAACAAATTGCAGTTCGACTAAACAAAGCGCCGAATTATCGAGCAGACAATGGAACCGAGTTTGTCAACAAACAACTTAGTGAATTCTATGAAAGCGTTGGAATCGACCATCAAAGAAGTGTTCCACGAACCCCTCAGCGAGCGGTGTAGTTGAAAACGAAATCGTACTCTTGTTGAAGCCGCTAGAACAATCTTGATCTACTCAAAGGTTCCAATGTTTCTCGGGTCAAGCAATTGCCCGCATGCTACACACAAAATCGTTCCTCGATTCACACTGTTCATGGAAAAACTCCATATGAACTTGTCCACAACAGAAAACCTAATCTATCTTTCCTTCGTGTGTTTGGTGCATTGTGCTATCCAACTAATGAGGGTCAAGACTTAGGAAAACTTAGGGCCAAAGTCGACATTGGAGTATTTGTAGGATATGCATCAAACAAAAGGGATACCGAATCTACAACAAAAGAACCCAAATATCATGGAAACAATTCACGCTACGTTTGATGAGTCGACCGGTCAAATGGCTCCTGACACTCCATTCAGACCCGCACTTCAAAAGCAGTTCCATTGGTTCATCCCTTGTTCCAAACTCCTCTCAAGAAACTCCATATGTACCTCCATCCAAGATGATGTAAAGAAATTGTTTGATCCTATGTTTGATGATCAGTATGATTCAATTACTAATGAGGTGTCGATCCCTACAACAGAGGATGCTCATATTCCGATGAATGAAGTCAATCCTCGGCCTCAATATCTTTAAGTCAAGAAGCACCGCCGATCCTTCCGCCTCATCAACAAATCATCATTCTTCAAATGTACATCATGGAAATGTTTCGCATCAATGATGAAGTTAATCCCTTTGCTACCCTCGAAGATGCTCCATTTGAAAACATATTTGCTACTCCCGAATCATCATCGAACCATCTTCTTCAGGAGACATCGACTCACTACCTCGGCCTCAACAACCGCCACATGAACACCTCGGAAAATGGACTCACGATCATCCATTAGACAACATCATTGGAAATCCTCTCGTCTGTATCAACCCGGAAACAACTTGCAACCGATGCCTTATGGTGTTTCTTCAACTCCGTACTATCTAAGATCGAACCAAAAGATGTTAAACCGCCATGAATGAAGATAGTGGTTCAATGCCATGCAAGATGAAATTCATGAGTTTGATCGTCTTGATGTATGAGAGTTAGTACCGCCTCCAGATCGTGCTATGATTATAGCTCTCAAATGGATCTTCAAAGTAAAACTTGATGAGCATGGTGATGTGTTGAAGAACAAGGCTCGATTAGTTGCTAAAAGATATCATCAAGAGGAGGGTATAGACTTTGAAGAATCTTTTGCTCGATTGCTCGAATCGAGGCAATCGTAATCTTTTCGCTAATCTTGCTAGTAAGAACATGGTAGTATATCGATGGATGTAAAGACGGCATTTCGAACGGAGATCTTAAAGAAGTCGTCACGTCGACCAACTGAAGGATTTGTGAATCAAGAGCATCCTACTCACGTTTATCGTTTGAAGAAGGCTCTTTACGGTTTAAAGCAAGCTCCAAGGGCATGGTATGATACATCATCAAAGTTTCTTCTATCAACCGGATTCATCAAAGGAGCGATTGATCTACATTGTTCACCGTGAAGTCGTGCAAACATTTAATTCATGTTCAAATTTATGTTGATGATATTATTTTGCCTCGGCTGGACCCAATGGAATGTGATCGTTTTCAAATGAAATGAGTTCAAAGTTTCAAATGTCAATGATGGGACAAATGTCATTTTCTTGGGATTACAAATTTCACAAAGTCCGGAGGCATTTTCATAAATCAATCTAAATATGCAATGAGATTTTAAAGAAATTTGGATTTGATTCAAGTGACCTGCTGACACCCCATGATTGACCGAACCAAACTAGATGAGGACCACTCGGGGATCATGATTGACCAAACGAAATATCGTAGTATGATTGGGTCCCCGATGTACCTCACTCGCTAGTAGACCGACATCTTGTTCATTGTATGCATGTGTGCTAGATACCGTGCTAAGCCTACTAAAAGCACCTTGAAGCGATTAAGCGGGTCTTCGGTATCTCCAAGGAACCATCAATATGGGTCTTTGGTACCGAAGGACACCGGTATGTCACTAACGGCCTATGCAGATGCCGATCATGCGAGTTGTCAAGATACACGTCAAATACGTGCGGAGGTGCTCGGTTTTGGGTGATAAGCTTGTGAGTGGTCTTCAAAGAAGCAAATGAGCACTTCTATTTCTCTCAGAGGTGAATACATAGCCATGTCATCTGTTGTGCTCAAATCTTATGGATGAGATCTCAATTATCGACTATGGCTTTGTATTCAACAAAATACCTCTCGCATTGTGATAATAAAGTGCTATTGCTCTCTCATGCAACAACGTTCAACACTCAAGAGCAAAGCATATCGACATTCGACATCATTTCATCGGGAACAAGTGGAAAAAGGTGTGGTGGAACTATATTTTGTGAGGTCCGAATATCGTTAGCGTACATCTTCACCAAAGCTCTTCCAAGAGAACGTTTTGAGTTTATTCTTCCACGTCTTGGCTTGAAAAGCCTTCAACCAGAAACTCTCAAACGTCTTCAGGAGGAAGACGAGGAGTAAAAGGTTTCCTTCATCTATCTCTTGTAAATATTTATTCGAAAATCAAATAGAAAAATATAAAACTTTCAAAATCCATAAAAATTTGAAAAATTCGAAAAATCTTCAAAAAAAAAATAAAATAAAAAATAAAAAAAATTGTCATTTTGTCATGTTTCTCTCGATTCGATAATATCTACGGTCTTGATGTTGTCATTCAAAGAATGACACGGGACTTTAGATGTTGTTCAATTCTTAAAAAAAAAAAAAAAATATATATATATATATATATATATATATATATATATATTTTGGGAGAAAGAGAAATGGTTTATTGTCATTTCGAGCAATAACCGGTTTTAAAAGAAAGAACAGAGCCATGTTCTATCATGTTTTCAAAATTCCATGCTCGATTCTATAAACATTTATCTATCGAAAACTAAATGCTTTGAAAAATAACTCGATCTCTATTTTTGATAATCATCGGGACTTATTTGTCAAAATCTCTATCTCAATCAACAACCTATGTCATTGATTGAGGGGAGAATGATTTCAATTAAATTAAAAAGTTATTTGGCATTAAATTGTTTTCAAAAGATATACATGCATGTTTTATCAATGGAGTTTAAAGTCTTAAATCCGATCCTTATCGCTTAAAACGCTTTCATAATCAAGTCACAATTCCCTTAAAGCTTTCAAAATCAATTTAAATCAATAAGAGATCACAAAATCTCAAATGATTTGATAATTGTGATCGGGGAGAATGTGTGATTTAAATTGGATTTAAACCGATAATTCGGTAAATGATTTTATAAGGATGTACATCTTGTCCTTCCCACATGTGACAAACGATTTCAAATTTTCAATGCACATGTTGAGGGGAGCATCTATCTTAAACCTTTGATTTGTAACGTGATCATTCATCCCAATGTGCGTGGTCCTCTAGTATGTGCAAAACTCTTTTCAAACCTCGAGGCACATATTGAGGGGAGCAAATTTATGGAAACCTCATCCTTCCGGAAATGCGATATCTACTTGATTTGATATGGGAAGTGATGTTGATATCTTTAGAAAATGGTAATCAAAGAAGTTAATTCTTTCTCTTGCCTCCGTGTGCTAAACATTTTCAAATACTTGATGCACATGTTGAGGGGAGTTCTCGTTCTAAAAATATCAAAAACAATTCGGTACAAAACGCTTTGATAATATATCACAAGTATCCGAATTGATTTTCAAATGGTTTTCAATTGGATCCAATGGCGGATGAACAATACCAAATTGACCGACCAACTTTACTTTATGTACGGTGATATAAGGATGATAAGGTTAGGTATGTGTTCCCATGATCCGCTGTAATCGGAGGGATCTACCCAGGACAATCCACTAGTTAGTGTAGAAGTCCTTAGGTATGATGATAAAAGGAGAAAAAATATGAGATATGGGAAGAGTGCGGACTAAGACCGAGCTAGTCTTGGAATAAACCCAACAAGGTTCTAGCTATAAAGTCTCGGTAATTGAAGGGTGAAGAATTAAAAGAATTGAATGAGGAAAGGGTGAAAACAAATAGCCCTCCATTTATTCAACCTTAGGCGTAAACCGGTTCACTTCATATGCTCTTGATGGTAACATCGGTATTGAAGACAAAGACGTCATGGACCCGATGGACGCATTGCACTTCAACTTTCCAAACCACTCAAGTTCCTCTTAAAAGGACTTGTTTCATTCTCACGGGAACCGACATTATCTATCGACTTTCTCTTAGAGATGGTTGATATTGAAGAAGGAGACCTCTCCCTAGTCTCCGTTATAGGATCCAAATATGCACAAATTGAGTCTAGAGCCACGAGATCATCAATAAATCTCATTAGGACACTTTCAATGAAGACTCTGTTTCACACAATGTGGAAAGAGATTATATCTTGAGTCCCACGCATTATCCTTGTGGTATTGCGAACATCCGAGTAATATGTATACATATTCACAATGAAGATGGAAAGCCTTCGAGCCAACATCAAACAAGCTCCGGTAGGTGGCATGTGAGATCTATTATATGGATCAACCATGTGACAACCGAACAGAAACAATGGGCGATTCAATCTCTTGAATCAATCTCGGTTCAGTTATGGATTGACGGATACCTTTGAAAACCGGTCGTTGTGCTTAAAAACTCTTTTCTTTAGCACATCGACCGTACTCATTTTCAAATCAAAAGGTATTTTATGATTGATAATTGATTTTCAATAAAACCTTCATTGTATTGCAAAAACAATTTCTATTGAGCAATACACGATTGTTTTCAAATCTCTTTTCATCAATCGGTGGACTTATATTCATTGGTTCACTCACTCCGTGTTGTCTTCTTTGAGATGTTCCGGTTTGAGAACGACTAGAGCACCGCGAAACCTCGTCAAGGAAATTCTTGAATTATACACGATCACAGCAAGTACATGTCTCGATCAAGCGGGGAACCGTGGGCAGTGTACCTCGATTCAACGAAAGTGATCAAAGACACTTTCGTGCGATTTATTGCTAACTGTTGTATGCGGTACACCCGACGTTTTGGTGATCGTAATGAAGCGGTCAATCCACACCGCATGCTCACTTAACACATTCAACTCAAAGAAATCATGATTAGTGCATCAATGACTCGATATTTTCACTCCATGCTTCGCTTACCGCCAATATCATGAATCAACTAATGCTTCCGCTTACTCGATGAGAAGATACCATGATCCGAAGGTGAGCATGTCGGTCCTAATGTCACAACATCACATAATACCAACGCCACAAAGGATGTGTCGGAGATTGTTGATAGCGATGATCTCAAATCTTGGCTCAAACTTATTATCACGTGGATCGGTAAAGACCTCCACTTGGAATAACCAAACATGTAATGTGAAGAATCAATGACTACGAGCTTAGGAGCAAGGACTACATAAAGGATGCAAGATCAATTGTTAATGTATTATCTGGTTGTATTCAATGTATTTTTTGTACATGATTGAGGTGACCTCCATAGGGAGATTGTTAGGAATTAGAAATTCCACAGTATTAAAGAGTCGGTCACCTCAGTATATGTAATCGTTAGAAAGCTCGTAGTCGTAGTTCTTTTAGGTTAAGTAGTATTTAGTTAAGTAACACCGTGGAGGACTGACGGGTCTTTACCCACTGTATGCACGATCCACGGCCCGATGTGTGGCGATTTATGTAAGACTATAAATACTCTCTACCTTCCAAGGTAGAGAGTTGGAGCTCATAATAATATCTTTCACTTTCTCTCACTAAGTTCCCTAAACCTCTAATTTTCTCTCTCTAGAATTCCACTTACACGCCACCTTGTTGTTATGGTTTGATGTGTATGTGAAAACTAATATCCTACAGTTCTCCTGTTTCTCATGACATCATCAAATCTGCTGACAGTCCTGCTGCATCTACTCCAACTCCAACTAGTGTGTCCACAGACTTTGAATAACCATATACACAATTTCCAAGTCCTTCAGATCTTGGTAATCATCAATTCAAAGATGGAATCTTCACCTCACCTTCCTATTACGGTGATTTTGAACCAACCATGAACAATCTTGACACCACAGTTGATATCAACCCTACGCTACAAAAAGGATCAACGATTGCTCATCCTCGATCAAACATAATTGGTGATCCTAAAGCACTGTTCGGACTAGAGTGCTTGTGACAAGTTCCAAGTATGGTCAAGTTGCTTTTCTTTCATATGTCTCAAATCAATGAAGGGACAATCACACAAACTTTAAGCATTGTCATTTGCTTGCTTCCTTTCTCAAGTGGAACCAACCGGTGTTACTCAAGCTCTTGAAGATTTAAGTTGGCTTGAAGCAATGCGGGATGAGATGCAACAATTCAAGAATCGGAGGTTTGGATTTTGGTACCACTACGATGGAAAGTTTGCAATTGGGACAAAATGGATCTTGAAGAATAAAAGAGATGCAAGGGTATAGTGGTTAAAACAAGGCAAGATTAAGGGCTCGGGGTTCGAGCAAGAGGAAGGAATCGATTATGATGAAGTTTTTGCACAGCAGCTAGAGTTGAGGCCATTAGAATATTCTTGGCCTATGCATCCTATATGGGGTTCATGGTTTATCAAATGGATGTGAAGGTGCTTTTACGTATGGTGAGATAGAAGAAGAGGTTTATGTCACTCAACCCAAAGGCTTTGAAGGCCGGATCATCCACATCATGTTTACAAGGTTGTGAAAGCTCTCTATGGACTTCATCGAGGCACCAAGAGCATGGTATGCTAGGCTATCTGCATTTCTGTGAAGCATGGTTCTGAAGAGGTGCCATTGACAAAACACTTTCTAAAGAAAAATATGAGACATCATTCTTGTGCAAGTTTATGTGGATGATATTATCTTTGGCTCCACTAAAGAAGCTTGGTGCAGGGAGTTTGAGGAGTTAATGAAGGGAGAGTTTCAGATGAGTGCTATGGGGGAACTTTCTTTTTGGGTCTACAAGTTCAGCAGAAACCTGATGGTATTTTTACCAGTCAGTATAAATATGTGAGAGACATCTTGACGAAGTTTGGTATGCATGAGCTTTATTAGGAAGTTATATTGTATATCTTATTTAGTTTTATGTTTATACGTTTCTTGGGAAACGGGTTAGGGTTCCTTGTGTATAAAAGGAACACAATAGTATGAGTTATGCACGAGTTGAAAAATAAAGTTTTAGTATTATTAAAAGATCCATAGAGGATCAAAGTGTTCTTAGTTATTTGTGTTTGTTCTTGTGTTTAATTTCCGCTTGAATACAAGTTATAGAGACTGTCTTATAGTGTGTTTGTGATTACATAAGCATTACTATCGATCTACGAGTGCTCTAAGATCTATCAAGGTCTATAGGTTCAACATACGCCCATAGTGTGTTTGATTGCCTTGCCGGTCAATACAAACGATAGAAACCGCATAGGTTTGAAAACAGTAGTGGACAATATAGCTCGTATAAAATATAATTGCAATGTGTACAATTATCTTCTTGATAGTTATTATTGATCTAAGCTCATGGCACTCACGACTGACTGTTGTATATACATCACAGGACGATATATATATATATAAATAACTTGCCCCGGGTAGGTATTTTGCCCTATACCTAGATAATCTCAAATATAGTGCGCCTTGTTATTTCCGATAGCATAGAGGGGTTCGTCAATTCCGATAGGCCTATCCACAATATTTGCGCTTACTCTCGATGATTAGTGGTCCATGATGTTGGGGACTTTTGGCAAAACAACTTAGGCATGCAATAATACTGATCAGGCATTCGGTTTGCAAGTAATTGTCCATAATAAAGCATTTTAGCATGTAGTAAAAGCGTTAGCATGTATCTCTCCCAAAGAGTTTATAAAGCAGTTAAACAAAAGTTGGGGCTATGAAACTCACTGTGAGTGATCAACAACGAGTGTAACGATATAATGTTTATCAACGGTGAGAGTATGACAATATCACGATCTTTAACGATTACCTCTGAAAGCATAGTGTCGCGTTTTAGTACGATGTACGATATAAGTGTACAAGTATATGTAGTTTGTTGGCTTATGATGTTGTACATGATTCCTTAAGTTAAAGTATCTCTTAAGTGTTGTTTGGCCTATAGCCCTTTTATAAATAACCTCGTACCATCGTTAGAGACTGCTCGAGAATCAAGAGGTCGTGTAGTGAACATATGAGGAGCAGGACACTTTAAATCGTAAATCCATGACTCGTCGTCACGACACCGAAGAGCCTCTTTATGATAATGAAATTCCCTACTATTTTGTACTTGTCATTTATAAGTGAAGTATTTGTGAGACAAATGTTATATAAAACATGTGTAGTGTTTAGTCAAAGACTATTGTTGAACTTATGTAATAGTGTTATGAGTTGTGTGTGTGAAGCATTTATCATGTGTAAGTGTTGTGATGAAATAATATCGGCGTGTCATATTATGATATTGAGGTGTATAAAGGTTTCAAAATAGTTTTGTCAATGTCTAGTAAAATTCCATCTAATGACCAAGTTTTGAAATAATTTTCGGTTAACAAACCCAAACTAGCCGTCTTGACTAAGTTACAATTAAACAACTTTGAAACAATAATCATGGTCATATCTAGTGGTTATATTTAAGTTAAAATAGCTTGAGACATTAGCCTTGGTTTAACCTTGGCTTTGTTTTGGTCTCAAAGAATAAAAATACAATTAAGTTCCCATGACCATGGTTGTTCTCTTTCTAGTCACAACAAGTTCGTTTAGTATTTGCTGTTTTCTAAGACTTTCCGTTCACTTTCCGCTTATGTGCCCCCCAGTTTTCGTAGAAAATTTCATTCCGAGCAACTTTCGTGTTTTACACTTTTGCTGATTCGGACCAGAAAAGGGTTTAAATCTCGTTTTAAAATCGTATCAGCAACTTTTTGATCCAACAACATATTCACCTCTAGTCATCTTCATTTGGCCATAACTTTTTAACCATAAGTCCTTTTTAAGTGATTCAAAAGCCCAAGTTTTAGTTTTTACTTCCTCCAACAGATTCTCAAGCTTAATCAAGTCCAAAGTCCAAAGCTTACTTATATCAATTGTCTAATAACAATTAATTACCTATATTTCATTGCAGAAAGTTTGGCTGCACATTCAGCCCTGCCAAAACGACCATAAGTGGAGTTCTACAACTTGTTTTGACACGTGGCTTTCGCCTAACTTCAATTTATGTCTTAGCTACATTTCATAAAACTTAGTCGACTTCCAGAAATGACCAGAACCATGGGCTTTTCCCAAATGAATTATGGTGTGCAGATTTTGACATGTTTTGCCATTTTGGCTCTCATTTACTCATCGGGATGAGTTATGAGGTGCGCCACCCGGAGAAACGACCATAAGACATAGCTCTACAAGCCTATCTTATTGAATTAACCTCAAAGTTTATTGAGATGATCAGTTTAATCAATCTTTGGGCCTGTTCCAGATTTCAACTTACAAAACCCACCTAAGGCTTGTTTTAGCTACTTTTCATGTTACAAACTTCATGTACAACATCAATCAAGCCATATTACATATACTACTTATATCAAATTTACATCCAATAAATATTATTACAACCATATTGAATGACAATAAATTTAAACAAATTTCTTACAAGACTTAGGTTGAATGGTCACAAGAACAATCAAGCCTAAACCCTTTTTCATTCTTCAACCCTTGTCTTCAACCTCTTAACCCAAGCTTACAAACCCTTTTACCCTTGCAATAAACTTCTTACTTCAGCCCCTTATGCCTTGTGTAGCTCCTAATTTACCCTTGTAAACATCAAAACAACCCTAGGACTTGTAAGAATCATTACTAGCTTCATCTTCTTGGTATAACTTGGAGTAAGAATCAAAGTATGATTTGGTGTTTTGGTGTTTGAAGTGGACGGGAAGGGAGAGAGGGGAGAGAGTTGTGTGTATGTTTTTGCATGTAAAGTGATAGGTGTGAGGTGAATTTGGTGTAAGTGGTGGACAAGTTTGAGGTGAGTAAGAATGCATGTGTGTTGAATGAAGCCACATGGCTTGTGAAGAAGTCTTTACACGCCACCTCACTTTTGAGGTGGTAGTGTGTGTGTAATTGTGATATACTTTAGTTTTTAGGGTATAGTTTGGTCCCTGTAATTACTAATGTTAAGCCCTTAACTCACGAAACTTAAAACCGGGTAACGTAAAAATGTAATACTTCCAAAAATGTTAAAACTTATCAATATACTCCAACTAGGTATATTAAAAGTGTAATAAGTCTATTGGGGTGCGTCTATGTTGTTAAAACCTAATAATGTAGGTTCAAGCTCGCGTATTACGTAAAGAGTAAAATATTTACGTAAAAAATTAACAAAGTGGCAATAGTTCATATAAAATATGACTATTGGTGAAAATAGAGTATTTTGAGCACCTAGACTTATCGTAGTCTTGTGTTGACCGCGAGGAAAGTTTACACGATTAAACTTTCGTAATTATTAAAGTCACAACTTTAAATAATTATTTATAGCCAAAGGTGAACAAAAATGTTCAGAGTGTAATAATTCGAAACAAATTGAATTATTTAACTTGGGAAATTACTGGTTACTACCAGTTACAATATTTACTTTTACGTTACGGTAAAAGTCAAATAGCAAAAAGTCAAAGTCAAGCTCAACTTTTAAGAAGTCAAAGGGTAAAATAGTCATTTTACCTTATGAAAATTCTGAGTTACTTCTGACCTCCACGATTCACGAAATCATGTCCTCATGATTTAGTTCGTGTTATGAGTTAATGATGTTCCCGAGAAGAGGTGAGGGTACTTTTGTAATGGAACTTCGTCACGAAGTTCAGTGAGTGTTATCTGCTAACAGTATATTTGAGTTCATCTTCACGTTCCTACGTGAATTCAGGACCTCTTATAGAGTTCCATCGAACCTTGAGAATATGAATGCGACTTTGCTTAAGTCATTTGACCTCATGGTCCATGATATTAGTAGATTTTTCGATAAGATCAAACGTAAATCAATCTGGATCCCTGTCTCATCAGTATGACACTTCTTCAGAATGCACACACGAAAGGCGGCATATACACTGCCAAGTTCGGGTAGTAGCTCGAGTCTGAAAGCTACCAGGCCAATTCTTGCTAATATCGTATAAAGTCCAATATATCTTAAGTTTGGTTTTCTAATTTCCCCAAACGAATCATACCTTACATAGCGAGGCTTTCAACAAAACCTTAATCCTAGTATGATATTTTGAAAGTTAACGCTTACATCTGTATAACCTTTCTGGTGATAATGTGTGGCCTAATATTGCCAGGAAGTAAACATTGTACTAGATTCCATACAAGGATTTCGTAAGCGGCAAGCTCATAAATTCTAATCAGCAATTGTGCTAAATATTGCAAAGCCCAAATATGCTACAAGCATGCTTTTAGACATTGCTTTGTCAGGGTAAAATGTTGTTGCTCAATCTATTAGTATTGAGAATACTCACTAGATTTCTTGGCCTAAGTTGAAGAAATTATACTCAAGAAGTATTGTCCTCGGAATGAGGTGCAAGAAATGGAGGTGAAGTTTCCTTGCTGTCAGTGGTGTTGATATCATAACTTACATTCGTCGCTTTCAAGTTTTGGCAATAGTGTTCCCAGTAATGGTCTCAACCAATGAGAATTTATGGGAAAAGTTCATCTGAGAACTTCCACTATGTATTCAAGAGAACGTAACTTCGTTTGATCCCTTACACTGGATGAAACAATTCAGATGTCTCATAACCTAGTGGATCAAGTTGTGCGAGCTTAGACTGCTCAAGGATCTAACAATAGCAAAATAACAATAGTAACGACAATAGTAACAAAAGGTGATGGGATGTGGCAAGTGAGAACCTTTCGAGAAATTATGTTCTCAAAATAATGGTCAACCAATAGGAGAAGCTCGTAGGAAAGCTTATGTGATGGATAATGGGACATCGTACCCAGTTCATTAGTTCGAGACTGAACTAAGTCCATTAGTTCAAGAGTGTAACAAGCTCGTTAGCTCAATACCATGGAATACTTTGACTTATGCGCCTCGTGCATAATCAAATCTGTGGCAACCGAATTCTGTTCTTGAAACATCTGATTTTATCAGGTCGGGTTTCAATAATGTTCTTGAAACATCTGATTCTATCAGGTCGGGTTTCAATTGACTTTAACCAATTTCGTTAGCTCAACAAATGGTTCATGTTTGTAAGGATTTGTAACAGCAAAAGTAATAACTTAAGACTGAAATTAGGTTGTTCGAATCAGGTCTTAAGATTTTTGTTGAGTGATAAAACACTATCATGTTTTCTAGATCTTTTCAAAGAATACTAGTGATTCTTGAGTTCGAGTTCATACTCATGTCATATCGGATACAAATAAGCCCAATCATTTATAATTCATTACATACATAAAGAAGCGTCCCAATTTATGCAAGTAAGAAATCATAAACTTATGGTTGGTGATTTGAAATTTCTTTATTTAAATGAAAAGCGTCCCAGTCCATTTAAATAAGGATATTTCAAATCATCTTATAAAATTTACGAAACAACACTCATACTTAATCGATGAGTTACAAGGTGATATATTATGAGACGACCTAGGTGTTCCAATAGTATGGAATGAATGTTCACACTCATCTTTGAAGATGAGGAGTAAAATAATCAGAGAAAATCGACATAGCGTTCAAAAGAGTCGATGAGTTCATGGTTATGAAATAGTTTTCTCACAATGTTTGAGAAATACCAGTGCGACCATTGTGCAACTCACAATGTCGAAAACAATAAATAAGTCCATTATGTATCTCTCAATGTCTGAGAAATAGATAAAACTATGGTGTGTCTCTTAATTTCTGAGATATATTTAGGCCAATTGTGTATCTCACGATGTCTGAGATATATCTAAGTCGACTGTGTATCTCACAATGTTTGAGATATATCTAAGTCAATTGTGTATCTCACGATGTTTGAGATATATCTAAGTCAATTGTGTATCTCACGATGTTTGAGATATAAGGAAGACCATTGCATACTTACAATGTCTTAATAATAATGAGACCATTGTACCAACTACAATGTCTGAGGAAGTTTCGTAGATCACAAAAATGTATATGATCGGGGATATCAAGTTGTGCCATAATGCCTTGAATAGGCACACACAATTATGTTTAGTCAATCGTTTATATAAACAATCATTATAAAATAATACAATATTGTGTCAAAGAGTAGGCATGGCGCACGGAATGTTAAAGACAGCAATGAGTGATACGAGTTTAATGTAAGACGTAGTTATAGCCTAGGTTCATATGCAACACGGTTCTCTATAATCGAAGCTCGATACCAATCTGTAACACCCCAAAATTATCGCTTGTGGAAGATTGTGTCATTGGGGTATTACTTCATAGTTCACAAACCTGAATTCTGACGACTCTAAATGAGGCGTTTGAAATAAATTATCATTCGATTAAAATATTAGAGTTTACAAACAGAGGTCCCACCAGTTTGTAATATCATAAAAACTACAACATAAAAGTTGTAAAGTTTTTCGAATGATAATATATGCATTGTCTTCAAAATATTTTTTGTGCGCCTTCACATGCCATGCCAGCTAATTCCTTTCGAACATGAGATAACATGCTAAAAAGTGTCAACACAAAGGTTGAGTGAGTTCATAGGTTTGTAAGCAAAGCAGTTGATCACAAGATATCAAGTTTATGAAAGTAGTGGCTACGTTGTTGCTCGCCCATAGTGCGTTTGATTGCCTTGCGGTCAATACAAACGATAGAAACCGCATAGGTTTGAAAGCGATGATGGACAATATAGTTCGTATAAAATATAATTGCAATGTGTACAATTATCTTCTTGATAGTTATTATTGCTCTAAGCTCATGGCACTCACGACTGACTATTGTATATATATCACCGGACGATATATATATATATATAAATAACTTGCCCCGGGTAGGTATTTTGCCCTATACCTAGATAATCTCAAATATAGTGCGCCTTGTTATTTCCGATAACATAGGCGGGTTAAATCAATTCCGATAGGCCTATCCACAATATTTGCGCTTACTCCCGGTGATTAGTGGTCCATGATGTTGGGGACTTTTGGCAAAAACAACTTAGGCATGCAATAATACTGATCGAGGCATTCGGTTTGAAAGTAATTGTCCATAATAAAGCATTTTAGCATGTAGTAAAAGCGTTAGCATGTATCTCCCCAAAAGAGTTTATAAAGCAGTTAAACAAAAGTTGGGGCTATGAAACTCTTGTAGTGATCAACGGTGAGTGTAACGATATAATGTTTATCAACGGTGAGTATGACAATATCACGATCTTTAACGATTACCTCTGAAAGCATAGTAATCGCGCTTTAGTATAGTTGTGCGATATAAGTGTACAAGTATATGTAGTTTGTTGGCTTATGATGTTGTACATGATTCCTTAAGTTAAAGTATTAAGTGTTGTTTGGCCTATAGCCCTTTTATAAATAACCTCGTACCATTGACCGTATGAGGAGCCAGGACACTTTAAATCGTAAATCCACAACTCGTCGATATGACACCCCGAAGAGGCCTCTTTATGATAATGAAATTCCCTACTATTTTTGTACTTGTCATTTATAAGTGAAGTATTTGACGAGACAAATGTTATATAAAACATGTGTCGTGTTTCGTCAAAGACTATTGTTGAACTTGAGTGATAGTGTTATGAGTTGTGTGTCGTGAAGCATTTATCATATGTAAGTGTTGTGATGAAATAATATCGGCGTGTCATATTATGATATTGTGGTGTATAAAGGTTTCAAAAATAGTTTTGTCAATGTCTAGTAAAATTCCATCTAATGACCAAGTTTTTGAAACAATTTTCGGTTAAAAAAACCAAACTAGCCGTCGTGGCTAAGTTACAATTAAACAACTTTGAAACTGTTAGGAATTAGAAAATTCCATAGTGAAGTATCGGTCACCCCAAATATAATCTAGCATAAGTTAGCTCGTAGACATTACGTTATTTACTAATTTGTTTAGTTAGTTATTTAGTTTAGTGCAACAAGTAGAGGAAGGACGGGTCTTTACCCACCGTATGCACGATCCACAGTCAAGGAGGGCGTTTATTATGTAACTATAAATACCCTCTACCTCCCAAGGTAGAGGTTGGACCTTCAATCTAATATTCTTTCTTTTGTTACTTTCTCTCTCTAGAAAGGCTCCCACACTTCTTTCTCTCTCTAAACTCTATCTCATTCGATCCATTGTTGAGCTTATTTGTATGTTTATGAAATCCAATATCTTATAATTGGTATCAAGAGCCATGGTTTGATCACTCATCTTTCATGTTCTTGGATTTCTAGTAGTTTTCATAAGGTTTTTGGGTTTGAATGAGTTTAGAGTATTTTGCATCATTTGGATCATCTCTAGTGTTAAAGTTTTGATTTTGATTGTACTTTTGTGTTTAGAATCATCATAAGTGTTTAGGTTTTGATTTGGAAGGCTTGAATCATCGTGGTTAGGTTGTTTTTGGATTGAAAAGTAGTGATTTTTTAAAATATTGTACTATGCGAGTTGAGTCACGGATTGACATTTCTTGGAAGAGAGTTGCTTTGTTAATTTGAAGAGAGTTGCTTTGTTAAGAGAGTTGCCTATGCGACTTGTCCGGATTCAACTTATCTAAAGAGAGTTTCCTAAGAGAGTTGCCTATCACGAGTTGCCTAAGAGAGTTGCTAAGAGAGTTGCCTATGCGAGTTGTGCCTTGCTTATTGAGCGAGTTGCTTTGTTATTGAGGCGAGTTGGTATATGCGACTTAGCTATTTAGCGAGTTGACTCTTTATGCGACTTGGGTTCTAAGCGAGTTATTTCTTTAGCGACTTGAGTTCTAAAGCGACTTGGCTATTAAGCGAGTTGTCGACTTAGCGAGTTGTCGTTTAAGCGAGTTGCTTTGAAAGCGAGTTGTGACTTATGCGAGTTGAGCCTCTTGCTTTTTGAGGCGAGTTGTATTATGCGACTTGACTATTAAGTGAGTTGTCTTGGGCGAGTTGTCTCGGATGCGAGTTGATTGAAGCGGTTTGACCAAAAGTTGACTTTTACGTCAAAACTTCAAACGGCCATAACTTTTGAACCGTAACTCTGTTTTCAGCGAAATACCTATCAAAATGACCGGAACAGGCTGAATATTGTGAGGTTTCACCACGATGTCGTGAAACAAATTTTTCGAGGCCTAAATCCTCTCCGAAAGGAAGTTAATGAGCTTTTAAGTTTTTAGACCTAAATTTCACCGTAAAAAACGTGCATTAACAAAACCAAATCACAACCAAATAACACTTCAGCTAATCCTTCAAACAATCATCACTCCTAACACATAATCCTCTATCATTGTGTGGGTCCATCAGTTATCTTAACACGTTCTATTGGTCATTATATCATGGTTTCTTCTTGATTTTGTAAAATCCCGTGAAAGAATCTATTTCTCGGTTTAAATCATAGACTTGTAAAATCCCGTGCATACTACAACATCATGTCTTTCACTCTTGACCCGGTGATTTGGAAGTACTTAAATTATATGATCTTGTGGACAACAATGATAATGTATGCTACATCGAGCGGTTAAAGATGTTTGAATTAATCAATGAGGATGTGAGATCTTTATGTTACGAGTACAATGAGAATGAATTGCACACGCTAATGGTGCGAATGCCATGCAAAAGGAATCTTTGCATTATACCCTATCAACAACTTCACTCTCACCTCATGTTACTTCTACCCACAACAACGGACGAACATGTATTGCCCTTTTCGTCAAGATTTATCCACATTCAGGTACATTCTTGTTGAACTTAGAACAATTGGAACAACAACTTGATAAAGAAAAGGTTCAAAAGGATAGTTCCGGTCTTGCACTTCAAGTGATCCACAACCAATTTCAGTCATTCATTAGTGGGAATTTACATCGATTATGATCAAGACATGGTGAAGTGTCTTTCAAGAAACCTTTGTAATGAAAATTAAGCGTGTTTATAGAGACATTTATCCATCTCATGGATAATGTGGAGAAGTATATTGATGAAGTTACTCGAGACGGATGAAAAAGTGGATGAGTGTCTAATGCGATTGAGAGATAGTTGTGATAAGTTGGGTAATGTATCATTGAAGAATCGGGTGTTCTTTGCATGCGAGAATGTGGAGACAACAAATAATGATGAGTCGGGTAAAGCACCGGATGATGGATCGATTGACACCGAATCTGAGGCTCGAGATAGATAAATTTGGATACGATCGGTCCGGTGACTCTTGTTACACATGATGTAGATGTAGATATCGGACTAGAAATTTAGCGGGTGTCATGTGATGAGGTACATAGCTGTTCAACATAGTGCATCTGCTAATGTACCTAAACATCTTGATCTTAATCTTTGAACATGATTACGATAAATGTTCCTTGGTTGAGGCCGAGCCTAATAATTTCAAAACAAATGATATGGTTGATAAAAGGCTTTTGATGAACTTTCAAACAAATTCTCAAAACTTGAAAACATTTCATTTCACTTGAAATTGCGATCTGAGTAAAGAAGAAAGTTTTCAACTTAATAAACCATGTAAAATCCGGAACTTCACGAATTCCGTGAACTTTTTGAAATTAACACTTTCAAAGCTCACTTCAAAACAAAGAGTCAACTATCAACAATTTGAAGAAACATATTTTTGATATGCATGTGAAAAGTAATTTGGTTACAAGTAATTCTGATGTTAATGCTATTGATGATATTCAAATGAGAAATGATGAATTAGCGGTTTGTGTGGCCAAATTACTAAAGGAAAATGAGTCTTTGAGAAAGCATCACATAGAACTAAGTGACTCTGTCAAAGAAGCTAGAACTAGGTCAACAGAACAAACAAACTCTTTGATAGCAAAAATTGATGATCTCAAAGCTCAACTTGGGAAAAGAGTTTCGCTATTGTTGCCTAAAAATGAACTTAGGAAAAGCGTGGGAAAAGCTGTGAACACTAAGTTTACAAAACCATCAACCTTGGAAACCGGTTTCTCATCCCATTAGAAACCGGTCCGTTGTTAGGCAACCTCTGCGTTTATATCGAAAGACCAAAATTTTCAAAAACACGGTTTGCCTCCCAGTTGATGAGAAACAAGTTTTGTCAAAACCCGGTCACTTCACGAGTTACCTAAGAATAAGGCTTCTAGCTCCGTTAACCCTCAACATGTAGCCACTTCTACTCCCGGCACCTCTAGGATTAGTTAAAGCGATGTCAAAACCCATAATTCATATGATATGAATGACTTGTGGAAGAACTATTATCTAGAAAAAGCTAGAAAAAAGCATGATTCGAAAAGGCGGAATATTAGGTGCAAGACCCGGTGATGCATTCCACGAGATTTCAAGGCACTACTAGTAGTTATGAAGAAGAATGCTAAGCATGTAGAAAATGAACCTAGAATTTACGAGTCTTTTCGAATAAAACATTTTCCTAATTCACATACTAAGGTAAAATCCACTAAGGCTACTAACATGGCTAAGGTTCAATATGTTATGAAGAAAAACAAACCTAAAACTTCACCTAGATGGATCCCACCGCTAAATCTTTGGAAACTAGGAATAAGGATAAGTCTTCCACTATGCATAAAAGCCTAACAATCCTAGACCTTGCCATAAGTGGATTCCGTGCGGTAAAATGTTTAAGGATGTTGGACTTAGGTGGATGCTCTAGGAAAGGCATTTTCGATGACAAAATCAAGGTTGACCGTGAAACCCTAAAGGGTTTGGATACTAATGTCACTAACCAATATATATGCAATCAAGCTTGTAATGTTAGTGCGGGTAGTCCTTACTCGATTCTGAGATACTTGATCCTTCAATACATGGACTGGTTTAAAGTATGGATAACACAAGGATTGATATCTCATAACTCACGGGTTCAAGTAACTCAATCTTGATATTCTTTCGGCTATGGCGATACATTCAAATCGATTCGGGCCTCGTACTTCATCATAATGGCGTCTCAGATAACACTTGAGCCCCATACTTCACGAGAAAAGAAAAGTGTGCGCTTGATGCGCTTTATCTTCAAAAAGAAGAAGTCTTTGTAGGATCGAAATATTATTGTGTTTGATGATTCGGGTGGTCTAGGATGATGGAAATACATGTTATACATTTTAGAGAGAAAGTAGAGAGTTGGTGTTCTTGGTAGAGTTGCTTCAATAAAATGTAAAAGGTTAGATTGCCGAGCCACCCGCTTCCATGGATGGAAGGGTATTTATCTTACAAACATAACGTCCTCTGTCGGATGTGGATCGGTCATACGATGGGTAAAGACCCGTCCTTCCTCTGCGGTGTTACACTATGCTAAACTAAACTAATAACTAACTAATAAAGCGATAAATAACGTAAACAACGACAAATATACGAGCTAACATATGCTAGACCATTATTGGGGTGACCGACACTTTAACATGGAATTTCAATTCTAACAATCTCCCTAAGGAGGTTAC